>JAVJIF010001568.1:0-383993 GCA_038442645.1 Agave tequilana | reverse complement strand
GGAGTAGTATTACATAATTTTTATATATAGCCACCATAAATTAAACTTGTTTCTATTTTTAATTTGGAAGTTAACCAAAAGTCAAATTTTTTGTCAGAATTGGCCTTCCTTGGCCTTATAGAGGCGAATAGGGCCCAAATGAGAGAAAAACTTAGTTTTCAAGAGCCGTAAGTGATATTACATAGTTTCTATAGATAATTACTACAAATTAATATGTTTCTAGTGATAAATAGGATGTTTGAGCAAAAATTAAACTTTTAGCCCCGATTAGCCTGAACTAGGCCATACAAGAGCCGAATTGGACCGAAACTAGGAGAAAATGCGGTTCAAAAGCTGGAGTTGTATTTCATAGTTTTTATGTGTAATTATATTAATTAAAATTGTATCTAATCTTAATTAAGAGTTTGACTAAAATTCAACTTGAGCCCTTATTGGCCTGAAGTAGGCATTATAGGAGTCGAATAAGGCCAAATGGAAAAAATATTATTTTCAAGAGCCGCGAGTGTCACTACATAATTCTATATACAAATAGTACTAATTAACCTTGTTCTAGTGTTAATAAGAAGATTGACCAAAAGTCAACTTTCAACCCCGAGTAGCCTGAAATGGACCTTATAAGCGCAGATAAGGTTCAAGCAAGGAGAAATGAGGTTTTTATGTATAACTACAAGAATTAAACTGGTTACTATTCTTAATTTGAGAGTTTGACCAAATTCAAACTATCAGCCTCGATTGGAATGAAGTAGGCCTATAAGAACCGAATAGGGTCCAAAGGGGATGAAAACATGGTTTTTCAAGAGATGAGAGTGGTATTACATAGTTTTTATCTATATTACTACTAATTGACCATGTTTCTTGTGTTAGTGAAAAGTTTACAAAAAGCAAACTTTCAAGCTTGATAGGCCTGAACTAATCCTTATCAAAGGTAAATAGGGCCTAATGGGGAAAAATGCAGTTTTCAAGAGCCGAGAGTAGTATTACATAGTTTATATATATATGTGTGTGTATGTGTGTGTGTATGTGTGTATATATATATGTATATATATATTATTATTATAATTAAACTTGTTGCTAGTCTTAACTGTGAAGTTTAATAGGAAGTCAAGCCAACCGTCCTGATTGGCCTGAAGTAGGCCTTATAAGAGCCGAATAGGGCCCAAACGGGAGAAAACGTGATTTTTAAGAGCTCAAAGTTATATTACATAGTTTTTATGTATAATTATTTCTAATTAAATTATTTCTAGTCTTAATTGAGAAGTTTGCTTAAAAGTCAAACCTTCAGCCTTTATTAGCCCGAACTAGGCCTTATAAGAGCCGAAAAGGGCCTAAAAGGGGAGAAACATGATTTTCAAGAGCTGAGAGTGGAATTACATAGTTTCTATATATAATTACTACAAATTAACCTTGTTGCTAGTGTTATTTGGGAACCTTGATGAAAAGTCAAACTTTAAGCCGATTGGCCTGAACTAGGCCTTATAAGATTCGAATAGGGCCCAAACAGATAGAAAATGCAGTTTTCAAGAGCCGAGAGTAGTATACATAGCTTTTATGTATAATTACTAATAAGCAAACTTGGTTCTAATCTTAATTGGAAAGTTAACCTAATGTCAAACTTTCTGCTCCGATTGGCCTGAACTAGGCCGTATGAGTACTGAATAGGACCCAACGGGAGGTAAACATGATTTTAAAGAGCCTTAAGTCGTATTACATAATTTTCATATACATTTACCACTAATTAATCTTGTTTCCAATGCTAATTGAGAAGTTTGATCAGCCCGATTGGCCTGAACAAGCCTTATAGTGCCGAATAGGGCCTAAACGGGGAGAAAATGAGGTTTTCAAGAGTCAGGAGTAGTATTACATATTTTTTATATATAACCACTATAAATTAAACTTGTGCCTATTCCTAATTTTAAAGTTTGACCGAAAGTCAAACTTTCAGCCCCGATTAGCCTAATTAGGCTTATAACCGTTGAATTGGCCTAAATTGGAGGAAAATATGATTTTCAAGAGCTGTGAGTGACATTATATTTCTATGTACAATTACTACTAATTAACCTTTTTTCTAGCATTAATTGAGAAGTTAGATCAAAAGTCAAACTTTCGGCCTCATTTGGCCTGAATTAGGTCTTATAAGAGACGAACAGGGCCTAAACGAAAAGAAAATGAGGTTTTCAAGTGTCAGGAATAGCAGTATACATTTTTTATGTATAAGTACTATAATTAAACTTGTTTCTATTCTTAATTTGGAGGTTTGACTTTTCAGTCCCAGTTGACCTGAACTTGGCCATAAAAGAGCTGAATCGAGCCCAATAAGGAGAAATTGCGGTTTCAAGAGCTGGGAGTAGTATTACTTAGTTTTATATAATTGTTACTAATTAAACTTATTGTAAGTCTTAATTATAATAGTTTCTATTTATAATTACTATTAATTACTTTTTTTCTAGTGTTAATTTGAAAGTTCGACCAAAAGTCAAACTTTCAGCCCCGATTGGCATGAACTAAGCCTTATAAGAGCCAAATAGGGCCGAAACAAGAGGAAAACATGATTTTCAAGAGCCGCAAGTGATATTAATAGTTTCTATGTACAATTAATACTAATTAACCTTATTTCCAATGTTAATTAAAAATTTTGATCAAAAGTCAAACTTTTAGCCCCGATTGGCCTGAGCTAGGCCTTACAAGAGCCGAATAAGGCCCAGACAGGAGAAAATACGGTTTTCAAGAGCCGAGAGTAGTATTACATAGTTTCTATGTATAACTATTAGTTTAACTTATTTTTATTCTTAATTTGAAAGTTTGACCAAAAGTCAATCTTTCAACGCTGATTGGCCTAAAACAGGCCTTATAAGAGCCGAATATAGGATTTGAACGGGGAGAAAATTCAATTTTCAAGAGCTAAGAGTAGTATAAAATAGTTTTTATGTACAATTACTATTAATTAAATTTGGTTCTATTCTTAATTGGGAAGTTTGAATAAAAGTCAACCTTCCAGCCCATATTGGCCTAAAATAGGCCTTATACGAGCCGAATAGGGCCCAAAAGGGGAGAAATGCGGTTTTCAAGAGCCGGGAGTAGCATTACATAGTTTTATATATCATTACTGCAAATTAAGCTTGTTTCTAGTATTAACTGGGAAGTTTGATCAAAAGTCAAACTTTCAGCCCTTATTGCTTGAACTGGCCTTATAAGAGCCGAATAGAGCCCAAATAGAAGGAAACAAGATTCTCAAGAGCTGAGAGTGGTATTACATAGCTTCTCTGTATAAATACTACTAATTAAACTTGTTGCTAGTGTTAATTCAGAACTTTAACCATGGTCAAACTTTCAGCCCTGATTGGCCTGAATTAGGCCTTAAAAGAGCTGACTAGGGTCTAAACAGGAAGAAAGGTTTTCAAGAGCCAGCAACAGTATTACATATTTTTTCTGTATAATTACTACACTAATTAAATTTATTTATAGTTTTGTTGAGAAGTTTGACCAAAAGTCAAACCTTTTGCCTTATTGGCCTGAACTAGGCCTCATAAGAGTCGGTGGGCCCAAAAGGGAGGAAAACATGGCTTTCAGGAGCTGAGTATGATATTACATAGATTCTATGTAAATTTACTACTAATTAATCTTGTTGCTAGTGTTAATCAGGAATTTGACTTAAAGTCAAACTGTCAGCCCCCATTTGGCAGAGGTAAGCCTTATAAGAGCCGAATAAGGCCCAAACGAGATGAAAACATAATTTTCAACAGCTGAGAGTGATATTACGTAGTTTTTATATATAATTACAACTAATTAAACTTGTTACTAGTCTTAATTGTGAAGTTTGACAGAAAGTCAAACTTTCAGCCCCGATTGGCATGGACTAGGCCTAAGAGCCGATAGCGCCCAAACAGGAGGAAAACTTGATTTTTAAGAGCCGTGAGTGGTGTTACATAGTATCTATATACAACTGCTACTACTTAACCTTATTTCTAGTGTTAAAGAGGAAATTTTACTAAAGTCAAACTTTCAGCCTCGATTGGCCTGAACTAGGTCTTAAAAGAGCCGAATAGGGCCAAAATAGGGAGAAAACGAGGTTTTTAAGAGTCAGAAGTAGTATTACATAATTTTTATATATAGCTACCATAATTAAACTTGTTTCTATTTTTAATTTGGAAGTTTAACCAAAAGTCAAATGTTTTGCCCGAATTGGCCAGAATAGGCCTTATAAGCCGAATAGGGCCCAAATGAGAGAAAAACTTGGTTTTCAAGACCCATAAGTGATATTAAATAGTTTTTAGAGATAATTACTATAAATTAACCTTATTTCTAGTGATAATTGGGAAGTTTGAGCAAAAGTTAAACTTTCAGCCCCAATTAGCCGGAACTAGGCCATATAAGAGCTGATTGGACCAAAACTGGGAGAAAATGCGGTTCAAAATCCGGAGTTGTATTTCATAGTTTTTATGTGTAATTACTATTAATTAAAATGGTTTCTAGTCTTAATTGAAAGGTTTGACTAAAATCAAACCTTGAGCCTTATTGGCCTGAAGTAGGCCATATAGGAGTCGAATAAGGCCAAAATGGGGAGAAAATGAGGTTTTCAAGAGTCAGGAGTAGTATTAATATTGTTTTATATATAACCACTATAAATTAAACTTGTGCCTATTCCTAATTTTAAATTTTGACTGAAAGTCAAACTTTCAGCCCCGATTAGCCAAATTAGGCCTTATACCGTTGAATAGGCCTAAATTGGAGGAAAATATGGTTTTCAAGAGCTGTGAGTGGTATTACATTTCTATGTACAATTACTGCTAAAAAACCATTTTTCTAGCATTAATTGAGAATTAGATTAAAAGTCAAACTTTCGGCCTCGTTTGGCCAGAATTAAGCCTTATAAGAGACGAATAGGACCTAAACGGAAAGAAAATGAGGTTTTCAAGTGTCGGGCGTAGCAGCATATATTTTTTATGTATAAGAACTATAATTAAACTTGTTTCTATTCTTAATTTGAGGTTTGACCAAGGTCAAACCTTTAATTCTAGTTGGCCTAAACTAGGCCATATAAGAGCCGAGTCGAGCCCAAATAAGGAGAAATTGCGGTTTTCAAGAGCCGGGAGTAGTATTACATAGTTTTATATAATTACTACTAATTAAACTTGTTTCAAGTCTTAATTAGAAAGTTAGACCAAAAGTCAAACCTTCAGCCTGATTGGCTTGAACTAGGCCTTATAAGCGCCAAATAGGGTCCAAAGGGAGAAAACATGGTTTTTAAGTGCCATGAGTGGTATTACATAGTTTCTATTTAAAATTACTATTAATTACTTTTTTCTACTGTTAATTAGAAAGTTTGACCCCGATTGACATGAACTAAGCCTTATAAGAGCCAAATAGGGCTGAAATAGGAGGAAAACATGATTTTCAAGAGCCGAGAGTGGTATTACATAGTTTCTATGTGCAATTACTTCTAATTAACCTTTTTTCTCTAGTGTTAATTGGAAAGTTTGATAAAAAGTCAAACTTTCAGCCAGATTGGCATGAACTATGCCTTATAAGAGCTGAATATTGGACCAAACGGGGAGAAAATAGATTTTCAAGAGTCAGGACTAGTATTATAAATTTTTTATGTATAATTACTACTAATTAAAATTATTTCTACTCTTTATTGGGTAGTTTGACCAAAAATCAAATTTTCAGCCCAGATTGGCCTGTACTAGGCCTTATAAGAGCCAAAAAAGGCCTAAACGGGAGGAAAATATGGTTTTCAAGGGTCGTGAGTGATATTACACAGTTTTTTTTAATTACTGCTACTTAAGTTTGTTTCTAGTATTAATTGGCAAGTTTAACCAAAAGTCAAACTTTCAGCCTCGATCGGCCTGAACTAGGCCATATAAGAGCCGAATAGGGCCTAAATAGGAGAAAATAAGGTTTCAAAAGCGGGTAGTTATATGGTTTCAATATAGAATTATTATTAATTAAACTTGTTTCTAATCGTAATTGGGAAGTTTACAAACAGTCAAACTTTCACAGCCCCGATTGGCCTGAACTAGGCCTTATAACAGTGAAAGTGCCCAAATAAGGAGAAAGCTAATTTTCAAGAGTCAGGAGTAGTATTACATAGTTTCTATGAACAATACTACTAATTAAACTTATTTCTAGTCTTAATCTGAGTCAAACTTTCAACCCCGATTGGTCAGAACAAGGATTTATAGAGCCGAATAGGGCCCAAACGGGGAGAAAACATGGTTTGCAAATGCTGAGAGTAGTATTACGTGGATTCTATGTATAATTACCACTGATTAATCTTGTTTCTAGTTTAATCTGGAAGTTTGGCCAAAATCAAACCTTCAGCCCCAATTGGCTGGAAGTGGGCCTATAAGAGCCGAAATAGGACCCAAACAGGGCGAAGACGTGATTTTCAAGGGCCGAGAGTCAATTACATAGTTTCTATGTAAATTATGACTAACTAAACTTATTTCTAATCTTACTTTGCAAGTTAGTCAAACATTTAGCCCTGATTGGCCTAAACAAGACCTTATAAGAGCCGAATATGGCCCAAACTGGGAGAAAACATACATTTCAAGTGCCTTTAGTGGTATCACATAGTTTAAATGTTAATTTATAACTAATTAAACTTGTTTTGGTCTTAATTGAGAAGTTTGACAGAAATTTGAACTTCAGGCTCGATTGGCTTAACTAGGCCTTTTAAGAACGGAATAGGGCCCAAACGGGGGTAAAATATGATTTTCAAGAGCCAGAAATAGTATTACATAGTTTCTCTATATTAACTACTACTAATTAAACTTTTTTCTAATTTTAATTGCAAACTAAAAGTCAAACTTTCAACCGCGAATGGCCGAAACTATAAGAGCCGAATAAGGCCCAAACGGGGAGAAAACTTGATTTTCAAAAGCCGTGAGTGGTATGACAGAATGTCTATATACAATTACTACTAATTTAACCTTGATTCTAGTCTTAATTTGAAAGTTTGGAAGAAAGTCAAACTTTCAGCCTCGATTAGCCTGAACTCGATATCGAATGGGGTCCAAACGGGGAGAAACATGATTTTCAAGAGTCAGAAATAGTACACATTGTTTCTATATATGACTACTATTAATTAAACTTGTTTCTATTATTAATTTGGAAGTTTGACCAAAAGTCAAACGTTCACTCCCGATTAGCCAGAACTAGGCCTTATATGAGGAGAATTGGGCCAAATGGGGGGAGCATGATTTTCTAGAGCCGCAAGTGATATTAATAGTTTTTATGTACAATTAATACTAATTAACCTTGTTTCCAGTGTTAATTGAAAATTTTGATCAAAAGTCAAACTTTTAGCCCCGATTGGCCTGAGCTAGGCCTTACAAGAGCCGAATAAGGCCCAGACAGGGAGAAAATGCGGTTTTCAAGAGCCGAGAATAGTATTACATAGTTTCTATGTATAACTATAAGTTTAACTTATTTTTATTCTTAATTTGAAAGTTTGACCAAAAGTCAATCTTTCAACGCTGATTGGCCTAAAACAGGCCTTATAAGAGCCGAATATAGGACCCGAACGGGGAGAAAATTCAATTTTCAAGAGCTGAGAGTAGTATTAAATAGTTTTTATGTATAATTATACTAATTAAATTTGGTTCTATTCTTAATTGAGAAGTTTGACCAAAAGTCAAACCTTCAGCCCAGATTGGCGTAAAATAGGCCTTATACGAGCCGAATAGGGCCCAAACGGGGAGAAAATGCGGTTTTCAAGAACCAGGAGTAGTATTACATAGTTTTATATATCATTACTAGAAATTAAGCTTGTTTCTAATCTTAACTCGGAAGTGTTATCAAAGTCAAACCTTCAGCCCTTGTTGGCCTGAACTGGCCTTATAAGAGCCGAATAGAGCCCAAATAGATGGAAACAAGATTTTCAAGATCTGAGAGTGGTATTACATAGTTCTCTGTATAAATACTACTAATTAACCTTGTTGCTAGTGTTAATTGGGAACTTTGACCAAGGTCAAATTTTCAGCCTTGATTGGCCAGAATTAGGCCTTTAAAGAGCTGAATAGGGTCTTAAACAGGAGGAAAATAAGGTTTTCTAGAGCCAGCAACAGTATTACATATTATTTCTGTATAATTACTACTAATTAAATTGGTTTATAGTTTTTTTTGAGAAGTTTGACCAAAAGTCAAACTTCTGCCTTATTGGCCTGAACTAGACCTTATAAGGGTCAGTAGGACCCAAACGGGAGAAAAACATAGTTTTCAGGAGCAGAGTATGATATTACATAGCTTCTATGTACAATTACTTCTAATTAATCTTGTTGCTAGTGTTAATCAGGAATTTTGACTTAAAGTCAAACTTTCAGCCCCGATTGGCATGAGGTAAGCCTTATAAGAGCCGAATAAGGCCCAAATGAGATGAAAACATAATTTTCAAGAGCTGAGAGTGGTATTACGTAGTTTTTATGTACAATTACTACTAATTAAACTAGTTACTAGTCTTAATTGTGAAGTTTGACAGAAAGTCAAACTTTTAGCCCCGATTGGCCTGAACTAGGCCTAAGAGCCGATAGGGCCCAAACGGGAGGAAAACTTGATTTTAAGAGCCGTGAGTGGTGTTACATAGTCTCTATATGCAATTGCTACTACTTAAACTTATTTTTAGTGTTAAGAGGAAATTTTACTAAAAGTCAAACTTTCCGCCTCGATTGGCCTTAATTAGGTCTTAAAAGAGCCGAATAGGGCACAAATAGGGAGAAAACGAGGTTTTCAAGAGTCAGGAGTAGTATTACATAATTTTTACATATAGCTACCATAAATTAAACTTGTTTCTATTTTTAATTGGAAGTTTAACCAAAAGTCTAATTTTTTGCCCGAATTGGCCTGAATAGGCCTTACAAGAGCCGAATAGGGCCCAAATAAGAGAAAAACTTTGTTTCAAGAGCCGTAAGTGATATTACATAGTTTTTAGAGATAATTACTACTAATTAAACTTGTTGCTAGTTTTAATTGTGAAGTTTGATTGGGAAGTCAAACCATCAGTCCCGATTGGCCTGAGTAGGCCTTATAAGAGCCGAATAGGGCCCAAACGGTGAGAAAATGTGATTTCAAGAGCTCAGAGTTATATTATATAATTTTTATGTATAATTATTTCTAAATAAATTGTTTCTAGTCTTAATTAAGAAGTTTGCTTAACAGTCAAACCTTCAGCTTTATTTGCCCGAACTAGGCCTTATAAGAGCCGAAAAGGGACTAAAAGGGGGGAAACATGATTTTCAAGAGCTGAGAGTGGTATTACATAGTTTCTTATAATTACTACTAATTAACCTTGTTGCTAGTGTTATTTAGGAACCTTGACCAAAAGTCAGACTTTTAGCCTTGATTGGCCTAACTAGGCCTTATAAGATTCAAATAGGGCCCAAATAGAGAGAAAATGCAGTTTTCAAGAGCTGGGAGTAGTATACATAGCTTTTATGTATAATTACTAATTATCAAACTTGGTTCTAATCTTAATTGGAAAGTTTGACCTAATGTCAAACTTTCTACTCCGATTGGCCTGAATTAGGCCCTATGAGCACTGAATAGGACCCAAACGGGAGGTAAACATGGTTTTTAAGAGCCTTGAGTCGTATTACATAGTTTTCATATATAATTATCAATAATTAATCTAGTTTCCAATGCTAATTGAGAAGTTTGATCAGCCCGATTAGCCTGAACAAGCCTTATAGAGCCGAATAGGGCCTAAACGGGGAGAAAAATGAGGTTTTTAAGAGTCAGGAGTAGTAGTACATATTTTTTATATATAACCACTATAAATTAAACTTGTGCCTATTTCTAATTTTAAAGTTTGACCGAAAGTCAAACTTTCAGCCCCGATTAGCCTAATTAGGCCTTATAACCGTTGAATAGGCCTAAATTGGAGGAAAACATGGTTTTCAAGAGCTGTGAGTGGCATTATATTTCTATGTATAATTATTGCTAATTAACCTTTTTTCTAGCATTAATTGAGAAGTTAGATCAAAAGTCAAACTTTCGGCCTCATTTGGCCTAATTAGGCCTTATAAGAGACGAATAGGACCTAAACGAAAAGAAAATGAGGTTTTCAAGTGTCGGGCATAGCAATATATATTTTTATGTATAAGAACTATAAATTAAACTTGTTTCTATTCTTAGTTTGGAGGTTTGACAAAAAGTCAAACCTTCAATCCCAGTTGGCCTGAACTAGGCCACATAAGAGCCGAATCGAGCCCAAATAAAGAGAAATTACAGTTTTCAAGTGCCGGGAGTAGTATACATAGTTTTATATAATTACTACTAATTAAACTTGTTTCAAGTCTTAATTAGAAAGTTAGACCAAAAGTCAAACATTCAGCCCTGATTGGCTTGAACTAGGCCTTATAAGCGCCAAATAGGGTCCAAAAGGGAGAAAACATGGTTTTTAAGTGCCATGAGTGGTATTCCATAGTTTTTATTTAAAATTAATATTAATTACTTTTTTCTAGTGTTAATTTGAAAGTTTGACCAAAGTCAAACTTTCAGCCCCGATTGGTATGAACTAAGCCTTATAAGAGCCAAATAGGGCCGAAACAGGAGGAAAATATGATTTCAAGAGCCGATAGTGGTATTATATAGTTTCTATGTGCAATTACTTCTAATTAACCTTTTTTAGTGTTAATTGGGAAGTTTAACCCAAAGTCAAACTTTCAGCCCAGATTGGCATGAACTATACCTTATAAGAGCTGAATATTGGACCAAACGGGGAGAAAATAGATTTTCAAGAGTCAGGACTAGTATTATATAATTTTTATATATAAACTACTAATTAAACTTATTTCTATTCTTAATTGGGTAGTTTTAACCAAAAATTAAACTTTCAGCCCAGATTGGCCTGTACTAGGCCTTATAAGAGTCGAGTAAAGCCTAACTGGGAGGAAAACATGGTTTTCAAGAGCCGTGAGTGATATTACATAGTTTTTATTTTAATTACTGCTAATTAACTTTGTTTCTAGCATTAATTGAAAAGTTCGACCAAAAGTCAAACTCTCAGCCTCGATCAGCCTGAACTAGGCCATATAAGAGCCGAATAGGGCCTAAATAGGAGAAAATAAGGTTTTCAAGAGCCGGTAGTAGTGTTATATGGTTTCAATATAGAATTATTATTAATCAAACTTGTTTCTAATCGTAATTGGGAAGTTTGACAAAAAGTCAAACTTTCAGCTCCGATTGGCCTGAACTAGGCCATATAAGAGCGAAATAAGTCCTAAACAAGTAGAAAGCTTGATTTTCAAGAGCCAGGAGTAATATTTCATAGTTTTTATGCACAATTACTACTAATTAAACTTATTTCTACTCTTAATCTGAAAGTTTGTGTTTAGTCAAACTTTCAACCCGATTGGTCAAAACTAGGAATTATAGAGCCGAATAGGGCCCAAACGGGAGAAAACATGGTTTTCAAAAGCTGAGAGTAGTATTGCATGGTTTCTATGTATAATTACTACTGATTAAACTTATTTTTAGTCTTAATCTGGAAG
Organism: Agave tequilana; assembly: GCA_038442645.1. Taxonomy (NCBI): domain Eukaryota; kingdom Viridiplantae; phylum Streptophyta; class Magnoliopsida; order Asparagales; family Asparagaceae; genus Agave; species Agave tequilana. Next base: position 372,504 of record JAVJIF010001568.1, on the reverse strand, counting down.
TTTGGTCAAAAGTCAAACCTTCAGTCCTAATTGGCTTGAAGTGGGCCTTAAAAGAGCCGAAATAGGGCACAAACGGAGAGAAGACGTGGTTTTCAAAAGCCGAGAGTCATATTATAATCCTTCTACGTACAATTGTGACTAACTAAACTTATTTCTTGTCTTAGTTTGCAAGTTAATCAAACTTTTAGTCCCGATTGGCCCAAACTAGACCTTATAAGAGCCGAATATGGCCCAAATAAGGAGAAAACATGCTTTTCAAGTGCCTTTAGTGGTATCACATAGTTTAAATGTTAATTTACAACTAATTAAACTTGTCTTTAGTCTTAATTGAGAAGTTTGACTGAAATTTGAACTTCAGGCTCGATTGGACTTAACTAGACCTTATAAGAACCGAATAGGGCCCAAACGGGGGTAAAATATGATTTTCAAGAGCTGGAAATAGTATTACATAGTTTCTCTGTATTAATACTACTAATTAAACTTGTTTCTAGTCTTAATTTGAAAGTTTGACAAAAAGTCAAACTTTTAACCCCGAATGGCCGTAACTATAAGAGGAATAGGGCCCAAATGGGGAGAAAAAAACTTATTTTTCAAAAGCCATGAGTGGTATGACACAATATCTATATACAATTACTACTAATTTAACCTTGATTCTAGTCTTAATTTGAAAGTTTGGAAGCAAGTCAAACTTTCAGCCCCGATTAGCCTGAACTAGATCTTATCAGAACCGAATGGGGTCCAAACGGAAGAAAGCATAATTTTCAAGAGTCGGAAGTAGTATCACATAGTTTCTATATATGACTACTATTAATTAAACTTGTTTCTATTCTCAATTTTGAAGTTTGACCAAAAGTCAAACGTTCACTCCCGATTAGCCTGAACTGGCCTTATATGAGGAGAATTAGGCCAAATGAGGGGAACATGATTTTCAAGGGCCGTAAGTGATATTAATAGTTTTTATATACAATTAATACTAATTAACCTTGTTTCCAGTGTTAATTGGAACATTGGATCAAAAGTCACTGATTGGCCTGAACTAGGCCTTACAAGAGTCGCATAAGGCCCAGATAGGAAGAAAATGCCGTTTTCAAGAGTCGAGAGTAGTATTACATAGTTTCTACGTATAACTATTAATTTAACTTATTTCTATTCTTGATTTGAAAGTTTGACCAAAAGTCAATCTTTCAACGCTAATTGGCCTAAAATAGGCCTTATAAGTGCTGAATATAGGACCCGAACAGGGAGAAAATTTAATTTTCAAGAGTCGAGAGTAGTATTAAAAAGTTTTTTATATAATTAATACTAATTAAATTTGGTTCTATTCTTAATTGGAAAGTTTGAGCAAAAGTCAAACCTTCAGCCCAGATTGGCCTAAAATAGGCCTTATACGAGCCGAATAGGGCCCAAACGGGGAGAAAATGCGGTATACAAGAGCCGGGAGTAGTATTACATAGTTTTTATATATCATTACTACAAATTAAGCTTTTTCTAGTCTTAACTGGGAAGTTTAATCGAAAGTCAAACCTTCAGCCCTTATTGTCCTAAACTAGCCTTAATACAAGCCAAATAGAGCCCAAATAGAAGGAAACAAGATTTTGAAGAGCTGAGAGTGGTATTACATAGTTTTTATATATATAAATACTACTAATTAACCATGTTGCTAGTGTTAATTGGGAACTTTGACCAAGGTCAAAATTTCAGCCCTGATTGGCCTGAATTAGGCCTTTAAAGAGCTGAATAGGGTCTAAACAAGAAGAAAATAAGGTTTTCAAGGGCCAACAATAGTATACATATTATTTCTGTATAATTACTACTAATTAAATTTGTTTATAGTTTTAGTTGAGAAGTTTGACCAAAAGTCAAACATTCTGCCTTATTGGCCTAAACTAGGCCTTATAAGAACCGCTAGGGCCCAAACGGGAGGAAAACATGATTTTCAGGAGCTGAGTATGGTATTACATAATTTCTATGTATTATAACTACTAATTAACCTTGTTGCTAGTGTTATTAGGAATTTTGACTTAAAGTCAAACTTTTCAGCCCCGATTGGCATGAAATAGGCCTTATAAGAGTCGAATAGGGCCCAAACGAGATGAAAACATGAGTTTCAAGAGCTGAGAGTGGTATTACATAGTTTTTTATGTATAATTACTACTAATTAAATTTGTTACTAGTCTTAATTGTGAAGTTTGACAGAAAGTTAAACTTTCATCCCCGATTGGTCTAAACTAGACCTAAGAGCCGATAGGGCCCAAACGGGAGGAAAACTTAATTTTTAACAGCCGTGAGTGGTGTTACATAGTCTCTATATACAATTACTACTACTTAACCTTATTTCTAGTGTTAAAGAGGAAATTGACTAAAAGTCAAACTTTCAGCCTCAAGTGGCCTGGATTAGGTCTTAAAAGAGCCGAATAGGGCCCAAATAGGGAGAAAATGAGGTTTTTAAGAGTCAGGAGTAGTATTACATAATTTTTATATATAGCTACCATAAATTAAACTTGTTTCTATTTTTAATTTGGAAGCTTAACTAAAAGTCAATTTTTTTGCCCGAATTGGCCTGCCTAGGCCTTATAAGAGCCGACTAGGCCCCAAATGAGAGAAAAACTTAGTTTTCAAGAGCCGTAAGTGATATTACGTAGTTTCTATAGATAATTACTACAAATTAATATTGTTTCTAGTTATAATTGGGAAGTTTGAGCAAAAGTTAAACTTTTAGTCCCGATTAGCCTGAACTAGGCCATACAAGAGCTGAATTGGACCGAAACTGGGAGAAAATGTGGTTCAAAAGTCGGGAGTTGAATTTCATAGTTTTTATGTGTAATTAATATTAATTAAAATTGTTTCTAATCTTAATTGAGAGGTTTGACTAAAAGTCAAACTTTGAGCCCTTATTGGCCTGAAGTAAGCCTTATAGGAGTCGAATAAGGCAAAAATGGGGAAAAAATATTATTTTCAAGAGCCGCGAGTGTCACTACATAATTCTATATACAAATAGTACTAATTAACCTTGCTCTAGTGTTAAATAAGAAGATTGACCAAAAGTGAAACTTTCAACCCCGAGTAGCCTGAAATGGACCTTATAAGCGCAGAATAAGGTTCAAGCAAGGAGAAAATGAAGTTTTATATATAACTACAAGAAATTAAACAGGTTACTATTCTTAATTTGAAAGTTTGACCAAAATTCAAACATCAGCCTCGATTGGAATGAAGTAGGCTTTATAAGAACCGAATAGGGTCCAAAGGGGATGAAAACATGGTTTTAAAGAGATGAGAGTGGTATTATATAGTTTTTATGTGTAATTACTACTAATTGACCATGTTTCTTGTGTTAGTTGAAAAGTTTAACCAAAAGACAAACTTTCTGGCTTGATAGGCCTGAACCAAGCGTTATTAAAGGTAAATAGGGCCTAAATGGGGAGAAAATACAGTTTTCAAGAGCCGAGAGTGGTATTACATAGTTTTATATATATATATATATATATATATATATATATATATATATATAATATATATATATAATTATATATATATATATATATATATAATTATATATATATATATATATATATATATGTATGTATATATGTATGTATGTATGTATGTATGTATATATATATGTGTGTGTATATATATATAATTACTACTAATTAAACTTTTTGCTAGTCTTAACTGTGAAGTTTGATAGGAAGTCAAACCATCAGTCCTGATTGGCCTGAAGTAGGCCTTATAAGAGCCGAATAGGGCCCAAACAGGGAGAAAATGTGATTTTCAAGAGCTCAGAGTTATATTACATAGTTTTTATGTATAATTATTTCTAATTAAATTGTTTCTAGTCTTAATTGAGAAGTTTGCTTAAAAGTCAAAACTTCAGCCTTTATTAGCCCGAACTAGGCCTTATAATAGCCGAAAAGGGCCTAAAAGGGGGGAAACAAGATTTTCAAGAGCTGAGAGTGGTATTACATAGTTTCTATATATAATTACTACTAATTAACCTTGTTGCTAGTGTTATTTGGGAACCTTGACCAAAAGTCAAACTTTCAGCCCTGATTGGCCTGAACTAGGCCTTATAAGATTCGAATAGGACCCAAACAGAGAGAAAATGCAGTTTTCAAGAGCGGGGAGTAGTATACATAGCTTTTATGTATAATTACTAATAATAAAACTTGGTTCTAATCTTAATTGGAAAGTTTGACCTAATGTCTAACTTTCTGCTCCGATTGGCTTGAATTAGGCCTTATGAGCACTGAATAGGAGCCATAGGGGAGGTAAACATGATTTTCAAGAGCCTTGAGTCGTATTACATAATTTTCATGTATAATTACCACTGATTAATCTTTTTTCCAATGCTAATTGAGAAGTTTGATCAGCCCCGATTGGCCTGAACAAGCCTTATAGAGCCGAATAGGGCCTAAACGGGGAGAAAACGAGGTTTTCAAGAGTCAGGAGTAGTAGTACATACTTTTATATATAACCACTATAAATTAAACTTGTGCCTATTTCTAATTTTAAAGTTTGACCGAAAGTCAAACTTTCAGCCCCGATTAGCCTAATTAGGCCTTATAACCGTTGAATAGGCCTAAATTGGAGGAAAACATGATTTTCAAGAGCTGAGAGTATTATTACATAGTTTCTATGTGTAATTACTTCTAATTAACCTTTTTCTGGTTTTAATTGGAAAGTTTGACCCAAAGTCAAACTTTCAGCTCAGATTGGCATGAATTATACCTTATAAGAGCCGAATATAGGACCAAACGGGGAGAAAATAGATTTTAAAGAGTCAGGACTAGTATTATATAATTTTTATATATAATTACTACTAATTAAACTTGTTTCTATTCTTAATTGGGTAGTTTGACCAAAAGTCAAACTTTCAGCCCAGATTGGCCTGTACTAGGCATTATAAGAGCCGAATAAGGCCCAAACGGCAGGAAAACATGGTTTTCAAGAGTCTTGAGTGATATTACATAGTTTTTATTTTAATTACTGCTAATTAACTTTGTTTCTAGCATTAATTGCCAAGTTTGACCAAAAGTCAAACTTTCAGCCTCGATCGGCCTGAATTAGGCCAAATAAGTGCCGAATAGGGCCTAAATAGGAGAAAATAAGGTTTTCAAGAGCCGGCAGTAGTGTTATATGTTTTCAATATAGAATTATTATTAATTAAACTTGTTTATAATCGTAATTGGGAAGTTTGACAAAAAGTTAAACTTTCAACCCCGATTGGCCTGAACTAGGCCTTATAAGAGCGAAATAGGGCCCAAATAAGGAGAAAGCATGATTTTCAAGAGCCAGGGTAGTATTACATAGTTCTGTGCACAATTACTACTAATTAAACAAGGAGAAAGCATGATTTTCAACCCCGATTGGTCAGAATTAGGAATTATAGAGCCGAATAGGGCCCAAACGGGGAGAAAACATGATTTTCAAAAGCCGAGAGTAGTATTACATGGTTTCTATGTATAATTACTACTGATTAAACTTATTTTTAGTCTTAATCTGGAGTTTGGTCAAAAGTCAAACCTTCAGTCCTAATTGGCTTGAAGTGGGCCTTATAAGAGCCGAAATAGGGCACAAACGGAGAGAAGACATGGTTTTCAAGAGCCGAGAATCATATTACATAGTTTCTATGTACAATTATGACTAACTAAACTTATTTCTAGTCTTAGTTTGCAAGTTAGTCAAACGTTTAGCCCCGATTGGCCTAAACTTGACCTTATAAGAGCCGAATATGACCCAAACTAGGAGAAAACATGCTTTTCAAGTGCCTTTAGTGGTATCACATAGTTTAAATGTTAGTTTACAACTAATTAAACTTGTATTTAGTCTTAATTGAGAAGTTTGACTGAAATTTGAACTTCATGCTCATTGGACTTAATTAGGCCTTAGAAGAATTGAATAGGGCCAAAACGGGGGTAAAATATGATTTTCAAGAGCCAGAAATAGTATTACATAGTTTTTCGGTATTAACTACTACTAATTAAACTTGTTTCTAGTTTTAATTTGGAAGTTTAACCAAAAGTCAAACTTTCAACCCCGAATGGCCGAAACTATAAAGCCGAGTAGGGCCCAAACGGGGAGAAACTTGTTTTTCAAAAGCCGTGAGTGGTATGACACAATGTCTACATACAATTACTTCTAATTTAACCTTGATTTTAGTCATAATTTGAAAGTTTGAAAGAAAGTCAAACTTTCAGCCCCGATTAGCCTGAACTAGATCTTATCAGAACCGAATGGGGTCCAAACGGGGAAAAACATGATTTTCAAGAGTCAGAAGTAGTATCACATAGTTTCTATATATGACTTCTATTAATTAAACTTGTTTCTATTCTTAATTTTGAAGTTTGACAAAAAGTCAAACGTTCACTTCCGATTAGCCTGAACTAGGCCTTATATGAGGAGAATTGGGCCAAACGGGGGGAGCATGATTTTCAAGAGCTGTAAGTATATTAATAGTTTCTATATACCATTAATACTAATTAACCTTGTTTCTATTGCTAATTGGAAAATTTGATCAAAAGTCAAACATTTAGACCCGATTGGCCTGAGTTAGGCCTTACAAGAGCCGAATAAGGCCCAGACATGGAGAAAATGCAGTTTTTCAAGAGCCGAGAGTAGTATTACATAGTTTTTATGTATAACTATTAGTTTAACTTATTTTTATTCTTAATTTGAAAGTTTGACCAAAAGTCAATCTTTCAATGCTGATTGGCCTGAAATAGGCCTTATATAGAGCCGAATATAGGACCCGAACGGGGAAAAAATTCAATTTTCAAGAGTCGAGAGTAGTTTTAAATAGTTTTTATGTATAATTACTACTAATTAAATTTGGTTCTATTCTTAATTGGGAAGTTTGACCAAAAGTCAAACCTTCAGCCCAGTTTGGCCTAAAATAGACCTTGTACGAGCCGAATAGGGCCCAAACGGAGAGAAAAAGCGGTTTCAAGAGCTGAGAGTAGTATTACATAGTTTTTTTATATAATTATTAAGCTTGTTTTAGTCTTAACTGGGAAGTTTAATCAAAACTCAAACCTTTAGCCCTTATTGGCCTGAACTGGCCTTAGAAGTGCCAAATAGAGCCCAAATAGAAGGAAACAAGATATTCAAGAGCTGAGAGTGGTATTACATAGTTTTTATGTATAAATACTACTAATTAACCGTGTTGCTAGTGTTAATTGCGAACTTTGACTAAGGTCAAACTTTCAGCCCTGATTGGCCTGAATTTGGCCTTAAAAAATCGGAATAAAGTCTAAATAGGAAGAAAATAAGGTTTTCAAGAGCCAACAACAGTATTACATATTTTTTCTGTATAATTACTACTAATTAAATTTGTTTACAGTTTTAATTTAGAAGTTTGACCAAAAGTCAAACCTTCTGCCTTATTGGCCTGAACTAAGCCTTATAAGAGCCGAGTAGGGTCCAAACGGGAGGAAAGCATGGTTTTCAGGAGCTGAGTATGATATTACATAGTTTCTATATACAATTACTGCTAATTAACCTTGTTGCTAGTGTTAATTAGGAATTCTGACTTAAAGTCAAACTTTCAACCCCGATTTGCATGAAGTAAGCCTTATAAGAGCCGAATAAGGACCAAACGAGATGAAAAGATAGTTTTCAAGAGCTGAGAAAGGCATTAAGTAGTTTTTATGTATAATTACCACTAATTAAACTTGTTACTAGTCTTAATTGTGAAGTTTGATAGAAAGTCAAACTTTCCGCCCCGATTGGCCTGAATTAGGCCTAAGAGCCGATGGGGCCCAAACGGGAGGAAAACTTGATTTTTAAGAGCCGTGAGTGGTGTTACATAGTCTCTATATGCAATTGCTACAACTTAACCTTATTTCTAGTGTTAAAGAGGAAATTTGACTAAAAGTCAAACTTTCAGCCGCGATTGGCCTGAATTAGGTCTTAAAAGAGCCGAATAGGGCCCAAATAGGGAGAAAACAAGGTTTTTAAGAGTCAGGAGTAGTATTACATAATTTTATATATAGCTACCATAAATTAAACTTGTTTCTTTTTTTAATTTGGAAGTTTTACCAAACGACAAATTTTTTGCCCGAATTGGCCTGAATAGGCCTTATAAGAGCCGAATAGGACCCAAATGAGAGAAAAACTTGGGTTTCAAGAGCCGTTAGTGATATTACATAGTTTTTATAGATAATTACTACAAATTAACCTTATTTCTAGTGATATTTGGGAAGTTTGAGCAAAAGTTAAACTTTCAGCCCCGATTAGCCTGAACTAGGCTATATAAGAGCCGAATTGGACCGAAACTAGGAGAAAATGCGGTTCAAAAGCTGGGAGTTGTATTTCATAGTTTTTATGTGTAATTACAATTAATTAAAATTGTTTCTAGCCTTAATTGAGAGGTTTGACTTTTCCTTGTTGGCCTGAAGTAAGCCATATAGGAGTCGAATAAGGCCAGAATGGGAAAAAAAATATTGTTTTCAAGAACCGGGAGTGTCAGTACATAATTCTATATACAAATAGTACTAATTAACCTTGTTCTAGTGTTAAATGAGAAGATTGACTAAAAGTCAAACTTTCAATCTCGAATAGCCTGAAATGGACCTTGTAAGTGCAGAATAAGGTCCAAACGGGGAGAAAATGAGGTTTTTATGTATAACTACAAGAAATTAAACTTGTTACTATTCTTAATTTGAAAGTTTAACCAAAATTCAAACTTTCAGCCATGATTGGAATGAAGTAGGCCTTATAAGAACCGAATAGAGTCCAAAGGAGATGGAAACAAGGTTTTCAAGAGATGAGAGTGGTGTTACATAGTTTTTATGTATAATTACTACTAATTGACCATGTTTCTTGTGTTAGTTGGAAAGTTTAACCAAAAGGCAAACTTTCAGGCTTGATAGGCCTGAACCAAGCCTTATAAGAGGTAAATAGGGCCTAAATGGAGAGAAAATATATTTTTCAAAAGCCGAGAGTAGTATTACATAGTTTATATATATACAATGACTACTAATTAAACTTGTTTCTGTTGGCCCAGAGGCCTTCCACTCTAGTTTTGATGATGATTAACTCATGTAGTTATGTTTACTAATAATCTTGTGATTTTAGTTTCAGATCATTTAGCAAGATATTAGTTGGTGATTGCTTCAACAAAAGGAGTTTTGAAGCCTTCACATGGTGATTCCAGAGCCCGAGCATCAAGATCATACTTAGCCTTGCTCGTAGATCACGGAGTTTGGATCGAGTCGACTTGAAGATGGAAGATCGTCAAGAAAACTTAGGTATCCTTAGTATAGTGTGTTTAGATCCATTTGTAAAGATAAGAATAGTTGATATGCTCAAGTGCACAACACACACGTTTTATGTTTTATGGATTTTGGTTTTCATGAATAGTTTAGATCAAAACAAGTTTAAATGGTTTTTATGTATATTAGATGTGTTCAATATACATACATGCTTCATATCTTAAACAAACTTAGTTTGATATACCTATTCATGTGTTTTATGTTTTGGTATTTTTAACAAAACATATTTTTGGAATTAAAGACAAAAACTATGATATATATTTGTTTCTTGTATATTGGACTTATGCCCATATGCAACATGCCTAAAAGTGTTTAAATATCATGTTTTTGTATTTCAATAAGTTTTAGGAAAAATCAGATTTCCTATTGAAAAATACATGTTTAATAAAATACAAGTTTTGGTTTTTGGTAAAACTTTCAAAACACAAAAATAGTTTGAATTGCTTGATATTTGAGTTGAACTTTTTATCACATGTTTATATATCAATGCAAAATGTTAAAACTATTTTTGGGGATTTTTAGAAGATTTTTTAGTATTTTAAGAAATATTTTAACATGTTTTTCTGACCCAGTTTCTGATCCAGAACTGTGCTGACAGGCCAGGTCGGTCGACCGCAACGGTCGACTGAGCCAGGATTCAGTCGACCGGGCGGTCGACTGACGTGCACAGACCTGTGCACGTCTGCTGGCACAGTGGGCCGGTCGACCGGGCGGTCGACCGGACCAGAGAGCTTTGCTCTCTGTATCTGGGTGGTCGACCGAGCGGTCGACCGGGTTGCCCAACGGTCATATTTATGACCGTTGGCGGTCGACCGGCCGGTCGACCGCAAGCCTGCTAACGGCTAGTTTCTTGGGGAGCCTATAAATACCCCATCTCTTTGGGGATTTTGATAAGACTTTTGACAAGAAAAATTCCAGAGTTTCCCTAGTGTTTAAAACAAGTTTTCAAAAGTGTTTTTGGGCTTTAAACTTCCAATTTGGTTTTGTGTTTTAGGGTTTGGGAAAATCAAAGAAAATATAAATTTGGGAGATTTGTTTTGTTCTTCAATTCTATCATCTTCAAAGAGTTTTCCCAAGTATTTTTCTTTGAGTTTTTGTTTTCCAAACTCTAGTTTTTTTTCACACTTGAGCTATCATCTATCCTATTCTATAGGATCATTTTATTTGTGAGAAAAGAGAAGTGTTTGAGGTTGTTTAAGCCTCCAAGTTGTAAACCCTCCTTATTTTGTTGTATCCCTCTTTGGTAGAGGTTGATCGGAGTGGTATTGGTTTGTATCCCTCTTCGGTAGAGGTGATTGAGTTTGGTTGTTTGGCTACGGGCCTATCCCTCTTCGGTAGAGGTGGAATGTGGTTGTATTGCCTCGGTGGCATTGTAAGGTTGAGAGAGGAGTTCGGTACTCCTTTAGTGGATTAGAAATCCTTCTCGGTGAAGGCGGGGACGTAGAGCTAGGGGCTCGAACCTCGAAACATATCTTTGTGTTTGCGTTTGATCCATTGTCTCTTAACCCTCTCTCTCTTTTATTTGTGCATAGCATCATTCATTCATTCATATCTTATTACTTGCATTTGTGCTTTGCATTATTTCGTATTGTTCATCTTTATATGCTTGGCTTGCTTGTGTGTGTGCCTCACTTATACTTAACCACAAGAGCTTCATATAGCACCTCAACCCTTATCTAGGGGAATCAAGAGGAGTTAGTCCAGAGCCCTTCACGGGGAATTCGGCTACACTTGTTGATTGTATTAAGTGTGTTGCAAATAGTTCTTAGCTTCCGCATTTAGTTTCTAGATTAGCATAATCACCTATTCACCCCCCTCTAGCTGGTTTTCAATTGGTATCAGAGCCTACGCTCCTGATACTTAGGCTTAACAACCTAAGAGTGAGATCTTGGTTTAGTTAATCTATCATTTGCATTTGCACACTTTTATTGTTTGCACACATATAGTTTGCACCCATGGACTTCATGACCCCACCTATGTTTGATTCTTCCAACATCATTGTTTGGAAGACTAGGATGTCCATCTATTTATAAGCCCTAGGATATAAGGTTCACCTTGCCATTACCATGGAATCTTACCTTAGTAATAGCATGCATATAGAGGCCAATGCACTAGCCCTTGAGGCCATTAGAAGCACACTTTTCAAAGATTATCTTATGCTTGTTTCTAACTTAGATTCCGCCTTTGCAGTATGGAACAAGTTGACCACAACCACCACCTCCGAGCTTCAATTGCCTATCCAACAAGAAGAGGAATCTAGTGGAGAATCCGACTCACAATGCTTAATGGTCTAAGGGAATGACTCCCTTGAGGTACAATCGGAATCTCAACTAGATAATGATGATGCTAGTTCTTCATGTGATGAAAATATTGATGCCCATGCTTTAAATGAAGAACTTTCTATTGTGTGTGAAAAATTAATAGAAAAATATAATTTGTTGAAAAAGAAAAGTCTAGGCCTTAATAATGAAAATAAAAATTTGTCTTCTAGACTTGACATTGTTTTGCAAGAGAAGGTTGAAATTTCTAATGAAAGGGATTCATTGAAATCTCAACTTAATCTTGTTTTAAAAGAAAATGAGTTTTTAAAATCTAAAAATGATTGCCATGTTATTTTGAAGAAAAATGAAAAATTGTCTTCAAAAATTGATTTTGTTTTAAAAGAAAATGATTCTTTGAAAATAAAAATTGCTTCTATTTCTAAGGATTTAGAAGATTGTTTAAAGAAAATATTGTTTTGAAAAATGATATGTCTACACATGTTTGCCATGTTAGGGTAGTTTCACCTAGATCACCCCTTGCATGCTCCACTTCTTCTATAATTAAAAATGATATAAATTTGTTGAAGAAGAATATGGATTGTTTGGGCTCCACTTTGAGCCATTGTGTTTCTAGCCATACACGTTTGGAATCTTTGTTTCGAAAGAAACAAGTTCCATCTATTATGCATGTACACCCTCCACGGCATACACATGCTCCTCACGCACACACCCATTCCACTATGTATGCTCATGTGTACACTTGTACACATTGTGGACGTAAGGGCCACCTTGCTAAATTTTGCTATGATCGTATACATGTTTCTAATTTAGCAAATAAATTTGTTTGGGTTAGAGAAGGTACTAACCCCCTTGGACCCAAAAAGATATGGGTACCAAAGACCACCCCTATTGTTTATGATGTAGGTGTGGGCTCTCGCATGACGTGAGAGTAGAGGTACCTTGAAGTGGATGCGTTCCGGACCTCATGTGGATCATTTGGATGCATCACTTTCAAGGGATGTTTGGTGGGAGGACCACCTTGTTTTGGAGAACTAGAGAGGTGCCCTCATTGGTTTTGGTATCGAACCTCTAACTCCTTATTTATATTTATGCATGCTTTCCATGTTTATCATTTATAGCATGTTTTATTATTATGAAAATGCCATGATTATTAGACCACTGACATGCATGTATAGCCTTTGAGACACCCATGTTTGTATGGACCCATATTTAGTGTTCTCATCATTTAGTTAGCTATCATGTTTATCATAGGTTTAATAACATGTGGATTTTCTTAATAATCATGTTTATGTTTCTTCATGATGATTTATATCCCGTTTTATGCTTCATATTTTGAATATATGTTTAAATGTTAGTTTTCATTAAGACTAGGTATATACTTGTACATATAGTGGGCCACAAATAAATCTATATATGTTTATACTTTAATGCCTATTTGAACCCATTAGATGTGCTAGTATAGTCTAGTTTTGATGATTCATGCTTTTTAAACTTGTATTCTCATTTTTGAATTTGTTTTATGTTTAAATGTTTAACTTCATGTATATGTCCATTTTATCCAAATTATTGTTATACATATACATCCTTTGAGCCACGTGCCTTCATGCATATATTTTTGTGGACTCGTTGTGTTTGGATATGTATGTATACCTTAGTTTGTATAAGACATACATATACCTTGAAGATTAAATCATTTTTGATGAGTTTCATGTTTTTAAAGGAATATTGAGCTTAATTGAATATTTTCATGATCATGTTCTTCACATTGTATTTATACAATCACCTTCATGTTTACTCATGTTTTGTTTTCATGAGTCATATTTATGCTTCATTCGCTTAGAGTGTTGACTATCTTGTGAATTTCATGTTTTATGAAAATAATTTGTTTTATTCCTTACTTGAAGGATTTCGTACTAGTTAACAAAACTTTTCATTTTAACTAGTTCGTATTCTTCGTTGTAATATGATGTATACACTTGCTATGATTGTTGTTTCAATTGGTATCATTGGATTCTTTCAATTGGTATCAATTTTGATCTTCTTGTATACTCATATGTGTTTATGTATGTATGCTTTCTATTCTAATGGTATCAATTTCTATTGGTATCTAATTTTTCATACATATATGTTTTATTTGTGCTTATTATATCCCTATATCTTGAGCACAAATTTTGTTTATGCTAAGTTTGAATTGCTAATGACTATCATATTTCAATTAATTAGTTTTCAAGTGGTATTATTAAACAAGCTTATGCATGTGTTTAGTTTGTATTTCATAAAGGGGGAGAAAATTCGATTTTCATATTTCAATTGGTATTTATATTTCCACTCCCTTACTTTATGATAGAAAATAATAATTTCAAATTGATATCATATGCTTAAAAAGAAAAATACTCTCTTTTGATATCAAGATGTTTATTTGAATGATTTAAATTGGTATCTCAAAACTTTGTTTAAAGAAAATATTCAAAAGTTTTGATTTGTATTTCCTATATGCAAGGAGAGCTTAACATCTCTTCTACATATAAATTCATGATGAGTGTATCTTGCATTGAGGAGCTTGATAACTCTTCTTTATGTGATACACGTGTGTAAGGGAGCTTCACATCTCCTCTTATGCATTGCATAGTGTACGTTATGTGAATTCGGGCTTGTCATCCCTCTTTCATGTAATGTATCTATATTGGGAAGCTTCACATCTTCCTCTTCATGAATGTATATCGCATATACCATTTATTGATCTATATTCACTTTCAATTGGTATCAAGATGCTATCTTTGATATATATATATTTAAATTGATATCTTAATTGATTGTAACCCTTTATTGATATTCTTTTTGTTTTAGACAAAAAGGGGAGAACATTGTTTTTATTGTTTTTGACCCCTTTGTTGATTCTTTGTTTCGAACAAAAAGGGGGAGAAAAATTTATTGTTTTGCTTTTGCTTTTACCCCCTTATTGATGATTGACAAAAAAGGGGAGAAAGATGTTGAGAAAGATGTTGAGTTTTATATGCATATTTATGTTTTGCATATATTAAGTTTAATTGGTATCTAGATCATGTTTTGTTTTTGAAAATTTCATTTGGTATAAGAACATGTTTTATTGTTTATGCATATCTATGCATGTTTCATGTTTCATATTCATTGCATATTTATGTTTATTTGTTTATGCATGAGTTAAGGGGAGCTTCTTTGAAGCTTAACTTTAATCCATACATATATAACTCCATGAGTTTTGTCATCATCAAAAGGGGGAGATTGTTGGCCCAGAGGCCTTCCACTCTAGTTTTGATGATGATTAACTCATGTAGTTATGTTTACTAATAATCTTGTGATTTTAGTTTCAGATCATTTAGCAAGATATTAGTTGGTGATTGCTTCAACAAAAGGAGTTTTGAAGCCTTTACATGGTGATTCCAGAGCCCGAGCATCAAGATCATACTTAGCCTTGCTCGTGGATCACGGAGTTTGAATCGAGTCGACTTGAAGATGGAAGATCGTCAAGAAGACTTAAGTATCCTTAGTTTAGTGTGTTTAGATCCATTTGTAAAGATAAGAATAGTAGATATGCTCAAGTGCACAACACACACGTTTTATGTTTTATGGATTTTGGTTTTCATGAATAGTTTAGATCAAAACAAGTTTAAATGGTTTTTATGTATATTAGATGTGTTCAATATACATACATTCTTCATATCTTAAACAAACTTAGTTTGATATACCTATTCATGTGTTTTATGTTTTGGTATTTTTAACAAAACATATTTTGGAATTGAAGACAAAAACTATGATATATATTTGTTTCTTGTATATTGGACTTATGCCCATATGCAACATGCCTAAAAGTGTTTAAATATCGTGTTTTTGTATTTCAATAAGTTTTAGGAAAAATCAGATTTCCTATTGAAAATACATGTTTAATAAATACAAGTTTTGGTTTTTGGTAAAACTTTCAAAAACAAAAATAGTTTGAATTGCTTGATATTTGAGTTGAACTTTTTATCACATGTTTATATATCAATGCAAAATGTTAAAACTATTTTTGGGGATTTTTAGAAGATTTTTATGTATTTTAAGAAATATTTTAACATGTTTTTCTGACCCAGTTTCTGACCCAGAACTGTGCTGACAGGCCAGGTCGGTTGACCGCACGGTCGACCGAGCCAGGATCCAGTCGACCTGGCGGTCGACTGACGTGCACAGACCTGTGCACGTCTACTGGCACAGTGGGTCGGTCGACCGGGCGGTCGACCGGACCAGAGAGCTTTGCTCTCTGTATCTGGGCAGTCGACCGAGCGGTCGACCGGGTTGCCCCAACGGTCCTATTTATGACCGTTGGCGGTCGACCGGCCGGTCGACCGCAAGCCTGCTAACGGCTAGTTTCTTGGGGAGCCTATAAATACCCCATCTCTTTGGGGATTTTGATAAGACTTTTGACAAGAAAAATTCTAGAGTTTCTCTAGTGTTTAAAACAAGTTTTCAAAAGTGTTTTTGGGCTTTAAACTTCCAATTTGGTTTTGTGTTTTAGGGTTTGGGAAAATCAAAGAAAATAGAAATTTGGGAGATTTGTTTTGTTCTTCAATTCTATCATCTTCAAAGAGTTTTCCCAAGTATTTTTCTTTGAGTTTTTGTTTTCCAAACTCTAGTTTTTTTTCACACTTGAGCTATCATCTATCCTATTCTATAAGATCATTTTATTTGTGGGAAAAGAGAAGTGTTTGAGGTTGTTTAAGCCTCCAAGTTGTAAACCCTCCTTATTTTGTTGCATCCCTCTTTGGTAGAGGTTGATCGGAGTGGTATTGGTTTGTATCCCTCTTCGGTAGAGGTGATTAAGTTTGGTTGTTTGGCTACGGGCCTATCCCTCTTCGGTAGAGGTGGATTATGGTTGTATTGCCTCGGTGGCACTGTAAGGTTGAGAGAGGAGTTCGGTACTCCTTTAGTGGATTAGAAATCCTTCTCGGTGGAGGCGGGGACGTAGAGCTAGGGGCTCGAACCTCGAAACATATCTTTGTGTTTGCGTTTGATCCATTGTCTCTTAACCCTCTCTCTCTTTTATTTGTGCATAGCATCATTCATTCATTCATATCTTATTGCTTGCATTTGTGCCTTGCATTATTTCATATTGTTCATCTTTATATGCTTGGCTTGCTTGTGTGTGCCTCACTTATACTTAACCACAAGAGCTTCATATAGCACCTCAACCCTTATCTAGGGGAATCAAGAGGAGTTAGTCCAGAGCCCTTCACGGGGAATTCGGCTACACTTGTTGGTTGTATTAAGTGTGTTGCAAATAGTTCTTAGCTTCCGCATTTAGTTTCTAGATTAGCATAATCACCTATTCACCCCCTCTAGGTGGTTTTCAATTGGTATCAGAGCCTACGTGATTGGTAGTGAAAAGTGCATTTTTATCATTACATTTACCATCACATTTTCATATTTATTCCTATAATTCTGCACATTTACTAATATTTTATTATTTATTGTGTGCAGGCCTCGAAATATTAAAATAAAGAAATAAAGCCTTAAAAGAAGCCCAGAAGCCCAAAAAAGCCCATATTCAAGCCCAATGCAAAAGTTGCAATTATCAAATGTCAAAATTGCAATTACTAAGTGCAATAGTTGCAAATACTAAAAGAAGAGGGAAGGATAGACTTCTATTCAACCCTAAATACTTGCAGGATGAGGATAAAAGATAAAAGGAGGAGAGTGCAAAGATAAAATTGTTTCAAAAAATTCGGATTCAGACTGTACACGTTTTAGTATTCAGATCATAACTTTTGCTAAAGATATTCAAATCCGATGATATAAGATGCTCCAGAAAGAAGACTGGAAGACCTACAACTCTTATGTTGATCAAACTTTCCAATTCAATCCTCAGATAAGATATATTCGGTGATCAACATGATAACAAGTTGCAGAACAGAGTTGTACTGGGACTCTACTTCTTCCAACTCCTATAAATACCCCTGCAGAGCAACAGAGAAGGACACACAGAAAATACAGAGCTAAAAGCTAGGGTTTTTAGGCTAACTTGTAATTTAGGTTAGGTTTTAGTTTCGTTTTCTTTTGTAATTTTTGTAACTGAGAAGAGATGATGCTTTCATGGAGGAAGGAGTTCATACTTGTACTGAGGTGACATCGGTGTAAGTCTTACTTTTCCCCCATTGTTAATAAAATCTACTCAAGGTTGGTTTGTTTTTATTCTTGTTTTATTGTTTCTCTATGCTTGCTTTATCTTTGTTTTTCTATTCTTGTTCTATGTTATTGTTTCTCTCTGATGTTTTGTAAACCATGAGATCTGATTGCTTCGAGACTGCCTAGCCGAAGAAGTGCCCTTGATGGCCTATGGAGATGAACAAGCCTTCTCTTGCTAGTCTTTTCTTTTTGTAGTGTAGATCGCGAAGGTGGAAGATCCTATACGCCATACTTGAACGCCTTCAAAGACAAGGTAAGTCGTCGTAAATGGATCAAAGGTAAACAAGGCAGAAGAGGTATGTATGTGTTATAGTTTTATTTCTTTGTAATTTTAGCTTAGACCACTAACTCCAACTCATTCTTTTCTTCCCAACTCATTGTAAATACCATACTTCTCATTGTAAATACCATGTAAATAACAAAATAAATAAAAAAAGAGATAACTTACTTAAACGCTTCCATCGCTAGTCCCTCCATGAGGATCACGACCCGCATAGCCATTGCTACCGCGGATTCGAATTGAGCACCTTGCACAACTTGTTTCTAAATATAAAATACCATATTTTGTGTGCAGGTAAAAACTCAATCAAAACATTGGCGCCGTTGCCGGGGGAGGGACGGTAAGTTTTTCTCTAAAAATAAAAAAAATTTAACTAATTCTTTTATTCTTTCTGTTTGCAGGTTTGGAGAACAGGGAAATTGACAGCAGAAGTGGACATATAGCAACTCTGTGCCTCTGCCCTCGAAGGCAGAGCACAAGAGCCTACTTCAGAGCCGCGGAAACGCGGCAATTGCCGCGAAACCGCGGCCTGAGTAGTTCCCTACTGATCCATCTTTTGCAGGTTGCTGCAAATTGCAATATCTGTCTACTGCTCTGTTAAACTTTGTTCTGTGATAACCCTGCTTACTGCTAATTAATCAACAGTAAAATACTTGTTGTTAAAGATAAAAATTGATTAGACGTTTGCATATTAGGCACGTGTCTTTTCAATTCCTTTATTTTTACTGTTGAAGAGTGCTGGAGCAAGGTACGTTCGCATTGCATGTAGAATAGGACTCATCTCTTGGTTGATGCTTTGAGTGAATCTTATTTACATATTTTGTACACTTGCACAAATTTATTTTAAGGGCATAACCCATTAACAAGATAAGGTGGGGATTTCATCACCCTTCCTTGGCCCAAAAATCATATTCCAAGCACTCACAACCCTAACCCTAATTAAAAATTGACTAGACGTTGGCCCTAGGGACTTCTCGGACTCAATTAGGAGATTATCCTAAGGGGGAACAGTGCTGGAAGTTGACTCCTGCCAAATCAGTGTCTAGGAAGGGGATTGAGGGCCGAAAGCCTGAAGATTGGTGGTTATTTAATTAAGGAACGTCTTTGACGGAAAACCTCCCACCAATCTTGCCCTGACCTGGCTGATTAACTTGTGGTCAAAGTCTGCACCCTACCTCCCGTGGACAGTCTAACCAGTTAGGAGTCGTCTAGGTCATAAGTCTACCCTAACTTAGGATAGAATTTTTTTTTTCTTTTTTGTTTGCTTATTTGTTTGTTTTCTTTTTCTTTGTTTGTGTTTGTGTGATATGGCCTATAACAACAATTTTTTCAACTTTAATGAGAATCCATATTACACACCAACCTCTTATTCGGATATTACCAACCCGGCATATCATAACTTTGACCAACCTAGTGTGCCAGATTGGTCTTATCCGAATCATTACATGCCCCAGTCCCAATACTATGAACAAGATTGGAATAATCATCACTACTCTTCACAGAGTCAATGGGGATTCAACACCCCTGAGCCATATGGTCAACCACCTGTTCAACCATTATCTTCATATACGTCTCTTCCCACATCACCAAGGTTTCAGTCCACCATTGATCTATTCGATGGGTTAGAAGAAAAAGTGGATCGGTTGCAAGATATAATGAATGATCAAATTTCTAAACTTTCAAACATTCTTGAGCAAGTTGATAGAAACCAAGAATCATTCTGTCTAGAAGACCTTGATCAAAATTCAATTTTATCACATCAATATGAACTTGCTCAATCCCAATCCTTGGACAAATTGGCTAGTTTTAATTTCAATGAGATTGAATTAGATTGTGAATGTGAACCCGACCCCCAACTTTGCGATTCAGTTTCCATTTTCGAATCTATGTTGACTCCAGTATCCTTACCCAATTTGGACCAACTTTCTGAGCCAACATTTATTCCTGTGACCATAGATCATGAAATTGAATCACCCATTTTTGAAGATCATCATAGTGAACTTGACCAATTTCATACTTTTGAAAGTCCCCTTGACAAATTGGCAAGTTCTAATTTTTATGAGATTGAACCTAATGAGATATGTGACCTAGATTCTCAAATCTATGATCAAGTTCAAATTCCCGAATCAATATTGACTCCTATTTTGTTACCCGACTTAGGTAATCTTTTAGAGTCAGTTTTGATTCCCACACCTATCATTCCTGAACTTGAATCACCAATATTGAGTCACATTCCATTGTGGGAAGATGATTGTGGACTTGAGTTTCAACTTCTTGACTTGGACACACTTCTTGAACTAAGCTCGACTCCTGAACCCTTACTTGATTTAAGTTTCTTTCCTGAGTCGGTATTCGTTCCTGAACCTATCATTCTTGAGTCCAAGTCAACCATTCTACCAAGTCACATTCTTTTGTTGGACATAGGTATAGACCATGACTCTGTGATGATTTTCCAGGACTGGTCATGTAAAGGGAGTAAGTTTCACGAGAGGATCTTCCATGATCCTATTCATTCTGGGGACTGTAAATATGTAAATAAAAAAGAGGTCAATAAAGGTAGGTCCCGTGAACTACCACATTATCTTGATTGGGCCGCATTTCGTGGACCAATTAGACCACCACCGGAACCACCACCTTGAGGTAACTTCTGCCTTCCCTTCTTCTTTTTCATGCATACATGCATACATTCATACATTGAGGACAATGCATGAGATAAGTGTGGGGGTAGGCTTTACTAACATACTAACATAGGTAGAAACTAACCAAAATTTGCTAACTAAAAAAAAAATTATTATAAAAAGGACAATATTTTGACTTATCTTTTGAAAAAAATCTAAGTTAGTCTTAAGAATTAGGAAAATCATGATTAGGATTTCTAAAAACTTGGTCAAAATAAATAAATTGTTGAATTTTTAGGTATAGGAGGAGAAATTGAATAAGTAGTTAGTCTTAATTTTTACCTTAATGAAATATGCATACCTAATGCATATCTAGGATTCTAAGACGAAGACCTTTGTGCCTCATATATAAAAAAAAAAAAGAGAAAATCACTAATTAAGCTGGATACATGTGCCTCAAGAAGCATAAGTATTCATGCCTAAAGGTGAGTAAATAAAATAAAGTCCTTAGTTTTGGGGCCTAGTTCACTCGAATTTGAGTCTGCGGGGTGTTTTCTCACCTGGTGCCCTAAAGCCAACCGGTTTGGGAGTCATCGACTTTAAGTTCGCTACATGGGTGGATTAGAAAGCCTAAGAAGACTAAGAAATATAATATATGTAGTAACACATCTAATAATCAATTAGTTAGGTATGAGGGCCTCAAGAAGCCTTGATGCTTATACGAAAGAAAATTAGATGAGTTATACATATTAAAAAAAAGGAAAAAAAAGAGAAAAAAATATATAGAGGCATGAGAGTCCAAGTCAAGGAATTCCTAGTAAAAATTCATAAGGATGCATATGATTTTTGGTAACGAAAAAGATTATACACAAAATTCAATTTTGATCCTTACTTAAAAATGAAAACAATTTACTTTATAAAGACTAAGTCTAAGAATGAATAAAAATGATAATCCTAAAACTTATAGACTACTTAGTCTTTGCAAAAGTATTTCAAATATTTTCTTTTTATGGATTTTGTGGGTGTAATCCGCTGAAAACCCTCACGAGACAACACTCGTCCTCTAGGGTAACCTAGGGGTTTAACGGCTTGTTGCACGTGCTAAGTGCAATCGTGATTCCTACGAAAGTGAGTTAGCTAGTTTAGTTTTTCTTTTTCTTTTTGATTTTTACTCGAGGACGAGCAAAAAGATAAGTGTGGGGGTGTGATTGGTAGTGAAAAGTGCATTTTTATCATTACATTTACCATCACATTTTCATATTTATTCCTATAATTCTGCACATTTACTAATATTTTATTATTTATTGTGTGCAGGCCTCGAAATATTAAAATAAAGAAATAAAGCCTTAAAAGAAGCCCAGAAGCCCAAAAAAAGCCCATATTCAAGCCCAATGCAAAAGTTGCAATTATCAAATGTCAAAATTGCAATTACTAAGTGCAATAGTTGCAAATACTAAAAGAAGAGGGAAGGATAGACTTCTATTCAAACCTAAATACTTGCAGGATGAGGATAAAAGATAAAAGGAGGAGAGTGCAAAGATAAAATTGTTTCAAAAAATTCGGATTCAGACTGTACACGTTTTAGTATTCAGATCATAACTTTTGCTAAAGATATTCAAATCCGATGATATAAGATGCTCCAGAAAGAAGACTGGAAGACCTACAACTCTTATGTTGATCAAACTTTCCAATTCAATCCGCAGATAAGACATATTCGGTAATCAACATGATAACAAGTTGGAGAACAGAGTTGTACTGGGACTCTACTTCTTCCAACTCCTATAAATACCCCTGCAGAGCAACAGAGAAGGACACACAGAAAATACAGAGCTAAAAGTTAGGGTTTTTAGGCTAACTTGTAATTTAGGTTAGGTTTTAGTTTCGTTTTCTTTTGTAATTTTTGTAACTGAGAGGAGATGATGCTTTCATGGAGGAAGGAGTTCATACTTGTACTGAGGTGACATCGGTGTAAGTCTTACTTTTCCCCCATTGTTAATAAAATCTACTCAAGGTAGGTTTGTTTTTATTCTTGTTTTATTGTTTCTCTATGCTTGCTTTATCTTTGTTTTTCTATTCTTGTTCTATGTCATTGTTTCTCTCTGATGTTTTGTAAACCATGAGATCTGATTGCTTCGAGACTGCCTAGCCGAAGAAGTGCCCTTGATGGCCTATGGAGATGAACAAGCCTTCTCTTGCTAGTCTTTTCTTTTTGTAGTGTAGATCGCGAAGGTGGAAGATCCTATACGCCATACTTGAACGCCTTCAAAGACAAGGTAAGTCGTCGTAAATGGATCAAAGGTAAACAAGGCAGAAGAGGTATGTATGTGTTATAGTTTTATTTCTTTGTAATTTTAGCTTAGACCACTAACTCCAACTCATTCTTTTCTTCCCAACTCATTGTAAATACCATACTTCTCATTGTAAATACCTTGTAAATAACAAAATAAATAAAAAAAGAGATAACTTACTTAAACGCTTCCATCGCTAGTCCCTCCCTGAGGATCACGACCCGCATAGCCATTGCTACCGCGGATTCGAATTGAGCACCTTGCACAACTTGTTTCTAAATCTAAAATACCATATTTTGTGTGCAGGTAAAAACTCAATCAAAACACTACGTTCCTGATACTTAGGCTTAACAACCTAGGAGTGAGATCTTAGTTTAGCTAATCTATCATTTGCATTTGCACACTTTTATTGTTTGCACACATATAGTTTGCACCCATAGACTTCATGACCCCACCTATGTTTGATTCTTCTAACATCATTGTTTGGAAGACTAGGATGTCCATCTATTTACAAGCCCTAGGATATAAGGTTCACCTTGCCATTACCAAGGAATCCTACCTTAGTAATAGCATGCATATAGAGGCCAATGCACTAGCCCTTGAGGCCATTAGAAGCACACTTTCCAAAGATTATCTTATGCTTGTTTCTAACTTGGATTCCGCCTTTGCAGTATGGAACAAGTTGACCACAACCACCACCTCCGAGCTTCAATTGCCTATCCAACAAGAAGAGGAATCTAGTGGAGAATCCGACTCACAATGCTTAATGGTCCAAGGGAATGACTCCCTTGAGGTACAATCGGAATCTCAACTAGATAATGATGATGCTAGTTCTTCATGTGATGAAAATATTGATGCCCATGCTTTAAATGAAGAACTTTCTATTGTGTGTGAAAAATTAATAGAAAAATATAATTTGTTGAAAAAGAAAAGTCTAGGCCTTAATAATGAAAATAAAAATTTGTCTTCTAGACTTGACATTGTTTTGCAAGAGAAGGTTGAAATTTCTAATGAAAGGGATTCATTGAAATCTCAACTTAATCTTGTTTTAAAAGAAAATGAGTTTTTGAAATCTAAAAATGATTGCCATGTTATTTTGAAGAAAAATGAAAAATTGTCTTCAAAAATTGATTTTGTTTTAAAAAAAAATGATTCTTTGAAAATAAAAATTGCTTCTATTTCTAAGGATTTAGAAGATTGTTTAAAGAAAAATATTGTTTTGAAAAATGATATGTCTACACATGTTTGCCATGCTAGGGTAGTTTCACCTAGATCACCCCTTGCATGCTCCACTTCTTCTATAATTAAAAATGATATAAATTTGTTGAAGAAGAATATGGATTGTTTGGGCTCCACTTTGAGCCATTGTGTTTCTAGCCATACACGTTTGGAATCTTTGTTTCGAAAGAAACAAGTTCCATCTATTATGCATGTACACCCTCCACGGCATACGCATGCTCCTCACGCACACACCCATTCCACTATGTATGCTCATGTGTACACTTGTACACATTGTGGACGTAAGGGCCACCTTGCTAAATTTTGCTATGATCGTATACATGTTTCTAATTTAGCAAATAAATTTGTTTGGATTAGAGAAGGTACTAACCCCTTTGCACCCAAAAAGATATGGGTACCAAAGACCACCCCTATTATTTATGATGTAGGTGTGGGCTCTCGCATGACGTGAGAGTAGAGGTACCTTGAAGTGGATGCGTTCCGGACCTCATGTGGATCATTTGGATGCATCACTTTCAAAGGATGTTTGGTGGGAGGACCACCTTGTTTTGGAGAACTAGAGAGGTGCCCTCATTGGTTTTGGTATCGAATCTCTAACTCCTTATTTATATTTATGCATGCTTTCCATGTTTATCATTTATAGCATGTTTTATTATTATGAAAATGCCATGATTATTAGACCATTGACATGCATGTATAGCCTTTGAGACACCCATGTTTGTATGGACCCATATTTAGTGTTCTCATCATTTGGTTAGCTATCATGTTTATCATAGGTTTAATAACATGTGGATTTTCTTAATAATCATGTTTATGTTTCTTCATGATGATTTATATCCCGTTTTATGCTTCATATTTTGAATATATGTTTAAATGTTAGTTTTCATTAAGACTAGATATATACTTGTACATATAGTGGGCCACAAATAAATCTATATATGTTTGTACTTTAATGCCTATTTGAACCATTAGATGTGCTAGTATAGTCTAGTTTTGATGATTTATGCTTTTTAAACTTGTATTCTCATTTTTGAATTTGTTTTATGTTTAAATGTTTAACTTCATGTATATGTCCATTTTATCCAAATTATTGTTATACATATACATCCTTTGAGCCACGTGCCTTCATGCATATATTTTTATGGACTCGTTGTGTTTGGATATGTATGTATACCTTAGTTTGTATAAGACATACATATACCTTGAAGATTAAATCATTTTTGATGAGTTTCATGTTTTTAAAGGAATATTGAGCTTAATTGAATATTTTCATGATCATGTTCTTCACATTGTATTTATACACTCACCTTCATGTTTACTCATGTTTTATTTTCATGAGTCATATTTATGCTTCATTCGCTTAGAGTGTTGACTATCTTGTGAATTTCATGTTTTATGAAAAATAATTTGTTTTATTCCTTACTTGAAGGATTTCGTACTAGTTAACAAAACTTTTCATTTTAACTAGTTCGTATTCTTCGTTGTAATATGAGGTATACACTTGCTATGATTGTTGTTTCAATTGGTATCATTGGATTCTTTCAATTGGTATCAATTTTGATCTTCTTGTATACTCATATGTGTTTATGTATGTATGCTTTCTATTCTAATGGTATCAATTTCTATTGGTATCTAATTTTTCATACATATATGTTTTATTTGTGCTTATTATATCCCTATATCTTGAGCACAAATTTTGTTTATGCTAAGTTTGAAATGCTAATGACTATCATATTTCAATTAATTAGTTTTCAAGTGGTATTCTTAAACAAGCTTATGCATGTGTTTAGTTTGTATTTCATAAAGGGGGAGAAAATTCGATTTTCATATTTCAATTGGTATTTATATTTCCACTCCCTTACTTTATGATAGAAAATAATAATTTCAAATTGATATCATATGCTTAAAAAGAAAAATACTCTCTTTTGATATCAAGATGTTTATTTGAATGATTTAAATTGGTATCTCAAAACTTTGTTTAAAGAAATTATTCAAAAGTTTTGATTTGTATTTCCTATATGCAAGGAGAGCTTAACATCTCTTCTACATATAGATTCATGATGAGTGTATCTTGCATTGAGGAGCTTGACAACTCTTCTTTATGTGATACACGTGTGTAGGGGGAGCTTCACATCTCCTCTTATGCATTGCATAGTGTTCATTATGTGAATTAGGGCTTGTCATCCCTCTTTCATGTAATGTATCTATGTTGGGAAGCTTCACATCTTCCTCTTCATGAATGTATATCGCATATACCATTTATTGATCTATGTTCACTTTCAATTGGCATCAAGATGCTATCTTTGATATATATATATATATATATATTTAAATTGATATCTTAATTGATTGTAACCCTTTATTGATATTTTTTTTGTTTTAGACAAAAAGGGGAGAACATTGTTTTTATTGTTTTTGACCCCTTTGTTGATTCTTTGTTTCGAACAAAAAGGGGGAGAAAATTTTTTTGTTTTGCTTTTGCTTTTACCCCCTTATTGATGATTGACAAAAAAAGGGGAGAAAGATGTTGAGAAAGATGTTGAGTTTTATATGCATATTTATGTTTTGCATATATTAAGTTTAATTGGTATCTAGGACATGTTTTGTTTTTGAAAATTTCATTTGGTGTAAGAACATGTTTTATTGTTTATGCATATCTATGCATGTTTCATGTTTCATATTCATTGCATATTTATGTTTATTTGTTTATGCATGAGTTAAGGGGGAGCTTCTTTGAAGCTTAACTTTAATCCATACATATATAACTCCATGAGTTTTGTCATCATCAAAAAGGGGGAGATTGTTGGCCCAGAGGCCTTCCACTCTAGTTTTGATGATGATTAACTCATGTAGTTATGTTTACTAATAATCTTTTGATTTTAGTTTCAGATCATTTAGCAAGATATTAGTTGGTGATTGCTTCAACAAAAGGAGTTTTGAAGCCTTCACATGGTGATTCTAGAGCCCGAGCATCAAGATCATACTTAGCCTTGCTCGTGGATCACGGAGTTTGGATCGAGTCGACTTGAAGATGAAAGATCGTCAAGAAGACTTAGGTATCCTTAGTTTAGTGTGTTTAGATCCATTTGTAAAGATAAGAATAGTTGATATGCTCACGTGCACAACACACACGTTTTATGTTTTATGGATTTTGGTTTTCATGAATAGTTTAGATCAAAACAAGTTTAAATGGTTTTTATGTATATTAGATGTGTTCAATATACATACATGCTTCATATCTTAAACAAACTTAGTTTGATATACCTATTCATGTGTTTTATGTTTTGGTATTTTTAACAAAACATATTTTTGGAATTAAAGACAAAAACTATGATATATATTTGTTTCTTGTATATTGGACTTATGCCCATATGCAACATGCCTAAAAGTGTTTAAATATCATGTTTTTATATTTCAATAAGGTTTAGGAAAAATCAGATTTCCTATTGAAAAATACATGTTTAATAAAAATACAAGTTTTGGTTTTTGGTAAAACTTTCAAAACACAAAAATAGTTTGAATTGCTTGATATTTGAGTTGAACTTTTTATCACATGTTTATATATCAATGCAAAATGTTAAAACTATTTTTGGGGATTTTTAGAAGATTTTTAAGTATTTAAGAAATATTTTAACATGTTTTTCTGACCCAGAACTGTGCTGACAGGCCAGGTCGGTCGACCGAGCCAGGATCCAGTCGTTCGGGCGGTCGACTGACGTGCACAGACCTGTGCACGTCTGCTGGCACAGTGGGCCAGTCGACCGGGCGGTCGACCGGACCAGAGAGCTTTGCTCTCTGTATTTGGGCGGTCGACCGGGTTGCCCCAACGGTCATATTTATGACCGTTGGCGGTCTATCGGCCGGTCGACCGCAAGCCTGTCAGGCTAAAAGATCAGCCTAACGGCTAGTTTCTTGGGGAGCCTATAAATACCCCATCTCTTTGGGGATTTTGATAAGACTTTTTACAAGAAAAATTCCAGAGTTTCTCTAGTGTTTAAAATAAGTTTTCAAAAGTGTTTTTGGGCTTTAAACTTCTAATTTGGTTTTGTGTTTTAGGGTTTGGGAAAATCAAAGAAAATAGAAATTTGGGAGATTTGTTTTGTTCTTCAATTCTATCATCTTCAAAGAGTTTTCCCAAATATTTTTCTTTGAGTTTTTGTTTTCCAAACTCTAGTTTTTTTTTCACACTTGAGCTATCATCTATCCTATTCTATAGGATCATTTTATTTGTGGGAAAAGAGAAGCGTTTGAGGTTGTTTAAGCCTCCAAGTTGTAAACCCTCCTTATTTTGTTGTATCCCTCTTTGGTAGAGGTTGATCGGAGTGGTATTGGTTTGTATCCCTCTTCGGTAGAGGTGATTGAGTTTGGTTGTTTGGCTACGGGCCTATCCCTCTTCGGTAGAGGTGGATTGTGGTTGTATTGCCTCGGTGGCATTGTAAGGTTGAGAGAAGAGTTCGGTACTCCTTTAGTGGATTAGAAATCCTTCTAGGTGAAGGCGGGGACGTAGAGCTAGGGCTCGAACCTCGAAACATATTTTTGTGTTTGCGTTTGATCCATTGTCTCTTAACCCTCTATCTCTTTTATTTGTGCATAGCATCATTCATTCATATCTTATTACTTGCATTTGTGCCTTGCATTATTTCATATTGTTCATCTTTATATGCTTGGCTTGCTTGTGTGTGTGCCTCATTATACTTAACCACAAGAGCTTCTTATAGCACCTCAACCCTTATCAAGGGGAATCAAGAGGTGTTAGTCCAGAGCCCTTCACGGGGAATTCGGCTACACTTGTTGGTTGTATTAAGTGTGTTGCAAATAGTTCTTAGCTTCCGCATTTAGTTTCTAAATTAGCATAATCACCTATTCACCCCCCCCTCTAGGTGGTTTTCAGTTACTAGTCTTAACTGTGAAGTTTGATAGGAAGTCAAACCATCAATCTCGATTGGCCTGAACTAGGCCTTATAAGAGCCGAATAGGGCCCAAACGGGGAGAAAATGTGATTTTCAAGAGCTCAGAGTTATATTACATAGTTTTTATGTATAATTATTCTAGTCTTAATTGAGAAATTTGCTTAAAAGTCAAACCTTCAGCCTTTATTGGCCCGAATTAGGCCTTATAAGAGCCGAAAAGGGCCTAAAATGGGGGAAACATGATTTTCAAGAGCTGAGAATGGTATTACATAGTTTCTAAATATAATTACTACTAATTAACCTTGTTGCTAGTGTTATTTGGGAACCTTGACTAAAAGTCAAACTTTAAACCCTGATTGGCCTGAACTAGGCCTTATAAGATTCGAATAGGAACCAAACAGAGAGAAAATGCAATTTTCAAGAGCCGGGAGTAGTATACATAGCTTTTATGATAATTACTACTAGTCAAACTTGGTTCTAATCTTAATTGGGAAGTTTGACCAAATGTCAAAATTTCTGCTCCGATTGGCCTGAACTAGGCCTTATGAGCACTGAATAGGACCCAAAAGGGAGGTAAACATGGTTTTCAAGAGCCTTGAGTCGTATTACGTAGTTTCCATGTATAATTGCCACTAATTAATCTTATTTTCAATGTTAATTGAGAAGTTTGATCAGCCCCGATTGGCCTGAACGAGCCTTATAGAGCCGAATAGGGCCTAAACTGCGAGAAAATGAGATTTTCAAGAGTCAGGAGTAGTATTACATATTTTTTTTAATATAACCACTATAAATTAAACTTGTGCCTATTCCTAATTTTGAAGTTTGATCGAAAGTCAAATTTTCAGCCCCGATTAGCCAAATTACGCCTTATAACCGTTGAATAGGCCTAAATTGGAGGAAAATATGGTTTTCAAGAGCTGTGAGTGGCATTACATTTCTATATACAATTACTGCTAATTAACCTTTTTTCTAGCATAAATTGAGAAGTTAGATCAAAAGTCAAACTTTCGGCCTCGTTTGGCCTGAATTAGGCCTTATAAGAGACGAATAAGGCCTAAATGGAAAGAAAATGTGGTTTTCAAGTGTCAGGAGTAGCATTATATATTTTTAATGTATAAGTACTATAAATTAAACTTGTTTCTATTCTTAATTTGGAGGTTTGACCAAAAGTCAAACCTTCAATCTCAGTTGGCCTGACCTAGGCCATAATAAGAGCCGAATCGAACCCAAATAAGGTTTCTAGTATTACATAGTTTTATATAATTACAACTAATTAAACTTGTTTCAAGTCTTAATTAGAAAGTTAGACCAAAAGTCAAACTTTCAGCCCTGATTGGCTTGAACGAGGCCTTATAAGCGCCAAATAGGATCCAAAAGGTAGAAAACATGGTTTTTAAGTGCCATGAGTGGTATTACATAGTTTCCATTTATAATTACTATTAATTACTTTTTTCTAGGGTTAATTTAAAAGTTTGACCAAAAGTCGAACTTTCCGCCCCGATTGGCATGAACTAAGCCTTATAAGAGCGAAATAGGGCCAAAACAGGAGGAAAACATGATTTTCGAGAGCCGAGAGTGGTATTACATAGTTTCTATGTGCAATTACTTCTAATTAACCTTTTTTCTAGTGTTAATTGGAAAGTTTGACTAAAAGTCAAACTTCAGCCCAGATTGGCATGACTATGCCTTATAAGAGCCTAATATTGGACCAAACGGGGAGAAAATAGATTTTCCAGAGTCAGGACTAGTATTATATAATTTTTATGTATAATTACTACTAATTAAACTTGTTTCTATTCTTAATTGGGTAGTTTGACCAAAAGTCAAACTTTTAGCCCAGTTGGCCTGTACTAGGCATTATAAGAGCCGAATAAGACCCAAACGGGAGGAAAACATGGTTTTCAAGAGCCGTAAGTGATATTACACAGTTTTTATTTTAATTACTGCTAATTCACTTTGTTTCTAGCATTAATTGCAAGTTTGACCAAAAGTCAAACTTTCAGCCTCGATCGGCCTGAACTAGGCCATATTAGAGCCGAATAGGGCCAAAATAGGAGAAAATAAGGTTTTCAAGAGCCGACAGTAGTGTTATATGGTTTCAATATAGAATTATTATTAATTAAACTTGTTTATAATTGTAATTAGGAAGTTTGACAAAAAGTCAAACTTTCAATCCCGATTGGCCTAAACTAGGCCTTATAAGAGCGAAATAGGGCCCAAACAAGGAGAAAGCATGATTTTCAAGAGCCAGGAGTAGTATTACATAGTTCTGTGCACAATTACTACTAATTAAACTTATTTCTAGTCTTAATCTAAAAGTTTGTGTTTAATCATACTTTCAGCCCCCATTGGTCAGAACTAGGAATTATAGAGCCGAATAGGGCCCAAACGGGGAGAAAACATGGTTTTCAAAAGCTGATAGTAGTATTACATTATTTCTATGTATAATTACTACTGATTAAACTTGTTTCTAGTCTTAATCTGGAGTTTGGCCAAAAGTCAAGCTTTCAGCCTTAATTGGCATGAAGTGGGCCTTATAAGAGCCGAAATAGGGCCCAAACGGGGAGAAGACGTGGTTTTCAAGAGCCGAGAGTCATATTACATAGTTTCTATGTACAATTATGACTTACTAAACTTATTTCTAGTCTTAATTTGCAAGTTAGTCAAACTTTTAGCCCCAATTGGCCTAAACTAGACCTTATAAGAGCCGAATATGGCCCAAACTAGGAGAAAACATGCTTTTCAAGTGCCTTTAGTGGTATCACATAGTTTAAATGTTAATTTACAATTAATTAAACTTGTCTTTAGTCTTAATTGAGAAGTTTGACTGAAATTTGAACTTCAGGCTCGATTGGACTTAACTAGGCCTTATAAGAACCGAATAGGGCCCAAACGGGGGTAAAATATGATTTTCAAGAGCTAGAAATAGTATTACATAGTTTCTCCATATTAACTACTACTAAATAAACTTATTTCTAGTCTTAATTTGAAAGTTTGACCAAAAGTCAAACTTTCAACCCCGAATGGCCGAAACTTTAGAGCCAAATAGGGCCAAAACGGGAAGAAAGCTTGGTTTTCAAAAGCCGTGAGTGGTATGACACAGTGTTTATATACAATTACTACTAATTTAACCTTGATTCTAGGCTTAATTTAAAGTTTGAAAAAAAGTCAAACTTTTAGCCCCGATAAGCCTGAACTAGATCTTATCAGAACCGAATGGGGTCCAAATGGGGAGAAAATATGATATTCAAGAGTCGGAAGTAGTATCACATAGTTTCTATATATTACTACTATTAATTAAACTTGTTTCTATTTTTAATTTTGAATTTTGCCCAAAAGTCAAACGTTCACTCCCGATTAGCCAGAACTAGGCCTTATATGAGGAGAATTGGGCCAAACGGGGGAACATGATTTTCAAGAGCCGTAAGTGATATTAATAGTTTCTATGTACAATTAATACTAATTAAACTTGTTTTCAGTGTTAATTGAAAATTTTGATCAAAAGTCTAACTTTTAGCCCCTATTGGCCAGAGCTAGGCCTTACAAGAGCCGAATAAGGCCCAGACAGGGAGAAAATACGATTTTTAAGAGCCGAGAGTAGTATTACATAGTTTCTATGTGTAACTATTAGTTTAGCTTAATTTTATTCTTAATTTGAAAGTTTGACCAAAAGTCAATCTTTCAACGCTGAATGGCCTAAAATAGGCCTTATAATAGTCGAATATAGGACCCGAACGAGGAGAAAATTTAATTTTCAATAGTCGAGAGTAGTATTAAATAGTTATTATGTATAATTTCTATTAATTAAATTTGGTTCTATTTTTAATTGGGAAGTTTGACCAAAAGTCAAACCTTCAGCTCAGATTGGCCTAAAATAGGCCTTATACGAGCCGAATAGTGCCCCAACAGGGAGGAAATGCGGTTTTCAAGAGCCGAGAGTAGTATTACATAGTTTTTATATATCATTAATACAAATTAAGCTTGTTTCTAGTCTGAGCCGTATGAGATATTAATAGTTTCTATGTACAATTAATACTAATTAACCTTTTTTCCAGTGTTAATAGGAAAATTTGATCAAAAGTCAAACTTATAGCCCGATTGGCCTGAGCTAGGCCTTATAGGAGCCGAATAAGGCCTAGACAGGGAGAAAATGCGATTTTCAAGAGCCGAGAGTAGCATAACATAGTTTCTACGTATAACTATTTGTTTAACTTATTTCTATTCTTAATTTGAAAGTCTGACCAAAAGTCAATCTTTCAACGCTGATTGGCCTAAAGTAGGCCTTATAAGAGCCGAATATAGGACCCGAACGAGAAGAAAATTCAATTTTCAAGAGTCAGAGTAGTATTAAATAGTTTTTATGTTTAATTACTACAAATTAAGCTAGTTTCTAGTCTTAAGTGGGAAGTTTGATCAAAAGTCAAACCTTCAGCCCTTATTGGCCTGAACTGGCCTTATAAGAGCTGAATAGAGCCCAAAATAGAAGGAAACAAGATTTTTAAGAGCTGAGACTGGTATTACATAATTTCTATGTATAAATACTACTAATTAACCTTGTTGCTAGTGTTAATTGGGAACTTTGACCAAGGTCAAACTTTCAGCCCTGATTGGCCAGAATTAGGCCATTAAAGAGCTGAATAGGGTCTAAACAGAAAGAAAATAAGGTTTTCAAGAGCCAACAACAGTATTACATATTTTTTCTGTATAATTACTACTAACTAATTAAATTTGTTTATAATTTTAATTGAGAAGTTTGACCAAAAGTCAAACCTTCTGACTTATTAGCCTGAACTAGGCCTATAAGAGCCGAGTAGGGCCCAAACAAGAGGAAGGCATGGTTTTCAGGAGCTGAGCATGATATTACATAGTTTCTATGTACAATTACTACTAATTAACCTTATTGTTAGTGTTAATTAGGAATTCTGACTTAAAGTCAAACTTTCAGCCCCGATTGGCATGAAGTAGGCCTTATAAGAGCCGAATAAGGCCCAAACGAGATAAAAACATAGTTTTCAAGAGCTGAGAGTGGTATTATATAGTTTTTATGTATAATTACTACTAATTAAACTTGTTACTAGTCTTAATTGTGAAGTTTGATAGAAAGTCAAACTTTCAGCTCAGATTGGCCTGAACTAGGCCTAAGAGCCGATAGGGCCCAAATGGGAGGAAAACTTGATTTTTAAGAGCCGTGAATGGTATTACATAGTCTCTATATATAATTGCTACTACTTAACCTTATTTCTAGTGTTAAAGAGGAAATTTGACTAAAAGTCAAACTTTCAGCCCCGATTGGCCTGAATTAGGTCTTAAAAGAGCCGAATAAGGCAAAAATAGGGAGAAAATGAGTTTTTTAAGAGTCAGGAGTAGTATTACATAATTTTTATATATAGCTAACATAAATTAAACTTGTTTCTATTTTTAATTTGGAAGTTTAACCAAAAGTCAAAATTTTTGCCCGAATTGGCCTGAGTAGGCCTTATAAGAGCCGAATAGGGCCCAAATGAGAGAAAACTTGGTTTTCACGAGCCGTAAGTGATATTATATAGTTTTTATTGATAATTACTACAAATTAACCTTATTTCTATTGATAATTGGGAAGTTTGAGCAAAAGTTAAACTTTCAGCAACGATTAGCCTGAACTAGGCGATATAAGATCCGAATTGGACCGAAACTGAGAGAAAATGCGGTTCAAAAGCCGGGAGTAGCATTTCATAGTTTTTATGTGTAATTACTATTAATTAAAATTATTTCTAATCTTAATTGAGAGTTTTAGTCAAACCTTGAGCCCTTATTGGCCTGAAGTTGGCCTTATAGGAGTCGAATAAGGCAAAAATGGGAAAAAAATATTGTTTTCAAGAGCAGCGAGTGTCACTACATAATTCTATAAACAAATAGTACTAATTAACCTTGTTCTAGTGTTAAATGAGAAGATTGACTAAAAGTCAAACTGTCAGCCCCGAGTAGCCGGAAATGGACCTTATAAGCGCAAAATAAGGTTCAAACAGGGAGAAAATGAGGTTTTTATGCATAACTACAAGAAATTAAACTTGTTACTATTCTTAATTTTAAAGTTTTACCAAAATTCAACTTTCAGCCCCGTTTGGAATGAAGTAGGCCTTATAAGAACCGAATAGGGTCCAAAGGGGATAAAACATGATTTTCAAGAGATGAGAGTGGTATTACATAGTTTTTATGTATAATTACAACTAATTGACCATGTTTCTTCTGTTAGTTGGAAAGTTTAACCAAAAGGCAAACTTTCAGGCTTGATAGGCCTGAACCAAGCCTATAAGAGGTAAATAGGGCCTAAATGGGGAGAAAATACAGTTTTCAAGAGCCAAGAGTAGTATTACATAGTTTATATATGTATATAATTACTACTAATTAAACTTGTTACTAGTCTTAACTGTGAAGTTTGATAGGAAGTCAAACCATCAGTCCCGATTGGCCTGAACTAGGCCTTATAAGAGCTGAATAGGTCCTATTTGGGAGAAAATGTGATTTTCAAGAGCTCAGAGTTATATTACATAGTTTATATATATAATTATTTCTAATTAAATTATTTCTAGTTTTAATTGAGAAGTTTGCTTAAAAGTCAAACCTTCAGCCTTTATTGGCCTGACTAGGCCTTATAAGAGCCGAAAAGGGCCTAAAAGGGGGAAAACATGATTTTCAAGAGCTGAGAGTGGTATTACATAGTTTTTATATATAATTACTACTAATTAACCTTGTTGCTAGTGTTATTTAGGAACCTTAACCAAAAGTAAAACTTTTAGCCCTGATTGGCCTGAACTAGGCCTTATAAGATCCGAATAGGGCCCAAACAGAGAGAAAATACAGTTTTCAAGAGCCAGGAGTAGTATACATAACTTTTATCTATAATTACTACTAATCAAACTTGGTGCTAATCTTAATTGAAAAGTTTGACCAAATGGCAAACTTTCTGCTCCGATTGGCCCGAATTAGGCCTTATGAGCACTGAATAAGACCCAAACGGGATGTAAACATGGTTTTCAAGAGCCTTGAGTCGTATTACGTTGTTCCATGTACAATTACCACTAATAATCTTGTTTTCAATGTTAATTGAGAAGTTTGATCAGCCCCGATTGGCCTGAACAAGCCTTATGGAGCCGAATAGGGCCTAAACGGGAGAAAACTAGATTTTCAAGAGTCAGGAGTAGTATTACATATTTTTTTATATATAACCAATGTAAATTAAATTTGTGCCTAATCCTAATTTTGAAGTTTGATAGAAAGTCAAACTTTCAGCTCCGATTAGCCTAATTAGGCCTTATAACCGTTGAATAGGCCTAAATTGGAGAAAACATGGTTTTCAAGAGCTGTGAGTGGCATTACATTTTTTGTACAATTAGTACTAATTAACCATTTTTCTAGCATTAATTGAGAAGTTAGACCAAAAGTCAAACTTTCGGCCTTGTTTGGGCTGAATTAGACCTTATAAGAGATGAATAGCGCCTAAATGGAAAGAGTGGTTTTTAGGTGTCAGGAGTAGCACTATATATTTTTTATGTATAAGTACTATAAATTAAACTTGTTTCTATTCTTAATTTGGAGGTTTGACTTTTGGTCAAACCTTTAATCCCAGTTGGCCTGAACTAGGCCATATAAGAGCCGAATCGAGCCCAAATAAGGAGAAATTGCAGTTTTCAAGAGCCGGGAGTAGTATTATATAGTTTTATATAATTACTACTAATTAAACTTGTTACAAATCATAATTAGAAATTTGGACCAAAAGTCAAACTTTCAGCCCTGATTAGCTTAAACTAGGCCATATAAGCGCCAAATTGGGTCCAAAGGGAGAAAACATGGTTTTTAAGTGCCATGGTGGTATTACATAGTTTCTATTTAAAATTACTATTAATTACTTTTGCAAGTGTTAATTTGAGAGTTTGACCAAAAGTCGAACTTTCAACCCGATTGGCTGAACTAAGCCTTATAAGAGCCAAATAGGGCCGAAACAGGAGGAAAACATGATTTTCAAGAGCCGAGAGTAGTATTACATAGTTTTTAAGTGCAATTACTTCTAATTAACCTTTTTTCTAGTGTTAATTGGGAAGTTTGACCAAAAGTCAAAATTTCAACCCAGATTAACATGAACTATGCCTAATAAGAGCTGAATATGGGACCAAACAAGGAGAAAATAGATTTTCAAGAGTCAAGACTAGTATTATAAATTTTTATGTATAATTACTACTAATTAAACTTGCTTCTATTCTTAATTAGATAGTTTGACCAAAAGTCAAACTTTCAGCCTAGATTGGCCTGTATTAGGCGTTATAAGAGCCGAATAGGGCCCAAACGGGAGAAAAACATGGTTTTCAAGAGCCGTGAGTGATATTACACAGTTTTTATTTTAATTAATGCTAATTAACTTTGTTTCTAGCATTAATGGCAAGTTTGACCAAAAGTCAAACTTTCAGTCTCGATCGGCCTGAACTAGGCCATATAAGAGCCGAATAGGGCCTAAATAGGAGAAAATAAGGTTTTCAAGAGCCGGCAGTAGTGTTATATGGTTTCAATGTAGAATTACTATAAATTAAACTTGTTTATAATCATAATTGGGAAGTTTGATAAAAAGTCAAACTTTCAGCCCCGATTGGCCTGAACTAGGCCTTATAAGAGCGAAATAGGGCTCAAATAAGGAGAAAGCATGATTTTCAAGAGCCAGGAGTAGTATTACATAGTTCTGTGCACAATTACTACTAATTAAACTTATTCTAGTCTTAATCTAAAAGTTTGTGTTTAGTCAAACTTTCAACCCCGATTGGTCTGAACTAGGAATTATACAGCCAAATAGGGCCCAAACGGGGAGAAAACATGGTTTTCAAAAGCTGAGAGTAGTATTACATATTCTATGTATAATTACTACTGATTAAACTTGTTTCTAGTCCTAATCTGAAAGTCAAGCTTTCTGCCTTATTGGCCTGAACTTGGCCTCATAAGAGTCGGTAAGGCCCAAACGGGAGGAAAACATGATTTTCAGGAGCAGAGTAAGATATTACATAGCTTCTATGTACAATTACTACTAATTAATCTTGTTGCAGGGTTAATCAGGAATTTTGACTTGAAGTCAAACTTTCAGCCCCGATTGGCATGAGGTAAGCCTTATAAGAGCCGAATAAGGCCCAAACGAGATGAAAACATAATTTCAAGAGCTGAGAGTGGTATTACGTAGTTTTTATGTATAATTACTACTAATTAAACTTGTTACTAGTCTTAATTGTGAAGTTTGACAGAAAGTCAAACTTTCAGCCCCGATTGGCCTAAACTAGGCCTAAGAGCCGATAGGACCCAAACGGGAGGAAAACTTGATTTTTAAGAGCCGTGAGTGGTGTTACATAGTCTCTATATACAATTGCTACTACTTAACCTTATTTCTAGTGTTAAAGAGGAAATTTAACTAAAAGTCAAACTTTCAGCCTCGATTGGCCTGAATTAGGTCTTAAAAGAGCCGAATAGGGCCCAAATAATAGGGAGAAAACGAGGTTTTTAAGAGTCAGGAGTAGTATTACATAATTTTTATAAATAGCTACCATAAATTAAACTTGTTTCTATTTTTAATTTGGAAGTTTAACCAAAAGTCAAATTTTTTGCCCGAATTAGCCTGAATAGGCCTTATAAGAGCCGAATAGGGCCCAAATGAGAGAAAAACTTGGTTTTCAAGAGCCGTAAGTGATATTACATAGTTTTTAGAGATAATTACTGTAAATTAAGCTTATTTCTATTGATAATTGGGAAGTTTGAGCAAAAGTTAAACTTTCAGCCCCGATTAGCAGGAACTAGGCCATATAAGAGCCGATTGGACCGAAACTGGGAGAAAATGCGGTTCAAAAGCCGGGAGTTGTATTTCATAATTTTTATGTGTAATTACTATTAACTAAAATTGTTTCTAGTTTTAATTGAGAGGTTTGACTAAAATTCAAACCTTGAGCCTTATTGGCCTGAAGTAGGCCATATAGGAGTCGAATAAGGCCAAATTGGAGAGAAAACGAGGTTTTCAAGAGTCAGGAGTAGTATTACATATTTTAATTGGGAAGTTTAATCAAAATTCAAACTTTCAGCCCAGATTGGCATGAACTATGCCTTATATGAGCTGAATATTGGACCAAACAGGGAGAAAATAGATTTTCAAGAGTCAGGACTAGTATTATATAATTTTTATGTATAATTACTACTAATTAAACTTGTTTCTATTCTTAATTGGGTAGTTTGACCGAAAATCAAACTTTCAGCCCAGATTGGCCTGTACTAGGCCTTATAAGAGCCGAATAAGGCCTAAACAGGAGGAAAATATGGTTTTTATGGGTTGTGAGTGATATTACATAGTTTGTATTTTAATTACTACTAATTAACTTTGTTTCTAGTATTAATTGGCAAGTTTAACCAAAAGTCAAACTTTCAGCCTCGATCGACCTGAACTAGGTCATATAGGAGACGAATAGGGCCTAAATAGGAGAAAATAAGGCTTTCAAGAGCCGGTAGTAGTGTAATATGGTTTCAATATAGAATTATTATTAATTAAACTTGTTTCTAATCGTAATTGGGAAGTTTAACAAAATGTCAACCTTCAGCCCCGATTGGCCTGAACTAGGCCTTATAAGACCGAAATAGGGCTCAAACAAGGAGAAAGCATGATTTTCAAGAGCCAGGAGTAGTATTACATAGTTTCTATTCACAATTACTACTAATTAAACTTATTTCTAGTCTTAATCTGAGTCAAACTTTCAACCCCGATTAGTCAGAACTAAGATTTATAGCGCCGAATAGGGCCCAAACGGGGAGAAAACATTGTTTGCAAATGCTAAGAGTAGTATTACATGGATTCTATGCATAATTACTACTGATTAAAATTATTTCTAGTCTTAATCTGGAAGTTTGGCCAAAAGTCAAACCTTCAGCCCTAATTGGCTTGAAGTGGGCCTATAAGAGCCGAAATAGGGCCCAAACAGGGAGAAGACGTGGTTTTCAAGAGCCGAGAGTTATATTACTTAGTTTCTATGTACAATTATGACCAACTAAACTTATTTCTAATCTTAGTTTGTAAGTTAGTCAAACTTTTAGCCCCGATTGGCCTAAACTTGACCTTATAAGAGCCGAATATGGCCCAAACTAGGAGAAAACATACATTTCAAGTGCCTTTAGTGGTATCACATAGTTTAAATGTTAATTTATAACTAATTAAACTTGTCTTTGGTCTTAATTGAGAAGTTTGACTGGAATTTGAACTTCAGGCTCGATTGGAGTTATCTAGGTCTTACATAGTTTCTCTATATTAACTACTACTTATTAAACTTGTTTCTAATCTTAATTTAAAAGTTTGACAAAAAGTCAAACTTTCAACCGCGAATGGCCGAAACTATAAGAGCCAAATAGGGCCCAAGCGGGAGAAAACTTGATTCTCAAAAGCCGTGAGTGGTATGACACAATGTCTATATACAGTTACTATTAATTTAACCT
Organism: Agave tequilana; assembly: GCA_038442645.1. NCBI lineage: Eukaryota > Viridiplantae > Streptophyta > Magnoliopsida > Asparagales > Asparagaceae > Agave > Agave tequilana. Next base: position 331,939 of record JAVJIF010001568.1, on the reverse strand, counting down.
TGATTCTAGTCTTAATTTGAAAGTTTGAAAGAAGGTCAAACTTTCAGCCCCGATTAGCCTGAACTAGATCTTATCAGAACCGAATGGGGTCATAACGGGGAGAAAACATGATTTTCAAGAGTCGGAAGTAGTAACACATAGTTTCTATATATGACTACTATTAATTAAACTTGTTTCTATTCTTAATTTTAAAGTTTGACCAAAAGTCAAACGTTCACTCCCGATTAGCCTGAACTAGGCCTTATATGAGGAGAATTGGGCCAAAGGGGGGAGCATGATTTTCTAGAGCCGCAAGTGATATTAATAGCTTCTATGTACAATTAATACTAATTAACCTTTTTTCCAGTGTTAAATGGAAAATTTGATCAAAAGTCAAACTTTTAGCCTCGATTGGCCTGAGCTAGGCCTTACAAGAGCCGACTAAGGCCCAGACAGGGAGAAAATGCGGTTTTCAAGAGCCGAAAGTAGTATTACATAGTTTCTATGTATAACTATTAGTTTAACTTATTTTTATTCTTAATTCTAAAGTTTGACCAAAAGTCAATCTTTCAACGCTGATTGGCCTAAAATAGGCCTTATAAGAGCCGAATATAGGACCCGAACGGGGAGAAAATTCAATTTTCAAGAGTTGAGAGTAGTATTAAATAGTTTTTATGTATAATTACTACTAATTAAATTATGTTCAATTCTTAATTGGAAAGTTTGACCAAAAGTCAAACCTTCAGCCCAGATTGGCCTAAAATAGGCCTTATACGAGTCGAATAGGGTCTAAACGGGGAGAAAATGCGGTTTTCAAGAGCCGGGAGTAGTATTACATAGTTTTTATATATTATTACTGCAAATTAAGCTTGTTTCTAGTCTTAACTGGGAAGTTTGATTAAAAGTCAAACCTTCATCCCTTATTGGCCTGAACAGGCCGAATAGAGCCCAAATAGAAGGAAACAAGATTTTCAAGAGCTAAGAGTGGTATTACATAGGTTCTATGTATAAATACTACAATTAACCTTGTTGCTAGTGTTAATTGGGAACTTTGGCCAAGGTCAAACTTTCTGCCCTTTTATTGGCCTGAATTTGGCCTTAAAAGAGTTGAATAGGGTCTAAGCAGGAAGAAAATAAGGTTTTCAAGAGCCAACAACAGTATTACATATTTTTTCTGTATAATTACTACTAATTAAATTTATTTATAGTTTTAATTGAGAAGTTTGACAAAAAGTCAAAGCTTCTACCTTATTGGCCTGAACAAGGCCTTATAAGAGTCGGTAGGGCCCAAACGGGAGGAAAACATGGTTTTCAGGAGCTGAGTATGATATTACATAGTTTATATGTACAATTACTACTAATTAATCTTGTTGATAGTGATAATTTAGAATTTTGACTTAAAGTCAAACTTTCAGCCCCGATTGGTATGAAGTAAGCCTTATAAGAGCCGAATAAGGCCCAAACGAGATGAAAATATAGTTTTCAAGAGCTGAGAGTGGTATTACGTAGTTTTTATGTATAATTATTTCTAATTAAACTTATAACTAGTCTTAATTGTGAAGTTTGACAGAAAGTCAAACTTTCTGCCCCGATTGGTCTAAACTAGGCCTAAGAGCCGATAGGGCCCAAACGGGAGAAAAACTTGATTTTTATGAGCCGTGAGTGGTGTTACATAGTCTCTATATACAATTGCTATTACTTAACCTTATTTCTAGTGTTAAAGAGGAAATTTGACTAAAAGTCAAACTTTCCGCCTCGATTGGCCTGAATTAGGTCTTAAAAGAGCCGAAGAGGGCCTAAATAGGGAGAAAACGAGGTTTTTAAGAGTCAGGAGTAGTATTACATAATTTTTATATATAGCTACCATAAATTAAGCTTGTTTCTGTTTTTAATTTAGAAGTTTAACTAAAAGTCAAATTTTTTGCCCGAATTGGCCTGAATAGGCCTTATAAGAGCCGAATAGGGCCCAAATGAGAGAAAAACTTGGTTTTTCAAGAGGCGTAAGTGATATTACATAGTTTTTAGAGATAATTACTATAAATTAGCCTTATTCCTAGTGATAATTGGGAAGTTTGAGCAAAAGTTAAACTTTCAGCCCCGACTAGCCGGAACTAGGCGATATAAGACCCGATTGGACCGAAACTGGGAGAAAATGTGATTCAAAAGTTGGGAGTTGTATTTCATAGTTTTTATGTGTAATTACTATTAATTAAAATTGTTTCTAGTCTTAATTGAGAGGTTTGACTAAAATTCAAACCTTGAGCCTTATTGGCCTGAAGTGGCCATATAGGAGTCGAATAGGGCCAAAATGGGGGAGAAAACGAGGTTTTCAAGAGTCAGGAGTAGTATTACATATTTTTTTATATATAACCACTATAAATTAAACTCTTGCCTATTCCTAATTTTAAAGTTTGACAAAAAGTCAAACTTTCAGCCCCGATTAGCCTAATTAGGCCTTATAACCGTTGAATAGGCCTAAATTGGAGGAAAATATGATTTTCAAGAGCTGTGAGTGGCATTACATTTCTATGTACAATTACTTCTAATTAACCTTTTTCTAGCATTAATTAAGAAGTTAGTTAAAAGTCAAACTTTCGGCCTCGTTTGGCCTAAATTAGGCCTTATAAGAGACGAATAGGACCTAAACGGAAAGAAAATGAGGTTTTCAAGTGTCGGGCGTAGCAGTATATATTTTTTATGAATAAGAACTATAAATTAAACTTGTTTCTATTCTTAATTTGGAGGTTTAATTAAAAGTCAAACCTTCAATCCAAGTTGACCTGAATTAGGCCATATAAGAGCCGAATCGAGCCCAAATAAGGAGAAAATTACGGTTTTCAGGAGCCGGGAGTAGTATACATAGTTTTATATAATTACTACTAATTAAACTTGTTTCAAGTCTTAATTAAAAAGTTTGACCAAAAGTCAAACCTTCAGCCCTGATTGGCTTGAACTAGGCCTTATAAGCGCCAAATTGGGTCCAAAAGGGAGAAAACATGGTTTTTAAGTGCCATGAGTGGTATTATATAGTTTTTATTTAAAATTACTATTAATTACTTTTTCTAGTGTTAATTTGAAAGTTTGACCAAAAGTCAAACTTTCAGCCCCGATTGGCTGAACTAAGCCTTATAAGAGCCAAATAGGGCCGAAACAGGAGGAAAACATGATTTTCAAGAGCCGAAAGTGGTATTATATAGTTTCTATGTGCAATTACTTCTAATTAATCTTTTTAGTGTTAATTGGGAAGTTTAACCAAAAGTCAAACTTTCAGCCAAGATTGGCATGAACGCCTTATAAGAGCTGAATATTGGACCAAACAGGGAGAAAATAGATTTTCAAGAGTCAGGACTAGTATTATATAATTTTTATATATAACTACTACTAATTAAACTTGTTTCTATTCTTAATTGGGTAGTTTTAACCAAAAATCAAACTTTCAGCCCAGATTGGCCTGTACTGGGCCTTATAAGAGTCGAATAAGGCCTAACTGGGAGGAAAACATGGTTTTCAAGAGCCGTGAGTGATATTACACAGTTTTTATTTTAATTACTGCTAATTAACTTTGTTTCTAGCATTAATTGAAAAGTTTGACCAAAAGTCAAACTTTCAGCCTCGATCGGCCTGAACTAGGCCATATAAGAGCCGAATAGGGCCTAAATAGGAGAAAATAAGGTTTTCAAGAGCTGGTAGTAGTGTTATCTGGTTTCAATATAGAATTATTATTAATTAAATTTGTTTCTAATCGTAATTGGGAAGTTTGACTTTTCAGCCCCGATTGGCCTAAACTAGGCCATATAAGAGCGAAATAAGTCTTAAACAAGTAGAAAGCTTGATTTTCAAGAGCCAGGAGCAGTATTACATATTTTTTAAGCACAATTACTACTAATTAAACTTATTTCTACTCTTAATCTGAAAGTTTGTGTTTAGTCAAACTTTCAACCCGATTGGTCAAAACTAGGAATTATAGAGCCGAATAGGGCCCAAACGGGGAGAAAACATGGTTTTCAAAAGCTGAGAGTAGTATTACATGGTTTCTATCTATAATTACTGCTGATTAAACTTGTTTCTAGTCTTAATCTGGAAGTTGACCAAAAGTCAAACCTTCAGCCCTAATTGGCTTGAAGTGGGCCTTATAAGAGTCGAAATAGGGCCCAAATAGGGAGAAGACGTGGTTTTCAAAAGCCGAGAGTCATATTATATTTTTTCTACGTACAATTGTGACTAACTAAACTTATTTCTTGTCTTAGTTTGCAAGTTAGTCAAACTTTTAGTCCCGATTGGCCCAAACTAGACCTTATAAGAGCCGAATATGGCCCAAATAAGGAGAAAACATGCTTTTCAAGTGCCTTTAGTGGTATCACATAGTTTAAATGTTAATTTACAACTAATTAAACTTTTCTTTAGTCTTAATTGAGAAGTTTGACAGAAATTTGAATATCAGGCTCGATTGGACTTAACTAGGCCTTATAAGAACCGAATAGGGCCCAAACGGGGGTAAAATATGATTTTCAAGAGCCAGAAATAGTATTACATAGTTTCTCTGTATTAACTACTACTAATTAAACTTGTTTCTAGTCTTAATTTGAAAGTTTGACAAAAAGTCAAACTTTTAACCCCGAATGGCCGTAACTATAAAAGCCGAATAGGGCCCAAATGGGGAGAAAAAAACTTGTTTTTCAAAAGCCATGAGTGGTATGACACAATATCTATATACAATTAGTACTAATTTAACCTTGATTCTAGTCTTAATTTGAAAGTTTGGAAGCAAGTCAAACTTTCAGCCCCGATTAGCCTGAATTAGATCTTATCAGAACCGAATGGGGTCCAAACGGGAAGAAAACATGATTTTCAAGAGTCGGAAGTAGTATCACATAGTTTCTATATATGACTACTATTAATTAAACTTGTTTCTATTATCAATTTTAAAGTTTGACTAAAAGTCAAACGTTCACTCCCGATTAGCCTGAACTGGCCTTATATGAGGAGAATTAGGCCAAATGAGGGGAACATGATTTTCAAGGGCCGTAAGTGATATTAATAGTTTCTATGTACAATTAATACTAATTAACCTTGTTTCCAGTGTTAATTGGATCATTTGATCAAAAGTCACCGATTGGCCTGAATTAGGCCTTACAAGAGTCGCATAAGGCCCAGACAGGAAGAAAATGCCGTTTTCAAGAGTCGAGAGTAGCATTACATAGTTTCTACGTATAACTATTAATTTAACTTATTTCTATTCTTAATTTGAAAGTTTGACCAAAAGTCAATCTTTCAACGCTGATTGGCCTAAAATAGGCCTTATAAATGCTCAATATAGGACCCGAACAGGGAGAAAATTCAATTTTCAAGAGTCGAGAGTAGTATTAAATAGTTTTTATATATAATTACTACTAATTAAATTTGGTTCTATTCTTAATTGGGAAGTTTGAGCAAAAGTCAAACTTTCAGCCCAGATTGGCCTAAAATAGGCCTTATACGAGCCGAATAGGGCCCAAACGGGGAGAAAATGCGGTATTCAAGAGCCGGGAGTAGTATTACATAATTTTTATATATCATTACTACAAATTAAGCTTGTTTTTAGTCTTAACTGGGAAGTTTAATCGAAAGTCAAACCTTCAGCCCTTATTGTCCTAAACTAGCCTTAATACGAGCCAAATAGAAGGAAACAAGATTTTAAAGAGCTGAGAGTGGTATTACATAGTTTTTATATATAAATACTACTAATTAACCATATTGCTTGTGTTAATTGGGAACTTTGACCAAGGTCAAACTTTCAGCCCTGATTGGCCTGAATTAGGCCTTTAAAGAGCTGAATAGGGTCTAAATAAGAAGAAAATAAGTTTTTCAAGGGCCAACAATAGTATACATATTATTTCTGTATAATTACTACTAATTAAATTTGTTTATAGTTTTAATTGAGAAGTTTGACCAAAAGTCAAACATCTGCCTTATTGGCCTAAACTAGGCCTTATAAGAACCGCGTAGGGCCCAAACGGGAGGAAAACATGATTTTTAGGAGCTGAGTATGGTATTACATAATTTCTATGTATAATAACTACTAATTAACCTTGTTGCTAGTGTTAATTAGGAATTTTGACTTAAAGTCAAACTTTCAGCCCCGATTAGCATGAAATAGGCCTTATAAGAATCGAATAGGGCCCAAACGAGATGAAAACATGAGTTTCAAGAGCTGAGAGTGGTATTACGTAATTTTTATGTATAATTACTACTAATTAAACTTGTTACTAGTCTTAATTGTGAAGTTTGATCGAAAGTCAAACTTTCAGCCCCGATTGGCCTGAACTAGGCCAAGAGCCGATATGGCCCAAACGGGAGGAAAACTTAATTTTTAAGAGCCGTGAGTGGTGTTACATAGTCTCTATATACAATTACTACTACTTAACCTTATTTCTAGTGTTAAAGAGGAAATTTGACTAAAAGTCAAACTTTCAGCCTGAGAGTGGTATTACATAGTTTTTATATATAAATACTACTAATTAACCATATTGCTAGTGTTAATTGGGAACTTTGATCAAGGTCAAACTTTCAACCCTGATTGGCCTGAATTAGGCCTTTAAAGAGCTGAATAGGGTCTAAATAAAAAGAAAATAAGTTTTTCAAGGGCCAACAATAGTATACATATTATTTCTGTATAATTACTACTAATTAAATTTGTTTATAGTTTTAATTGAGAAGTTTGACCAAAAGTCAAACATCTGCCTTATTGGCCTAAACTAGGCCTTATAAGAACCGCGTAGGGCCCAAACGGGAGGAAAACATGATTTTTAGGAGCTGAGTATGGTATTACATAATTTCTATGTATAATAACTACTAATTAACCTTGTTGCTAGTGTTAATTAGGAATTTTGACTTAAAGTCAAACTTTCAGCCCCGATTAGCATGAAATAGGCCTTATAAGAATCGAATAGGGCCCAAACGAGATGAAAACATGAGTTTCAAGAGCTGAGAGTGGTATTACGTAATTTTTATGTATAATTACTACTAATTAAACTTGTTACTAGTCTTAATTGTGAAGTTTGATCGAAAGTCAAACTTTCAGCCCCGATTGGCCTGAACTAGGCCAAGAGCCGATATGGCCCAAACGGGAGGAAAACTTAATTTTTAAGAGCCGTGAGTGGTGTTACATAGTCTCTATATACAATTACTACTACTTAACCTTATTTCTAGTGTTAAAGAGGAAATTTGACTAAAAGTCAAACTTTCAGCCTTAATTGGCCTGAATTAGGGTCTTAAAAGAGCCGAATAGGGCCCAAATAGGGAGAAAACAACATGTTTAAGAGTCAGGAGTAGTATTACATAATTTTTATATATAGCTACCATAAATTAAACTTGTTTCTATTTTTAATTTAGAAGTTTAACCAAAAGTTAAATTTTTTGCCCGAATTGGCCTGAATAGGCCTTACAAGAGCCGAATAGGGCCCAAATGCAAGAAAACTTAGTTTTCAAGAGCCGTAAGTGATATTACATAATTTTTATAGATAATTACTACTAATTAATCTTATTTCTTGTGAAAATTGGGAAGTTTGAGCAAAAGTTAAACTTTCAGCCCAGCTTAGCCTGATCTAGGCCATACAAGAGCCGAATTGGACCAAAACTTGGAGAAAATGCGGTTCAAAAGCCGGAGTTGTATTTCATAGTTTTTGTGTGTAATTAATATTAATTAAAATTGTTTCTAATAAGACAAACTTTCAGGCTTGATAGGCCTGAACCAAGCGTTATTAAAGGTAAATAGGGCCTAAATGGGGAGAAAATACAATTTTCAAGAGCCGAGAGTAGTATTACATAGTTTATATATATATATATATATATATATATATATATATATATATATATATATATATGTATATGTATATGTATGTATGTATGTATATGTGTGTGTGTATATATATATATATATAATTACTACTAATTAAACTTGTTGCTAGTCTTAACTGTGAAGTTTGATAGGAAGTCAAACCATCAGTCCCGATTGGCCTGAAGTAGGCCATATAAGAGCCGAATAGGGCCCAAACGGGGAGAAAATGTGATTTTCAAGAGCTCAGAGTTATATTACATAGTTTTTATGTATAATTATTTCTAATTAAATTGTTTCTAGTCTTAATTGAGAAGTTTGCTTAAAAGTCAAAACTTCAGCCTTTATTAGCCCGAACTAGGCCTTATAAGAGCCGAAAAGGGCCTAAAAGGGGGGAAACATGATTTTCAAGAGCTGAGAGTGGTATTACATAGTTTCTATATATAATTACTACTAATTAACCTTGTTGCTAGTGTTATTTGGGAACCTTGACCAAAAGTCAAACTTTCAGCCCTGATTGGCCTGAACTAGGCCTTATAAGATTTGAATAGGGCCCAAACAGAGAGAAAATGCAGTTTTCAAGAGCCAGGAGTAGTATACATAGTTTTTATGAATAATTACTAATAATAAAACTTGGTTCTAATCTTAATTGGAAAGATTGACCTAATGTCAAACTTTCTGCTCCGATTGGCCTGAATTAGGCCTTATAAGCACTGAATAGGACCCAAAGGGGAGGTAAACATGATTTTCAAGAGCCTTGAGTCGTATTACATAGTTTTCATGTATAATTACCACTGATTAATCTTGTTTCCAATGCTAATTGAGAAGTTTGATCAGCCCCGATTGGCCTGAACTAGCCTTATAGAGCCGAATAGGGCCTAAACGGGGAGAAAAAGAGGTTTTCAAGAGTCAGGAGTAGTATTACATATTTTTTATATATAACCTCTGTAAATTAAACTTGTGCCTATTTCTAATTTTAAAGTTTGACCGAAAGTCAAACTTTCAGCCCCAATTAGCCTAATTAATTAGGCCTTATAACCTTTGAATAGGCCTAAATTGGAGGAAAACATGATTTTCAAGAGCTGAGAGTATTATTACATAGTTTCTATGTGCAATTACTTTTAATTAACCTTTTTCTGGTTTTAATTGGGAAGTTTGACCTAAAGTCAAACTTTCAGCTCAGATTGGCATGAACTATGCCTTATAAGAGCCGAATATAGGACCAAACGGGGAGAAAATAGATTTTATAGAGTCAGGACTAGTATTATATAATTTTTATGTATAATTACTATAATTAAACTTATTTCTATTCTTAATTGTGTAGTTTGACCAAAAGTCAAACTTTCAGCCCAGATTGGCCTGTATTAGGCATTATAAGAGCCGAATAAGGCCCAAACGGGAGGAAAACATGGTTTTCAAGAGTCGAGAGTGATATTACATAGTTTTTATTTTAATTACTGCTAATTAACTTTGTTTCTAGCAATAAATTGCCAAGTTTAACCAAAAGTCAAACTTTCAGCCTCGATCGGCCTGAATTAGGCTATATAAGTGCCGAATAGGGCCTAAATAGGAGAAAATAAGGTTTTCAAGAGCCGGCAGTAGTGTTATATGGTTTCAATATAGAATTATTATTAATTAAACTTGTTTTAATCGTAATTGGGAAGTTTGACAAAAAGTTAAACTTTCAGCCCCGATTGGCCGAACTAGGCCTTATAAGAGCGAAATAGGGTCCAAACAAGGAGAAAGCATGATTTTCAACCCCGATTGGTCAGAATTAGGAATTATAGAGCCGAATAGGGCCCAAACGGGGAGAAAACATGATTTTCAAGAGCCGAGAGTCATATTACATAGTTTCTATGTACAATTATGACTAACTAAACTTATTTCTAGTCTTAATTTGCAAGTTAGTCAAACGTTTAGCCCCGATTGGCCTAAACTAGACCTTATAAGAGCCGAATATGACCTAAACTAGGAGAAAACATGCTTTTCAAGTGCCTTTAGTGGTATCACATAGTTTAAATGTTAATTTACAACTAATTAAACTTGTCTTTAGTCTTAATTGAGAAGTTTGATTGAAATTTGAACTTCATGCTCATTGGACTTAACTAGGCCTTATAAGAACTGAATAGGGCCCAAACGGGGGTAAAATATGATTTTCAAGAGCCGAAAATAGTATTACATAGTTTTTCTATATTAACTACTACTAATTAAACTTGTTTCTATTCTTAATTTGAAAGTTTAACCAAAAGTCAAACTTTCAACCCCGAATGGCCGAAACTATAAAGCCGAGTAGGGCCCAAACGGGGAGAAACTTGTTTTTCAAAAGCCGTGAGTGGTATGACACAATGTCTACATACAATTACTACTAATTTAACCTTGATTCTAGTCATAATTTGAAAGTTTGAAAGAAAGTCAAACTTTCAGCCCCGATTAGCCTGAACTAGATCTTATCAGAACTGAATGGGGTCAAAACGGAGAGAAAACATGATTTTCAAGAGTCGGAAGTATTATCACATAGTTTCTATATATGACTTCTATTAATTAAACTTGTTTCTATTCTTAATTTTGAAGTTTGACCAAAAGTCAAACGTTCACTTCCGATTAGCCTGAACTAGGCCTTATATGAGGAGAATTGGGCCAAACGGGGGGAGCATGATTTTCAAGAGCCGTAAGTGATATTAATAGTTTCTATATACAATTAATACTAATTAACCTTGTTTCTAGTGTTAATTAGAAAATTTGATCAAAAGTCAAACATTTAGACCCGATTGGCCTGAGCTAGGCCTTACAAGAGCCGAATAAGGCCCAGACATGGAGAAAATGCAGTTTTTCAAGAGCCGAGAGTAATATTACACAGTTTCTATGTATAACTATTAGTTTAACTTATTTTTATTCTTAATTTGAAAGTTTGACTAAAAGTCATCTTTCAACGCTGATTGGCCTGAAATAGGTCTTATAGAGCCGAATATAGGACCCGAACGGGGAAAAAATTCAATTTTCAAGAGTCGAGAGTAGTCTTATGTATAATTACTACTAATTAAATTTGGTTCTACTCTTAATTGGGAAGTTTGACCAAAAGTCAAACCTTCAGCCCAGATTGGCCTAAATAGACCTTATACTAGCCGAATAGGGCCCAAACGGGGAGAAAAAGCGGTTTCAAGAGCCGAGAGTAGTATTACAGAGTTTTTATATATAATTATCAAGCTTGTTTTAGTCTTAACTGGGAAGTTTAATTAAAAGTCAAACCTTTAACCCTTATTGGCCTGAACTGGCCTTATAAGTGCTAAATAGAGCCCAAATAGAAGGAAACAAGATTTTCAAGAGCTGAGAGTGGTATTACGTAGTTTGTATGTATAAATACTACTAATTAACCTTGTTGCTAGTGTTAATTGGGAACTTTGACCAAGGTCAAACTTTCTGCCCTGATTGGCCTGAATTTGGCCTTAAAAATCGGAATAAGGTCTAAACTGGAAGAAAATAAGGTTTTCAAGAGCCAACAACAATATTACATATTTTTTCTGTATAATTACTACTAATTAAATTTGTTTACAGTTTTAATTGAGAAGTTGACCGAAAGTCAAACCTTCTGCCTTATTCGCCTGAACTAAGCCTTATAAAAGCCGAGTAGGGTCCAAACGGGAGGAAAGCATGGTTTTCAGGAGCTGAGCATGATATTACATAGTTTCTATGTATAATTACTACTAATTAACCTTGTTGCTAGTGTTAATTAGGAATTCTGACTTAAAGTCAAACTTTCAGCCTCGATTTGCATGAAGTAAGCCTTACTAGAGCCGAATAAGGCCCAAACAAGATGAAAAGATAGTTTTCAAGAGCTGAGAAAGGTATTACGTAGTTTTTATGTATAATTACTACTAATTAAACCTGTTACTAGTCTTAATTGTGAAGTTTGATAGAAAGTCAAACTTTCCGCCCCGATTGGCCTGAATTAGGCCTAAGAGCCGATGGGGCCCAAACGGAGGAAAACTTGATTTTTAAGAGCCGTGAGTGGTGTTACATAGTCTCTATATGCAATTGCTACTACTTAACCTTATTTCTAGTGTTAAAGAGGAAATTTGACTAAAAGTCAAACTTTCAGCCGCGATTGGCCTGAATTAGGTCTTAAAAGAGCCGAATAGGGCCCAAATAGGGAGAAAACGAGGTTTTAAGAGTCAGGAGTAGTATTACATAATTTTTATATATAGCTACTATAAATTAAACTTGTTTCTTTTTTTAATTTGGAAGTTTTACCAAACGATAAATTTTTTGCCCGAATTGACCTGAATAGGGCCCAAATGAGAGAAAAACTTAGGTTTCAAGAGCCGTAAGTGATATTACATAGTTTTTATAGATAATTACTACAAATTAACCTTATTTCTAGTGATAATTAGGAAGTTTGAGTAAAAGTTAAACTTTTTATGATAATTACTACTAATTAAATTTGGTTCTACTCTTAATTGGGAAGTTTGACCAAAAGTCAAACCTTCAGCCCAGATTGGCCTAAAATAGGCCTAATACGTACCGAATAGGGCCCAGACGGGGAGAAAATGCGATATTCAAGAGCCGGAAGTAGTATTACATAGTTTTTATATATCATTACTACAAATTAAGCTTGTTTCTAATCTTAATTGGGAAGTTTAATCAAAGTCAAACCTTCAGCCCTTATTGGTCTGAACTGGCCTTATAAGAGCCGAATAGAGCACAAATAGAAGGAAACAAGATTTACAAGAGCTGAGAGTGGTATTACATGGTTTCTATGTATAAATACTACTAACTAACCTTGTTGCTAGTGTTAATTGGGAACTTTGACCAAGGTCAAACTTTCAGCCCTGATTGGCCTGAATTAGGCCTTAAAAGAGCTGAATCGGGTCTAAACAGGAAGAAAATAAGGTTTTCAAGAGCCAACAATAGTATTACATATTTTTTCTATATAATTACTAATAATTAAATTTGTTTATAGTTTTAATTGAGAAGTTTGACCAAAAGTCAAACCTTCTGCCTTATTGGCCTGAACTAGGCCTTTTAAGAGCCGAGTAGGGCCCAAACGGAAGGAAAACATGAATTTCAGGAGCTGAGTATGGTATTACATAGTTTTTATGTACAATTACTACTAATTAATCTTGTTGCTAGTGCTAATTAGAAATTTTGACTTAAAGTTAAATTTTCAGCCCCGATTGGCATGAAGTAGACCTTTTAAGAGCCGAATAGGGCCCAAACGAGATAAAACATGGTTTTCAAGAGCTTAGAGTGGTATTACGTAGTTTTTATGTATAATTATTACTAATTAAACTTGTTACTATTCTTAATTGTGAAGTTTGCCAGAAAGTCAAACTTTCAATCCCGATTGGCCTGAACTAGGCCTAAGAGCCGATAGGGCCCAAACGGGAGGAAAACTTGATTTTTAAGAGAAGTGAGTGGTGTTCCATAGTCTTTATATACAATTGCTACTACTTAACCTTATTCTAGTGTTAAAGAGGAAATTTGACTAAAAGTCAAACTTTCAGCCTCGATTGGCTTGAATTAAGTCTTAAAAGAGCCGAATAGGGCCCAAATAGGGAGAAAATGAGGTTTTTAAGAGTTAGGAGTAGTATTACATAATTTTTGTATATAGCTACCATAAATTAAACTTGTTTCTATTTTTAATTTTGAAGTCTAACCAAAAGTCAAATTTTTTGCCCAAATTGGCCTGACTAGGCCTTATAAGAGTCGAGTATGGCCCAACTGAGAGAAAAACTTGGTTTTCAAGAGCCGTAAGTGATATTACATAGTTTCTATAGATAATTACTACAAATTAACCTTATTTCTAGTGATAATTAGGAAGTTTGAGCAAAAGTTAAACTTTCATCCCCGATTAGCCTGAACTAGGCCATATAAGAGCCAAATTGGATCGAAACTAGGAGAAAATGCGGTTCAAAAGCCGGGAGTTATATTTCATAGTTCTTATGTGTAATTACTATTAATTAAAATTATTTCTAATTTTAATTGAGAGTTTTAGTCAAACCTTGAGCCCTTATTGGCTTGAAGTAGGCCTTAAAGGAGTCGAATAAGGCAACAATGGGAAAAATAATATTATTTTCAAGAGCCACGAGTGTCACTACATAATTCTATATACAAATAGTACTAATTAATCTTATTCTAGTGTTAAATGAGAAGATTGACCAAATGTCAAACTGTCAACCCCGAGTAGCCTGAAATGAACCTTATAAGCGCAGAATAAGGTCCAAACAGGGAGAAAATGAGGTTTTTTTTGTAAAACTACAAGAAATTAAACTTGTTACTATTCTTAATTTGAAAGTTTGACCAAAATTCAACTTTCAGCCCCGATTGGAATGAAGTGGGCCTTATAAGAACCGAATAGGGTCCAAAGGGATGAAAACATGATTTTCAGGAGATGAGAGTAGTATTACATAGTTTTTATGTATAATTACTACTAATTGACCATGTTTTTATCTTAGTTGGAAAGTTTAACCAAAAGGCAAACTTTCAGGCTTGATAGGCCTGAACCAAGTCTTATAAGAGGTAAATATGGCCTAAATGGGGAGAAAATACAGTTTTCAAGAGCCGAGAGTAGTATTACATAGTTTATATATATATATATATAATTACAATTAATTAAACTTGTTACTGGTCTTGTAACGCCCCGATGAACTGACTGTATCCAATGAACTGATGTATCCGTGTGTCCGTGGAACATATATGTGTCGCAATAATCCGTGTAATGTCTCTGTGAGCGTACAGGTAATAACAGTGATCAGTGCATCCATGTAATGAGGATATCAATATAAAATGACGGTATCCAGTGTACTAGTGTATCAGTATATCAGTAGGTCACAACATGCAGTACTAGTGTCGTGCATCTCAGTATCTATGTAATGGTGAGACGCGTACATGAAACTACATGAAAGCTACATGAAATACCGATATCCAGTGTAACCGCTATCTACATGCACTACGGTATTTAGTGTACCAGTTGGGTCGGTCAGGGTGACAGTGGAATAGTGACAAGATCCCGTATAATAACGTACACGTGTCTTCGTGTCCATGTAGCATTAGTGTGGAACCATACTAGTTATCCATGCAGTGACGGTGTCTAGTGCTTCTTTAATTGATCATCTAGCTTAATGTCTATGTTTACAACACATGTCGTTTCTCGAGTTGAGTTATTGTTCTATTGTTTAACCCACGACTTTAATAAACATGAATAAATAAATAAATAACATTTAGAAAAGGAAAACACTCACAAACTAGTCATAGGGAGGTAGCTCTCTTTCCCACGATCGCAACGGATCCAGAATCGTCCAAATCGGAGTCCGGATATTTCCGATATCGCCCGAATACTAAATCATAATAAAAAGGGTTCAATATGTAATAAAAATATTTAAATGCAAATAATAAAAAGTAGCAAGGGGTTTTATGCAAATGTACCTTTAATGGGTTTGGATGCGGGTTTGAGCTCATAACGGGTCGGGTCCAGATCCAATACCCAAACCCGCAATTTAAGTGGAAGTGGGTTAGTGGGTTAATGGGTAGGGCTTATAGGGTAATGGGCTTCCAATCAACCAATAGGATTATAGTGGGTTCGGGTGTGAACCCGAACCCAACAACACACTCACATACTCACACACGCACACACACACAGTACACACGCACACAACAGCACACACACCACACCACAACACACACACAGCCACACACACACAACACACACACTCACACTCACACACACTCATCAGCAGCAGCAGCAGAGGTGCTGCTGCTGCTGCGCACCTATGGCCGGCCAGCGCCGCTGGCCGGCGGCGAGGGAGCCCGCCGGCGGCGGGCCTGGCTGCCGGCGGTGGGTCAGGCTGAGGGGGAGAGAGAGAGAGAGAGGGTGAGGGCGTGAGAGAGAGAGAACAGGGAAAATAGGGGGTTGGCCAGGGGGTTGCGGCCGGCGACGGCGGCTGCGGCGGCCGGCCGGGGACCGCGCCTGCGGCGCGTGGCTAGGATGGGCATGGCGGTGGCACGCCGGCCACCGGCCGTGGGTGTGGGTCTCGTCCAGAGAGAGAAAGAGATGGGAGATGAGGGAAATTGGGAGGAGAGAGAGAAGGTTTTGTGGAGAGAGAGAGGGAGTTTTTAGAGAGAGTAGAAATGAAGAGAGAGAGAGAGGGGGGGAGAGATTTTAATAGAGGGAGAGAGAGGCGGTGGAGTTGGTCAAAGGCGGTGGGAAGTCGCTGGAAGAGGGAAGAAGAAAAGAAAAGAAAAGAAAAGAAAAGAGTAAAAATTAATATTTTATTATTATTAAATTGGCCGATATTTGACTAGCTCCGAACGGTACCCAAAAATTACAGAAATTAGAGAATATTATCCTGAGATGTAATATGAAAATGGGTTGAAGAAATTCTATCCGCTTTGCAAATTAAAAATCCCGGAAGCTGTCGCCGGTACCGGGCGACACCGGTTTGGTCGGATTTTCGATAAATTCAGAAAAATCCCCAAAAATACTCTAACGTAGATAATACGATTCTAAGACACATGGTGAAAGCGGATTCGCAAAATATAACTCCGTTTGTGAATTAAAAATCGTAAAGCCGGTTATCGGTATCGGTCGACACCGCCTACGGAGATTTTCCAAAATAATTCAGAAAATTTCCAGAAAATCCTGAAAAATCTAAAATATTAGAAAATTATTTTTGAAACTGAAATCAGCTCAATCGGACTACCACGGAGGTCAAATCAATTTTGTACATCGTATCGCGTACTGATACAGTGATACGTACATCAGGGAGCAGGGGGTTACATTTCTCCCCACCTTACAAAAATTGCGTCCTCGCAATTCCCATTCGGGTGGGAGAACAATATTTCCAACCCCAAAGCCTAAAGGTTATGGGTCCACGACACTTCCGCTGCGTACTCTGCTATCTATAAGGAACTCGGGATGGCGAAGTATTGTAGTGAACTAACACTAACGGATTGGAAGCAAGAAGATGAAAAGAAAACAAGAAGGAAATCAGATAGTCTAGTGGATACCTATCAGTAAGGAATAGAAAAGAGTCAAGGAATGAATCGTCAATGACATGGTATTCTTGTACTCGTTGCTGGAATCCCAAATTCAGATACAGACAAGTTTGAATCTGAATCTGCTTGTATTGTTGGTAAGAGCCCGAGTATTGACCCAGGTAGTTACCCATACCAGGTGTGAACCTAGGCTCTGATACCACTATGTAACGCCCCGATCCCAAGGATACGGAGACGTTATGGCGACGTACATACGCGCAAGTGTGTTTTCACCTTACGTATGTACGTCGCCATAACGTCTCCGTATCCTTGGGATCGGGGCGTTACAGGTCTTAACTATGAAGTTTGATAGAAAGTCAATCCATCAGTCCCGATTGGCCTGAACTAAGCCTTATAAGAGCCAAATAGGGCCCAAACGGAAGAAAATGTGAATTTCAAGAGCTCAGAGTTATATTATATAGTTTTTATGTATAATTATTTCTAATTAAATTGTTTCTAGTCTTAATTGAGAAGTTTGCTTAAAAGTCAAACCTTCAGCATTTATTGGCCCGAACTAGGCCTTATAAGAGCCGAAAATGGCCTAAAAGGCGGGAAACATGATTTTCAAGAGCTGAGAGTGGTATTACATAGTTTCTATATATAATTACTACTAATTAACCTTGTTACTAGTGTTATTTGGGAACCTTGACCAAAAGTCAAACTTTCAGCCCTGGTTGGCCTGATTTAGGCCTTATAAGATCCGAATAGGAACCAAACAGAGAGAAAATACAGTTTTCAAGAACCGGGAATAGTATACATAGCTTTTATCTATAATTACTACTAATCAAACTTGGTTCTAATCTTACTTGGAAAGTTTGACAAAATGACAAACTTTCTGCTCCGATTGGCCAAAACTAGGCCTTATGAGCACTAAATAGGACCCAAACGGGAGGTAAACATGGTTTTCAAGAGCCTTGAGTCGTACTACATAGTTCCATGTACAATTACCACTAATTAATCTTGTTTCCAATGTTAATTGAGAAGTTTGATCAGCCCCGATTGGCCTGAACAAGCCTTATAGAGCCGAATAGGGCCTAAACGGGGAGAAAACTAGATTTCAAGAGTCAGGAGTAGTATTACATATTTTTTTATATATAACCAATATAAATTAAACTTGTGCCTATTCCTAATTTTGTTCAGCCCCGATTAGCCTAATTAGGCCTTATAACCGTTGAATAGGCCTAAATTGGAGGAAAATATGGTTTTCAAGAGCTGTGAATGGCATTACATTCTATGTACAACTACTACTAATTAACCTTTTTTCTAGCATTAATAGAGAGGTTAGATCAAAAGTCAAAACTTTCGGCCTCGTTTGGCCTGAATTAGGCCTTATAAGAGACGAACAGGGCCTAAATGAAAAGAAAATGTGGTTTTCAAGTGTAGGGAGTAGCAGTATATATTTTTTATGTATAAGTACTATAAATTAAACTTGTTTCTATTCTTAATTTGGAGGTTTGACCAAAAGTAAAACCTTCAATCCCAGTTGGCCTGAACTAGGCCATATAAGAGCCGAATCAAGCTCAAATAAGGAGAAATTGCGGTTTTCAAGAGCCGGGAATAGTATTACATAGTTTTATATAATTACAACTAATTAAACTTTCTTCAAGTCTTAATTAGAAAGTTAAACCAAAAGTCAAACTTTCAACCCTGATTGGCTTGAACTAGGCCTTATAAGCGCCAAATAGGGTCCAAAATGGAGAAAACATGGTTTTTAAGTGCCATAAGTGGGATTACATAGTTTCTATTTAAAATTACTATTAATTACTTTTTTCTAGTGTTAATTTGAGAGTTTGACCAAAAGTTAAACTTTCAGCCCGATCGGCATGAACTAAGCCTTATAAGAGCCAAATAGGGCCGAAGCAGGAAGAAACATGATTTTCAAGAGCCGAGAGTGGTATTACATAGTTTTTATGTGCAATTACTTTTAATTAACCTTTTTTCTTGTGTTAATTGGGAAGTTTGACTAAAAGTCAAACTTTCAGCCCAGATTGGCATGAACTATGCCTTATAAGAGCTGAATATGGGACCAACATGGAGAAAATAGATTTTCAAGAGTCAGGATTAGTTTTATATAATTTATGTATAATTAATACTAATTAAACTTGTTTCTATTCTTAATTGGGTAGTTTGACCAAAAATCAAACTTTCAGCCCAGATTGGCATGTACTAGGCGTTATAAGAGGCTAATAAGGCCCAAACGGGAGAAAAATATGGTTTTCAAGAGCCGTTAGTGATATTACATAGTTTTTATTTTAATTACTGCTAATTAACTTTGTTCTAGCATTAATTGACAAGTTTAACCAAAAGTTAAACTTTCAGCCTCGATTGGCCTGAACTAGGCCATATAAGAGCCGAATAGGGCCTAAATAGGAGAAAATAAGGTTTCAAGAGCCGGCAGTAGTGTTATATGGTTTCAATATATAATTATTATTAATTAAAGTTGTTTATAATAGTAATTAGGATGTTTGACAAAAAGTCAGACTTTCAGCCCCGATTGGCGTGAACTAAGCCTTATAAGAGCGAAATAGGGCCCAAATAAGGAGAAAGCATGATTTTCAAGAGTCAGGAGTAGTATTACATAATTCTATACACAATTACTACTAATTAAACTTATTTCTAGTCTTAATCTAAAAGATTGTGTTTAGTCAAACTTTCAATCCCGATTGGTCAGAACTAGGAATTATAGAGCCGAATAGGGCCCATACGGGAGAAAACAAGGTTTTCAAAAGCCAAGAGTAGTATTACATGGTTTCTATATATAATTACTACTGATTAAACTTGTTTCTAGTCTTAATCTGGAAGTTTGGCTAAAAATCAAAAATTCAGCCCCAATTGGCTTGAAGTGGGCCTTATAAGAGCCGAAATAGGGCCCAAATGAGGAGAAGACTTGGTTTTCAAGAGCTGAGAGTCATATTACATAGTTTCTATGTACAATTATACTAACTAAACTTATTTCTAGTCTTAGTTTGCAAGTTTGTCAAACTTTTAGCCCCAATTGTCTAAACTAGACCTTATAAGAGCCGAATATGGCCCAAACTAGGAGAAAACACGCTTTTCAAGTGCCTTTAGTGGTATTACATAGTTTAAATGTTAATTTACAACAATTAAACTTGTCTTTAGTCTTAATTGAGAAGTTTGACTGAAATTTAAACTTCAAGCTCGATTAGACTAAACTAGGCCTTATAAGAACAGAATAGGGCCCTAAGGGGGTAAAATATGATTTTCAAGAGCTGAAAATAGTATTACATAGTTTCCCTGTATTAACTACTACTAAGTAAACTTATTTCTAGTCTTAATTTGGAAGTTTGACCAAAAGTCAAACTTTAAACCCCGAATGGTCGAAACTATAAGAGCCGAATAGGGCCCAAACGGGGAGAAAACTTATTTTTCAAAAGCCGTGAGTGGTATGACACAATGTCTATATAAAATTACTACTAATTTAACCTTGATTATACTCTTAATTTGAAAGTTTGGAAGAAAGTCAAACTTTCAGCCCCGATTAGCCTGAACTAGATCTTATCAGAACCGATTGGGGTCCAAACGGGGAGAAAATATGATTTTCAAGAGTCGGAAGTAGTATCACATAGTTTCTATATATGACTACTATTAATTAAACTTGTTTCTTTTCTTAATTTTAAAGTTTGACCAAAAGTCAAACGTTCACTCCCGATTAGTCTGAACTAGGCCTTATATGAGGAGAATTGGGCCAAACGAGGGGAACACGATTTTCAAGAGCCGTAAGTGATATTAATAGTTTATATGTACAATTAATACTAATTAACCTTGTTCCAGTGTTAATTAGAAAATTTGATCAAAAGTCAAACTTTTAGCCCCGATTGGCCTGAGCTGGGCCTTACAAGAGCCGAATAAGGCCCAGACAGTGAGAAAATACGATTTTGAAGAGCTGAGAGTAGTATTACATAGTTTCTATGTATAACTATTAGTTTAACTTATTTTTATTCTTAATTTGAAAGTTTGACCAAAAGTCAATCTTTCAATGCTGATTGGCCTAAAATAGGCCTTATAAGAGCCGAATATTGGACCCGAAAGGGGAGAAATTCAATTTTTAAGAGTCGAGAGTAGTATTAAATAGTTTTTATGTATAATTACTACTAATTAAATTTGGTTCTATTCTTAATTGGGAAGTTCGACAAAAATCAAACCTTCAGCCCGGATTGGCCTAAAAAGGCCTTATACGAGCCGAATAGGGCTCAAACGGGGAGAAAAAGCGGTATTGAAGAGCCGAGAGTAGTATTATATAGTTTTTATATATCATTACTACAAATTAAGCTTGTTTCTAGTCTTAACTGTGAATTTGATCAAAAGGTCAAACCTTCAGCCCTTATTGGCCTGAACTGGCCTTATAAGAGCCGAATAGAGACCAAATAGAAAGAAACAAGATTTTCAAGAGATGAGAGTGGTATTACATAGTTTCTATGTATAAATACTGTTGGCCCAAAGGCCTTCCACCCTAGTTTTGATGATGATTAACTCATGTAGTTATGTTTACTAATAATCTTGTGTTTCTAGTCTCAGATCATTTAACAAGATATTAGTTAGTGATTAGCTTCAACAAAGGAGTTTAGAAGCTTTTCATGGTGATTCCAGGGCCAAATCTTCAAGATCACACATTGCCTAGCCCATGGATGGAGTTTTGGATCGGGTCTACTTGAAGATGAAGATCATCAAGAAGACTTAGGTATCCTAGTTTAGATAGTGTGTTTAGATCCATTTGTAAAGCTTAGTATAGTTGATATGCTCAAGTGCATAAACACACACGTTTTATGTTTGGTTTTTGGTTTTCATGAATAGTAGATTAAAACAAGTTTACTTTATTCTTATGTATATTAGATATGTTCTAGATATACATACATGCTTTAAACTTGCTAGACAAACTTATTTTAACTATCCTATTCATGTTTTGGAAAAATCAAGTTTGATAAAAATATAAGTGTTGGTTTTGATAAAATTTGCAAGACTCAAAAATGAATTGATATGATTGATATATGTCTTGAAACTTTTATCACAAGTTTGTTTATCAAAGTAAAATGATAAAACTATTTTTGGTGATTTTTAGAAGTGTTAAAAGATTTTTCAAAATATTTTTAAACTGTTTTTCTGACCCAGTTTTCTGTTCCAGGCTTCAACCAGTCGACTAGTCTTCTGACCAAGTCGACTTGGGATGAAGTCGGTCGACCGGGCCGGTCGACGACGTGCACAGATTGTGCACGTTTGGCAAACACTGGGACGGTCGACCGTCAGGGTCGACCGGGTCTGAGAGCAGTGCTCTCTGTTTGTTTGGGTCGACCGGGACGGTCGACCGGAGGCTCCAACGGTCAGATTTTAGACCGTTGGTGGTCGACCGTTCCGGTCGACCGGTAGCCTGTCAGGCTGCCAGCTCAGCCTAACGACTAGTTTTCTGATGGGCCTATAAAAACCCCATCTCTTTGGGATTTTGGCCAAGGTTTTTACAAGAGAAAAATTCCCAGTTTTCCAGAGTTTAAAACAAGTTTTCAAAAAAGTTTTTGGGCTTTAAACTTCTCATCTTTATTATTTTGGGTTTTTGGAAAATCAAAGAAAACTAGGGTTTTCGGAGATTGTATTGATTTTCATTTTCTATCATTTACAAGAGATTTCCCAAGTAGTTTTTCTTTGTTGCTTGTTTCAAAAACACATTGATTCTACACTTGAGCTATCTTCTATCATAATCTATTAGGATCTTATTTTGTGGAAAAAGAAAGAGAGTTTGTGGTCTTTGTAACCACTTGTTGTACACCCTTACTTTTGTTGTATCCCTCTTTGGTAGAGGTTGATCGGGTGATTGGGTTGCTCCCTCTTTGGTAGAGGTTGAGGATAGTGGTTTGCTCCCTCTAGTGAGAGGTGGAGTTGGTTGTTGTTTGCTCCCTCTAGTGAGAGGTGGAGTTTGGTTTGTAAACCCTCTTCGGTAGAGATGTTGGTTGTTGTTTGGCTACGGGCCTACCCCTCGGTTGTGAGGTGGTGTTTGTATTGAGAGAGGAGTTTGGTACTCCTAGTGTTGTAACAAATCCTCTTCGGTAGAGGTTCCCTCGGTGGGAGATAGTGGATTGGAAATCCTACACGGTGGTGTAGGCGGGGATGTAGAGTTAGGGCTCGAACCTCGAAACATATCTTTGCCTTTGCGTTTGATCCAATATCTCTCAACTCTCTCTCTCTTTACATTTGTGCAAAGCATCATTTCATTCATATTGCCATATCATTCATACTTGTGTTGTGCCTTGCATTATTTCATATTGCTCATTCTTATATGCTTGGCTTGCTTGTGTGTGTGCCTCACTTGTACCTAATCAACAAGAGCTTCACATAGCACCTCAACCCATATCTAGGGGAATCAAGAGGAGTTAGTCCAGAGCCCTTCACGGGGAATTCGGCTACACTTGTTGATTGTATTAAGTGTGTTGCAAAATTTGCATTAGCTTCAATATTTAGCGCACTTAGTTTTGCATTTAGTTCTAAATTAGCACTTACACCTATTCACCCCCCCTCTAGGTGTGCTTTCAATTGGTATCAGAGCTAGTGCTCCTGATACTTAGGCTTAACATCCTAGGAGTGAGATCCTTTTGATTGCTAATCTTGGTTGCATTTGCTTGTTTGCACACATATAGTTTATACCATGGACTTCATGACCCCACCTAGCTTTGACCCTTCCAACATTATTGTTTGGAAGTATAGGATGTCCATGTACCTAAAGACCCTAGGTTTGCATGTCTTTCTTGAGGCCACCAAGAAATGTTATCTTGGTGACCTCAAGCATATAGGGGCCAATGCACGAGCCCTTGAGGCCATTAGAAGCACATTGCCTAAAGATTATCTTTTGTGTGTTTCTAACTTTGATTCCGCTTTTGTAGTGTGGAACAAGTTGACGACAACCACCACCTCCAAGCTTCAATTGCAAATCCAACAAGAAGAGGAAACTAGTGGAGAATCCGAGTCTCAATGCTTAATGATCCAAGGGAATGACTCCCTTGAGGTACATTCGGAACCCCACTTAGATTGTGATAATGATGCTAGTTCTTCATGTGATGATTATATTGATCCCCATGCTTTGAATGAAGAACTTTCTATTGTGTGTGAAAAATTAATTGAAAAATATAATTTGTTGAAAAAGAAAAGTTTAGGAATTGAAAAAGAAAATAAGAGTTTGCATTCTAGACTTAACAATGTTTTGCAAGAGAAGGTTGAGGTCTATAATGAAAGGGATTCATTGAGATCTCAACTAGACCTTGTCCTAAAAGAAAATGAGTTTTTAAAATCTAAAAATGATTGTGAAACATTTTTGAAGAAAAATGAAAATTTATCTTCTAAAGTTGATTTTGTTTTAAAAGAAAATGTTGCTTTGAAAAATAAAATAACTTCTATTTCAAATGATCTAGATGTTTGTTTAAAGAAAAATGTTGTTTTACAAAATAAGATTGATGCACATGTTTGCCATGCTAGGGTAGTATCACACACTTCACCTATTGCATGCCACACTTCTTCTTTGATCAACAATGATATATCCATGCTTAAGAAGAGTGTAGATTGTTTGGGCTCCACTTTGAGCCAATGTGTTGTTGGGCATACACGTTTGGAAACTTTGTTTCGAAAGAAACAAGTTCCATCTATTCATGCACACCCTCCACGGCATACACATGCTCCTCACGGACACCATCACACTATGTATGCTCATGTGTACACTTGTACACATTGTGGATGTAAGGGCCACCTTGCTAAATTTTGCTTTGATAGAATACATACTTCTAATTTAGCAAATAAATTTGTTTGGGTTAGAGAAGATACTAACCCCCATGGACCCAAGAAGATATGGGTACCAAAGACCACCCCTCCTATTGTTTATGATGTAGGTGTGGGCTCTCACATGACGTGAGAGTAGCCGTACCTTGGAGTGGATGCGTTCCGGACTTAAAGAAAATCATTTGGATGCATCACTTTTAAGGGAAGATTTGGTGGAGATGACCACCACGTTTTGGAGACAAGGAAAGTTGCTTCTTCGGTTTTGGTAACAATCCTTTACTCCCATTTATTGTTTACATGCTTTCATAATTTTAGTTTATAGCATGTTTTTGTTGTTTGATTGATTACTATGAAAATGCCATGCTTATTAGATTAGTGATATACATGTTTAATTATTTTGAGACACCCATGTTTAATATGGATAAATTCTTTTGTGTTCTCACTATATGGTTGCTATTGCGTATATCATATTTCTAATAACATGTGGATATTCATAATAATCATGTTTACGACACTAGTATAAATCCTAGTCTAAATGATTTGTGTTTTGTTTTTATGCTTTATGCCTTGATTACATGTTTAGATGTTAGTTTTCATTAAAACTAGAAGATTTATACTTGTGCATATAGTGGGCCACAAATAAATCTATATATGTTGAGCTTGATTGCTTATTTGAACCCATTAGATGTGCTAGTATAGTCTAGTTTTGATGATTCATACATTTTAAACTTGTATTCTCATTTTTGAATTTATTTTATGATTGTGTGTTTCACTTCATGTATGTGTGTATTTTGCCAAACTTTAAGATATACATGTATACCCCTTGAGTCATTTGCCTTTCATGCAAATCTATATATGGACTCAATCGTGTTTAGGGATATGTATGTATACTTATTGTGTTGACAATTCATACATATACCGTGAAATGAAATTTGTTTGGTGAAAATTTAGTTTTTCTTGATTTCGTGTTTATTTGTTTAACTTCATGTATATGTCTATCTTGTCCAAACTATTAGATATACAGGTTTATCCTTTTGAGCCACGTGCCTTAATGCATATATTTTGTGGACTCGTTGTGTTTTGGATATGTATGTATGATTTAGTTTGTGTAAGACATACATATACCTTGAAGATTAAATAATTTTGATGGTTTTCATGTTTCAAGAAATTTTGAACTTAATTGGAAATTTCATAATGCCATGTCACACATTACTTGTACACTCACCATTTTTTTTTTAAAAAAAATATTTCTCATGAGTATGTTTTTCATGAGCATGTATGGACTTTATTGAATATTGAGTGTTTTAAGTGCTATGTGATTTACATGTGTTTTATGAAAATTATTCTGTGTTATTCCTTGCTTGAAGGATTTCGTACTAGTTAACAAAATTTTTCATTTTAACTAGTTCGTTTCCTTCATTGTGATATGAGTTATACCATGCTTTTATTGTTATGTCAATTGGTATCATTGAACTCTTTCAATTGGTATCAATCTTGATTCTCTTGTATACTCATATGTGTTTATTGTGTATGTATATTTTCAATTGGTATCATCTATTGGTGATTGGTACTCATTCTATTTCATACACATATACTTGTTTTATTTGTGCTATTATATTTCTATATCTTAAGCACAAATCTTGTTTATGCTAGAGCTTGAGCTTCAACTTTTATTTCAATTGATTTAGTTTTCAATTGGTATCTTATTTCAAGCCTATGCATGTGTTTTGTTTGTATTTCATAAAGGGGAAGAAAATTCGATTTTCATATTTCAATTGGTATTTGTATTTCCACTCCCTTACTTTATGATAGAAAATAGTCATTTCAATTGTTTATATGACTTAAAAAGAAAAATACTATCTTTTGATATCAAGATATCTTGTGTTTTAAATTGGTATCTAAAAATTTTTGTTTAAAGTAAAATACAAAAGTTTTGATTTGTATTGACTATATGCAAGGAGAGCTTAACATCTCTTCTACATATAGATTCATGTTGAGTGTATCTTGTATTGAGGACCTTAACATCTCTTCTTTATGTGGTACACGTGTGTAGGGGGAGCTTCACATCTCCTCTTATGCATTACATAATGTGTGTTATGTGAATTAGGGCTTAACATCCCTCTTTCATGTAATGCATATGTGTAGGGAAGCTAACTTAGCGTCTTCCTCTTCATGAATGTATATAGCATATAACATTTATTGATCTTTGTTTATTTTCAATTGGTATCAAGATGCTTCATTGACATATTTTCAATTGATATCCTAATTGATAGTCACCCCTTATTGACTTTGTTTTTATTTTTAGACAAAAAGGGGGAGAACATTGTTTTTATTGTTTTGATTGACAAAAAGGGGGAGAAAAAATTTTTCCCCTCATTTTATTTATGGTTTTGATTGTTTACCCCTTTGTTGATGATTGACAAAAAGGGGGAGAAAGATTTTAAGTTTTTAAGTTTTTATATATGCATATTATGTTTTTGCATATATTAAGTTTAATATAGTTTATATGTTAATTGGTATCTTGAGCATGTTTTGTTTTTGAACATTGCATTGGTATCTAGAACCTCTTTATTGTTTATGCATATCTATGCATTCATGTTTAATATTCATTGCATATTTATGTTTATTTGTTTATGCATGAGTTAAGGGGGAGCTTCTTTGAAGCCTAACTTTAATCCATGCATATATAACTCCATGAGTTTTGTCATCATCAAAAAGGGGGAGATTGTTGGCCCAAAGGCCTTCCACCCTAGTTTTAATGATGATTAACTTATGTAGTTATGTTTACTAATAATCTTGTGTTTCTAGTCTCAGATCATTTAACAAGATATTTGTTAGTGATTAGCTTCAACAAAGGAGTTTAGAAGCTTTTCATGGTGATTCCAGGGCCAAAGCTTCAAGATCACACATTGCCTAGCCCATGGATGGAGTTTTGGATCGGGTCTACTTGAAGATGAAGATCATCAAGAAGACTTAGGTATCCTAGTTTAGATAGTGTGTTTAGATCCATTTGTAAAGCTTAGTATAGTTGATATGCTCAAGTGCACAAACACACACGTTTTATGTTTGGTTTTTGGTTTTCATGAATAGTAAATCAAAACAAGTTTACTTTATTCTTATGTATATTAGATATGTTCTAGATATACATACATGCTTTAAACTTACTAGACAAACTTATTTTGACTATCCTATTCATGTTTTGGAAAAATCAAGTTTGATAAAAATACAAGTGTTGGTTTTGATAAAATTTGCAAGACTCAAAAATGAATTGATATGATTGATATATGTCTTGAAACTTTTATCACAAGTTTGTTTATCAAAGTAAAATGATAAAACTATTTTTGGTGATTTTTAGAAGTGTTAAAAGATTTTTCAAAATATTTTTAAACTGTTTTTCTGACCCAGTTTTCTGTTCCAGGCTTCAACCAGTCGACTTGGGATGAAGTCGGTCGACCGGGCCGGTCGACCGACGTGCACAGATTGTGCACGTTTGGCAGACACTGGGACGGTCGACGGTCAGGGTCGACCGGGTCTGAGAGCAGTGCTCTCTGTTTGTTTGGGTCGACCGGCACGGTCGATCGGAGGCTCCAACGGTCGGATTTTAGACCGTTCCGGTCGACCGGTAGCCTGTCAGGCTGCCAGCTCAGCCTAACGGCTAGTTTTCTGATGGGCCTATAAAAACCCCATCTCTTTGGGATTTTGGCCAAGGTTTTTACAAGAGAAAAATTCCCAGTTTTCCAGAGTTTAAAATAAGTTTTCAAAAGAGTTTTTGGGCTTTAAACTTCTCATCTTTATTGTTTTGGGTTTTTGGAAAATCAAAGAAAACTAGGGTTTTGGGAGATTGTATTGATTTTCATTTTCTATCATTTACAAGAGATTTCCCAAGTAGTTTTTCTTTGTTGCTTGTTTCCAAAAACACCTTGATTCCACACTTGAGCTATCTTCTATCATAATCTATTAGGATCCTGTTTTGTGGAAAAAGAAGAGAGTTTGTGGTCTTTGTAACCACTTGTTGTACACCCTTGCTTTTGTTGTATCCCTCTTTGGTAGAGGTTGATCGGGTGATTGGGTTGTTCCCTTTTTGGTAGAGGTTGAGGATAGTGGTTTGCTCCCTCTAGTGAGAGGTGGAGTTGGTTGTTGTTTGCTCCCTCTAGTGAGAGGTGGAGTTTGGTTTGTAAACCCTCTTCGGTAGAGGTGTTGGTTGTTGTTTGGCTACGGGCCTACCCCTCGGTTGTGAGGTGGTGTTTTTATTGAGAGAGGAGTTTGGTACTCCTAGTGTTGTAACAAATCCTCTTCGGTAGAGGTTCCCTCGGTGGGAGATAGTGGATTGGAAATCCTACACGGTGGTGTAGGCGGGGATGTAGAGCTAGGGGCTCGAACCTCGAAACATATCTTTGCCTTTGCGTTTGATCCAATATCTCTCAACTCTCTCTCTCTTTACATTTGTGCAAAGCATCATTTCATTTATATTGCCATATCATTCATACTTGTGTTGTGCCTTGCATTATTTCATATTGCTCATTCTTATATGCTTGGCTTGCTTGTGTGTGTGCCTCACTTGTACCTAATCAACAAGAGCTTCACATAGCACCTCAACCCATATCTAGGGGAATCAAGAGGAGTTAGTCCAGAGCCCTTCACGGGGAATTCGGCTACACTTGTTGATTGTATTAAGTGTGTTGCAAAATTTGCATTAGCTTCCGCATTTAGCGCACTTAGTTTTGCATTTAGTTCTAGATTAGCACTTACACCTATTCACCCCCCCTCTAGGTGTGCTTTCAAATACTACAATTAATCTTGTTGCTAGTGTTAATGGGAACTTTGACCAAGGTCAAATTTTCAGCCCTGACTGGCCTGAATTAGGCCTTAAAAGAGCTGATTGGTTCTAAACAGGAAGAAAATAAGGTTTTTAAGAGCCAACAACAGTATTACATATTTTTTCTGTATAATTACTACTAATTAAATTTTTTTATAGTTTTAATTGAGAAGTTTGACCAAAAGTCAAACCTTTATACCTTATTGGCTTGAACTAGGCCTTATAAGAGCCGAGTAGGGGCCAAACGGCAGGAAAACATGATTTTCAGGAGCTGAGTATGGTATTACATAGTTTCTATGTACAATTACTACTAATTAACCTTGTTGCTAGTGTTAATTAGGAATTCTGACTTAAAGACAAACTTTCAGCCCCGATTGGCATGAAGTATGCCTTATAAGAGCCGAATGGGGCCCAAACGAGATGAAAACATGGTTTTCAAGAGCTGAGAGTGGTATTACATAGTTTTTATGTATAATTACTACTAATTAAACTTGTTATTGGTCTTAATTGTGAAGTTAGATAGAAAGTCAAACTTTCAGCCCGATTGGCCTGAACTAGGCCTAAGAGCCTATAGGGCCCAAACGAGAGGAAAACTTGATTTTTAAGAGACGTGAGTGGTGTTACATAGTCTCTATATAAAATTGCTACTACTTAACCTTATTTCTAGTGTTAAAGAGAAAATTTGACTAAAAGTAAACTTTCAGCCTCGATTGGCCTGAATTAGGTCTTAAAAGAGCCGAATAGGGCCAAAAAAAGAGGTTTTTAAGAGTTAGGAGTACTATTACATAATTTTTATATATATCTACCATAAATTAAACTTTATTTCTATTTTTAATTTGAAAGTTTAACCAAAAGTCGAATTTTTTACCCGAATTGGCCTGAATAGGCCTTATAAGAGCCGAATAGGGCCCAAATGAGAGAAAAACTTGGTTTTCGAGAGCCGTAAGTGATATTACATAGTTTTATAGATAATTACTACAAATTAACCTTATTTCTAGTGATAATTGGGAAGTTTGAGTAAAAGTTAAACTTTCAGCCCCGATTAGTCTGAACTAGGCCATATAAGAGTCGTATTGGATCGAAACTGGGAGAAAATGCGGTTCAAAAGCCGGGAGTTGTATTTCATAGTTTTTATGTGTAATTACTATTAATTAAAATTGTTTCTAGTCTTAATTGAGAGGGTTGACTAAAAGTCAAACCTTAAGCCTTATTGGCCTGAAGTAGGCCATATAGGAGTCGAATAAGGCCAAAATGGGAAAAAAAAATATTGTTTTCAAGAGCCGCGAGTGTCACTACATAATTCTATATACAGATAGTACTAATTAACCTTGTTCTAGTGTTAAATGAGAAGATTGATCAAAAGTCAAACTTTCAACCCCAAGTAGCCTGAAATGGACCTTATAAGCGCAGAATAAGGTCCAAATAGGGAGAAAATGAGGTTTTTATTTATAACTACAAGAAATTAAACTTGTTATTATTCTTAATTTGAAAGTTTGACTAAAATTCAAACTTTCAGCCCCAATTGGAACGAAGTAGGCCTTATAAGAACCGAATAGGGTCCAAAGGGGATGAAAACATAGTTTTCAAGAGATGAGAGTGGTATTACATAATTTTTTGTATAATTACTACTAATTGACCATGTTTCTTATGTTAGTTCGAAAGTTTAACCAAAAGACAACTTTCAGCACAGATTGGCATGAACTATGCCTTATAAGAGCCGAATATAGGATCAAACGGGAAAATAGATTTTCAAGAGTCAGGACTAGTATCATATAATTTTTATGTATAATTACTATTAATTAAACTAGTTTCTATTCATAATTGAGTAGATTGACCAAAAGTCAAACTTTCAGCCCAGATTGGCCTGTACTAGGTGTTATAAGAGCCGAATAAGGCCCAAACGGGAGGAAAACATAGTTTTCAAGAGCCGTAAGTGATATTACACAATTTTTTTTAATTACTGCTAAATAACTTTGTTTCTAGCATTAATTGGCAAGTTTGACCAAAAGTCAAACTTTCAGCCTCGATTGGCCTGAATTAGGCCATATAAGAGCCGAATAGGGCCTAAATAGGAGAAAATAAGATTTTCAAGAGCCGGCAGTAGTGTTATATGGTTTCAATATAGAATTATTATTAATTAAACTTGTTTATAATCGTAATGGGAAGTTTGACAAAAAGTCAAACTTTCAGCCCCGATTGGCCTGAACTAGGCCTTATAAGAGCGAAATAGGGCCCAAACAAGGAGAAATCTTGATTTTCAAGAGCCAGGAGTAGTATTACATAGTTCTGTGCACAATTACTACTAATTAAACTTATTCTAGTCTTAATGTAAAAGTTTGCGTTCAGTCAAACTTTCAACCCTGATTGGTCAGAATTAAGAATTATAGAACCGAATAAGGCCCAAATGGGAGAAACATGATTTTCAAGAGAAGAGAGTAGTATTACATAGTTTTTATGTATAATTACTACTAATTGACTATGTTTCTTGTGTTAGTTGGAAAGTTTAACCAAAAGGCAAACTTTCAGGCTTGATAGGCCTGAACCAAGCCTTATAAGAGGTAAATAGGGCCTAAATGGGGGAGAAAATAAAATTTTCAAGAGCCGAGAGTAGTATTACATAGTTTATATATGTATATAATTACTACTAATTAACCTTATTACTAGTCTTAACTGTGAAGTTTGATAGGAAGTCAAACCATCAGTCCCGATTGGCCTGAAGTAGGCCTTATAAGAGCCGAATAGGGCCCGAACGGGGAGAAAATGTGATTTTCAAGAGCTCAGAGTTATATTACATAGTTTTTATATATAATTATTTCTAATTAAATTATTTCTAGTCTTAATTGAGAAGTTTGCTTAAAAGTCAAACTTTCAGCCTTTATTGGCCCAAATTAGGCCTTATAAGAGCCAAAAGGGCCTAAGGGGGAAAACATGATTTTCAAGAGCTGAGAGTGGTATTACATAATTTCTAAATATAATTACTACTAATTAACGTTGTTGCTAGTGTTATTGGGAACCTTGACAAAAAGTCAAACTTTCAGACCTGATTTGCCTGAACTAGGCCTTATAAGATCCGAATAGGGCCCAAACAGAGAGAAAATGCAGTTTTCAAGAGCCGGGAGTAGTATACATAGCTTTTATCTATAATTACTACTAATCAGACTTGGTTCTAATCTTAATTTGAAAGTTTGACCAAATATCAAATTTTCTGCTCCAATTGGCCTGAACTAGGCCCTATGAGCACTGAATAGGACCAAACGGGAGGTAAACAAGGTTTTCAAGAGCCTTGAGTCGTATTACATAGTTTCCATGTACAATTACCACTAATTAATCTTATTTCCAATGTTAATTGAGAAGTTTGATCAGCCCCGCCTTATAGAGCCGAATTGGGCCTAAACGTGGAGAAAACTAGGTTTTCAAGAGTCAGGAGTAATATTACATTTTTTTTATATATAAAAACTATAAATTAAAGTTGTGCCTATTCCTAATTTTGAAGTTTGACCGAAAGTCAAACTTTCAGCCCCGATTAGCCTAATTAGGCCTTATAACCGTTGAATAGGCCTAAATTGGAGGAAAACATGGTTTTCAAGAGCTGTGAGTGGCATTACATTTCTATGTACAGTTACTGCTAATTAACTTTTTTTAGCATTAATTGAGAAGTTAGATCAAAAGTCAAACATTCGGCCTCGTTTGGCCTGAATTAGGCCTTATAAGAGACGAATAGGGCCAAAACGGAAAGAAAATGTGGTTTTCAAGTGTCAGGAGTAGCATTATATATTTTTTATGTACGAGTACTATAAATTAAACTTGTTTCTTTTCTTAATTTGGAGGTTTGACTTTTGGTCAAACCTTCAATCCCAGTTGCCTGACCTAGGCCATATAAGAGTCGAATCGAGCCCAAATAAGGAGAAATTGCGGTTTTCAAGAGCCCGGAATAGTATTACATAGTTTTATATAATTACAACTAATTAAACTTGTTTCAAGTCTTAATTAGAAAGTTAGACCAAAAGTCAAACTTTCAGCCCTGATTGGCTTGAACTAGGTCGTATAAGCGCCAAATAGGATCCAAAAGGGAGAAAACATGGTTTTTAAGTGCCATGAGTGGTATTACATAGTTTCTATTTAAAATTACTATTAATTACTTTTTTCTAGTATTAATTTGAAAGTTTGACTAAAAGTCGAACTTTCAGCCCCGATTGGCATGAACTGAGCCTAATAAGAGCCAAATAGGGCCGAAACAGGAGGAAAATATGATTTTCAAGAGCCGAGAGTGGTATTACATTATTTCTATATGCAATTACTTCTAATTAACCTTTTTTTTAGTGTTAATTGGGAAGTTTGACCAAAGTCAAACTTTAAGCCCAGATTGGCATGAACTATGCCTTATAAGAGCCGAATATAGAACCAAACGGGAAGAAAATAGATTTTCAAGACTCAGAACTAGTATTATATAATTTATGTATAATTACTACAAATTAAACTTGTTTCTATTGTTAATTGGGTAGTTTGGCCAAAAGTCAAACTTTCAGCCCAGATTGGCCTGTACTAGCCGTTATAAGAGCCGAATAAGGCCCAAACGGGAGGAAAACATGGTTTTCAAGAGCCGTGAGTAATATTACACAGTTTTTATTTTAATTACTGCTAATTAACTTTGTTTCTAGCATTAATTGGCAAGTTTGACCAAAAGTCAAATTTTCAGCCTCGATCGGCCTCAACTAGGCCATATAAGAGCCGAATCGGACACCAAATAGGAGAAAATAAGGTTTTCAAGAATCGGCAGCAGTGTTATATGGTTTCAATATAGAATTATTATTAATTAAAGTTGTTTATAATCGTAATTGGGAAGTTTGACAAAAAGTCAAACTTTCAGCCCCGATTGGCCTGAACTAGGCCTTATAAGAGCGAAATAGGGCCCAAACAAGGAGAAGCATGATTTTTGAGAGCCAGGAGTAGTATTACATAGTTCTATACACAATTACAACTAATTAAACTTATTTCTAGTCTTAATCTAAAAGATTGTGTTTAGTCAAACTTTCAATCCCAATTGGTCAGAACTAGGAATTATAGAGCCGAATAGGGCCCATACGGGGAGAAAACAAGGTTTTCAAAAGCCGAGAGTAGTATTACATGGTTTCTATGTATATTTACTACTGATTAAACTTGTTTCTAGCCTTAATCTAGAAGTTTGGCTAAAAGTCAAAAATTTAGCCCCAATTGGCTTGAAGTGGGCCTTATAAGAGCCGAAATAGGGCCCAAACGAGGAGAAAACGTGATTTTCAAGAGCCGTGAGTCATATTACATAGTTTTTATGTACAATTATGACTAACTAAACTTATTTCTAGTCTTAGTTTGCAAGTTTGTTAAACTTTTAGCCCCGATTGCCTAAACTAGACCTTATAAGAGCCGAATATGGCCCAAACAAGGAGAAAACATGCTTTTCAAGTGCCTTTAGTGGAATTACATAGTTTAAATGTTAATTTACAACTAATTAAACTTGTCTTTAGTCTTAATTGAGAAGTTTGACTGAAATTTGAACTTCAGGCTCGATTGGACTAAACTAGGCCTATAAGAACAGAATAGGGCCCAAAGGGGGTAAAATATGATTTTCAACAGCTGAAAATAGTATTACATAATTTCCCTGTATTAACTACTACTAATTAAACTTGTTTCTAGTCCTAATTTGGAAGTTTGACCAAAAGTCAAACTTTCAACCCCGAATGGTCGAAACTGTAAGAGCCGAATAGGGCCCAAACGGGGACAAAACTTATTTTTCAAAACCGTGAGTGGTATGACTCAACGTCTATAAACAATTACTACAAATTTAACCTTGATTCTAGTGTTAATTTGAAAGTTTGAAAGAAAGTTAAACTTTCAGCCGGGATTAGCCTGAACTAAATCTTATCAGAACCGAATGGAGTCCAAACGGAGAGAAAACATGATTTTCAAGAGTCGGAAGTAGTATCACATAGTTTCTATATATGATTACTATTAATTAAACTTGTTTCTATTCTTAATTTTGAAGTTTGACCAAAAGTCAAACGTTCACTCCCGATTAGCCTAAACTAGGCCTTATATGAGAAGAATTGGGCCAAACGGGGGGAACATGATTTTCAAGAGCCGTAAGTGATATTAAAAGTTTCTATGTACAATTAATACTAATTAAACTTGTTTCCAGTGTTAAATGAAAATTTTGATCAAAAGTCAAACTTTTAGCCCCTATTGGCCAGAGCTAGGCCTTACAAGAGCCGAATAAGGCCCAGACAGGGAGAAAATACGGTTTTTAAAAGCCGAGAGTAGTATTACATAGTTTCTATGTGTAACTATTAGTTTAACTTAATTTTATTCTTAATTTGAAAGTTTGACCAAAAGTCAATCTTTTAACGCTGATTGGCCTAAAATAGGGCTTATAATAGTCGAATATAGGACCTGAACGGGGAGAAAATTCAATTTTCAATAGTCGAGAGTAGTATTAAATAGTTTTGATGTATAATTCTACTAATTAAATTTGGTTCTATTCTTAATTAGGAAGTTTGACTAAAAGTCAAACCTTCAGCTCAGATTGGCCTAAAATAAGCCTTATACGAGCCAAATAGTGCCCAAACAGGGAGGAAATGCGATTTTCAAGAGCCGAGAGTAGTATTACATAGTTTTTATATATCATTAATACAAATTAAGCTTGTTTCTAGTCTGAGCCGTATGTGATATTAATAGTTTCTATGTACAATTAATACTAATTAACCTTTTTTCCAGTGTTAATTGGAAAATTTGATCAAAAGTCAAACTTGTAAATCACCTAGAGGGGGGGTGAATAGGTGATGGCTAATCTAATGGTCACTTAATGACAAATAATGCGGAATTAAAAACTATTATGACCTAAACTAAACTATTACACTAAACACCACGTATAACACAAGAGTGTTGCCAAATTCCCCGTGAAGGGCTCTGGACAAACTCCTCTAGATTCCCCTAGATAAGGGTTGAGGTGTCGCGTTGGCTCTCTTAGTTGAATACAAGTGTTAGCAAACAAACCCAAGCAAGTATATCAATATGAGCACACAAGTATATCAAGCATATAAAGATTAACACAATAATTGAATGCAAGATATAAACAAGAGACAAAGAGAGAGAGAGTGAGCAATCGCAAACACAAGGGATTTGTTTCGAGGTTCGAGCACCCTTGCTCTACATCCCCGCCTTCGACACACGAAGGATTTCCACTATGCTTGATCCCAATGGATCACTCCTCGGTGCCGCAACACCTACAAACCCTCGGACTCTCTAGTCCCGTACACACCGCAAGCCCACCGGCTCGCCGAGACTGCACCTTAAACCAACAAGTTCGCACCCGAACTCGAAACACCGCGGACACACACGTCCGCCTCCTCAAAGTACAAGAAAAGATCTCTTGGTGATCTAAACACTTTGATCACCAATAAACACTCTCACAAAAACACTCCTATAGAATGAATAGCTCAATGGGTTGCTCAAGTGTTTGTGAGAAAAACAAGAATGAGAGTGGTGGTGAAAAACTCAAAGAATCACTTTTAACCCTCTTGATAAAAACTCCCCTTTTTGATTGGAAGTATTAGCTCTCAATTAGTGGAGAAAACTCTTTTAATGAAGTGGGAAAAACTGGCTCAAAGTCCACTAGAAATCTTGTTAAAAAACAATGCCCAA
Source organism: Agave tequilana (assembly GCA_038442645.1). Taxonomy (NCBI): domain Eukaryota; kingdom Viridiplantae; phylum Streptophyta; class Magnoliopsida; order Asparagales; family Asparagaceae; genus Agave; species Agave tequilana. The sequence goes on along the minus strand of JAVJIF010001568.1, from coordinate 294,857 downwards.
ACCCTCAAATTTATAGGCTCAGAAAAAACTAGCCGTTGGGGTCTGACAGAACTGTCGGACGACCGCCCAGTCGTCCGGCCAACGGTCATATTTCAGACCGTTGTGCCATCAGTCGACCGGCCGGCCGACCGAGGCCAGGATACAGAGAGCAAGTCTCTTTGTCCGGTCGGCCGCCCGGCCGTCCGGGGCCTTTCCAGAAAGCAGAGCTCTCTGGACGGTCGTCCGTCTCGGTCGACCGGCCTCCTGCCAGAACTGGCGTGCACGTCAGTGCACGTTGGTCGACCGACCCGGTCGACCGGCTGAAACCAGATCAGAAAACTTAGGGATTTAAAACTTGGTCTTTTGATTAAAACAAAATCCCATAAATTCACAGAAAATCTACAAAAATAGTTTTGCCATATACTTTGATAAACAAACATGCTTGCACAAAATCAAGGCATGTTACAAATGATTTGGACTATTTTTGTAACTTGGAAATATTGGCTCAAAAGAAAAACAGTATTTTCCAAAACTTGATTTTTCTAAAACTTTACCAAATACAAAAACAAGATATTTAAACAACTTTTAAAGCATAGAGTGTATGGATATGATCCACTACACAAACATGGTGAAATATCTATGTTTTTGACATTAAGCTCTAAACTTGGTTTGGTTAAAACATGTATATAAGAAATACCAAAAACCAAAATAGTATTTTCCAAAATGAAAATTCTTTTCTAAAACAAACTAAATCAAGAGTGTGTGTATATGATACTTGAGCAATCCACCAACTATTCTATCCTTTACATTTTAACTAAAACAAAATCTTCTAAAAAACAAACCTAGACTCAAGTCTTCATATTCTTGAAGTCTTCACTTGAAGCCTCTTGACTTGGTCCAAACACCGTGCTAGCTCCAAAACTTGACTTCAAATCCTTTGTTGAAGCTATGCACCTACTAAGATTTTGATCATGAATCTATCACAAATTTTCAACCCCGTTAGCCTAAACTAGGCCCTATAAGACTTGAAAATGGGAAATGCAGTTTTCAAGAGGCGGGAGTAATATTACATAATTTTTATGTATAATTACTATTATTTAAACTTATTTCTAGTCTTAATTTGAAAGTTTGACCAAATCTTAAACTTTCAATCCTTATTGGACTGAACTAGGTCTTATAAATGAGAGAAATTTAGCTCTTTAAAATTCTTGTTAAAAACTAACTCAAATGGGGTATTTATAGCCCCATTAGAAATCTGCCCGCTGGCAGCTGAAAAGGGCCAGAATGCCCTTTCGGTCGACCGGCTGGTCGACCGGCCAACAGTAAAAAATTTGACCATTGAGCCCTCCGGTCGACCGCCCGGTCGACCGTGCCAGATCCAGAGAGCAACTGCTCACTGGCCGGTCGACCGCCCGGTCGACCGAGCTGGATAAGGAGAGCAGAGCTCTCTGTCCGGTCGACCGACCCGGTCGACCCGGAGGCTTTTCCAGAGAGCAGAGCTCTCTGGCGGTCGACCGACCCGGTCGACCGGCCCCCCAACAAGGCTGCGTGCACGTTTTGTGCACGTCGGTCGACCGGCCAGGTCGACCGCCCACTGCTACGGTCGACCGGCAGCCAGCCATCCCAGCTAATATGGGTCTTAAAAACTTGGGTTTTATCCTTAATTAAATCCCATAAAATCACATAAATTCCACAAAAATCAGTTCATGCTATATCTTTGAAATAAAAACATGTTTGAGTAAAAATCAAATCATGTTACAAACATTTTAAACCATTTTTGTGACTTGGAAAATTTGCCTTAAACCAAATTCTGTATTTTCCAAAACTTGGATTTGAAATGGAAATCTGATTTTTCCAAAACACATGTAAATATAAAAACATGATATTTAAACAACTTTGAAGCATATAGTATATGGATAGAATCCAATATACATGAAAGGTATTATATCTATGTTTTTGACATTAAATCCAAAAATATGTTTTGTTAAAATACAAAACTCCAAACTCATGAAGTAGACTATCAAAATAAGTTTCTAAATAGATGAAGCATATATGTATATAGATCAAATCTAATATACATTAAACCATGTAAACTTGTTTTGATTCTATCTATTCATGAAAACCAAGATCGGTTAAACCGAAAACCAAAACCAAAACATGAAACTTAAAACAAGTGTGTGTGTTGTGAACTTGAGCATATCACACTATCTAACTTTACAATGGATCTAAATAAAATCTTAACTAACAAACCGAAGCCTTCTTGTAGAACTCCGTCTCCAAGTCGACTCGATCCAAACGCGATTCCCCGAGCTTGACTCCAACCGAGTGCTAGATATGAACTTGACGCTCGAGCTCTTGAATCACCATGTGAAAGCTCCAAAACACCTTTGTTGAAGCTAATCACCTACTAATATCTTGGTTAAATATCATAAGATTATTAGTAAACTATAACTACATGAGTTAATCATCATCAAAACTAGAGTGGAAGGCCTCTGGGCCAACAATCTCCCCTTTTTTATGATGACAAAACTCATGGAGTTATATATGCATGGATTAAAGTTAAGCTTCAAAGAAGCTCCCCCTTAACTCATGCATAGCAATAAACAATAAGATATGCAATGAATGTTAAACATGAATTTGCATAAAACAATGAAATGAACATGCTCTTGATAACAAATCTTAAAATAAACATGTTCTTAAAGAATTGCTCTTGATACCAATAAAAATATCAATAAAAGCCCTTGATACCAACAAAACAAAACAACAAAATATGTTCTTGATACTAATATCCAAGCTCTTGATACCCAATAATATTTACCAATAATATTCATGCTCTTGATACTAAAATCTCTTGATACCAATATCAAACCAATATCAATAAAACATAAAACAAATGTTTTTAATGAAAACTTTAAACATGCATATATACTAAAATACTTCTCCCCCTTTTTGTCAATCATCAACAAAGGGGTTAAAGAAAAAAATGTTCTCCCCCTTTTTGTCAGAAACAAAAATCAACAAAGGGGTACAAATAAAAGATACCAATTGAAAGATATATCAATTTAGCATGAAGGTATAAAGAAACATCATGATATCAATTTAAGATACCAATTGAAAATAAGCAAAACATATAGGTAATCTTGATACCAAATAAAGAATAATATCAATTTAATATTTTTGATACCAATATTGAAAATGAAACATATACCAATTGAAAATATTTTTCATTAGGAGCGTATGATACTAAAATAAAAAATCAATATCATTTTCAATCATTTTTCAGTATAAAGTGTGGGAGTAAAATACCAAATGTAAACAAAACCAAATGAAAGGTTAAATATGAATTTTCTCCCCCTTTATGAAATACCAAACAAAATGATGCATAAGCTTGTATAAGATACCAATTTAAATAATTTTCATTAAGGACTAAATCAAGCTTAGCATAACTCAATTTGTGCTCAAAGATCTAAAGATATAGTAAGCACAATCAAAACATAAATACATATATATATATGTATGGGAAATTGAATACCAATCGAAATTGATACTATTTGAAGTTTAAGCATACATACATAAAATCATATATGAGTATACAAAAAGAATGTCAATAGTGATACCAATTGAAAAGATACAATGATATCAATTGAAACTAAAATGAGAATTAAGTGTATAACTCATACTACCTACCACCCATTACATGCACATGATTAAATAGATTTTCAATTAAGAGCATACAAGGCATGGTCGCCCAACCAACCACCCTTGGAAGGATAGGGGTTTTTAAAAATAAGTTTGAAAATAATATAACACGTTTGAAAACTCTACCAAATGAAGAATACGAACTAGTTATATGAAAAATTTGAAAAACTACTACGAAATCCTTCAAGCAAGGAATAAAACAACAATATATTCCATGAAACATGAATATCACATGATCATCAAACACTCAAAGGTCTATAAGCACATATATTCTCTTGAAAACAAATCATGAGTAAACAAAAATGATGTGAGTGTACAAGTATAATGTGAAATTACAAAGTCATGGAAATAGGCAATTAAGCTCAATATGAAATTCCTTAAAACATGAAAATCATCAAAACAAGAATCCTTCAAGGTATATGTATGTCTTATACAAACTAAAGTATACATACATATCCAAACATAAACGAGTCCACAAAAGTATATGCATGAAGGCAAGTGGCTCAAGGATGTATATGTATAACTAATAGTTTAGACAAAATAGACATATACATGAAGTTTAAACATAAACATGAAAAACATGCACAAAAAAATCAAAATTTATGAATCATCAAAACTAGACTACACTAGTACATCTAATGGGTACAAATGAGCATTCAAGCACAAACATATTATAATCTATTTGTGGCTCACTAGTTGTACAAGTATATACTCAAGGTTTAATGAAAACTAACATCTAAACATGTAATCAAAATATGAAGCATAGAAATCAAAACAAAACTCATATGATCATTATGGTAAATGCACATCCATTAGATCTATGATATACACAATAGCTAAACAAATGTGAGAACACAAAATATGGTTCCATATAAACATGGGTGATCTCAAATACTAATCATGTATATCACAAGTCTAATAATCATGACATTTAACATACTAATCATGAAACATCAAAACATGCTAAAAATGAATAATATGAAAGCATGTAAACATAAATGGAGTTAGAGATCGTTACCAAAACCAATAGGGCACATCTCCATATCTCCAAACCATGGTGGTCCTTCCACCAAACTCCCCTTGAAAGTGATGCATCCAAATAGTCCTCTTTAAGTTCGGAACGCATCCACCTCAAGGCACCATCACTCTCACGTCAAGTGAGAGCCCACATCTACATCAAATAAAATAGGAGTGGTCTTTGGTACCCATACTCTTTTGGGTCCATGGGGGTTAGCTCCTTTTCTAACCCAAACAAATTTATTTGCCAAATTGGAATCATGTATCCTATCATAACAAAATTTAGCAAGGTGGCCCTTACGTCCACAATGTGTACAAGTGTACATATGAGCATACAAAGTGTTATGGAGCATGTGTATGCCGTAGTTTGTGTGCATGCACAGATGGAATTTGTTTCTCGCGAAATATGAATTCCAAACGTGTATGGTTCAAAGCATAATGGCTCAAAGTGGAGCCCAAACAATCCACACTCTTCTTAAGCATACAAATATCATTTTCAATCATGGAAGAAGAGGCGCATGCAATAGGTATGCTAGAAGGTGAAGCTATACTAGCATGGCAAACATGTGTATCTAAATCATTTTTCAAAGAAATATTTTTATTTGAAACAATTTCCAATTCCTTTGAAATTGAAGCAATTTTTATTTTTAAGAATCATTCTCTTTTATAACAAAATCAAGTTTTAATGTTAAAGCCTCATTTCTCTTTAACACATCATTATAATCATTTTTATTTTTCAAAATTTCATTTTCTTTTAGAGCAAGGTCGAGTTTGGATTTCAACGAATCTCTTTCATTAGAAATCTCCACTTTCTCTTGCAAAGCCAACTTAAGTTTTGAAAACAATCTTTATTTTCTTTGTTAAGTCCAAAACTCTTCTTTTTCAAAAGATTATATTTTTCTAACAATTTTTCACAAACAATTGATAGTTCTTCATTCAAAGCATTAGGATCAATATAATCATTACTAGAAGAACTAGCATCATCATCATCTAATTGAGTTTCCGAGTATACCTCAAGGGAGTCATTCCCTTGGACCATGTAGCAATGTTGCTCGGATTCTCTACTAGATTCATCCTCCACAATGGTTGGCGTTTGAAGCTTGGAGGAGGTCAACGTGTTCCACACTGCAAAGGCGGAATCACAGTTAGAAACCATAGAAAGATATTTTTTTTTATGCATGCTTCTAAGTGCCTCAAGGGCTTGTGCATTGGCCTCTATATGCTTGCTATTACCAAGATAGGATTTCTTGGTAGCGGCAAGGAAAACATGCAAGCCTAGGGTTTTTAGGTGCATGGACATCCTAGCCTTCCAAACAACAATGTTGGAAGTATCAAACATAGGTGGGGTCATGAAGTCCATGAGTGTGTGTAAACAATATAAGTGTGCAAATACAAATCTAGATTAGCAAAACCAAGATCACACTCTTAGGTGGTTAAACCTAATATCAGGAGCGTAGGCTCTGATACTAATTGAAAGTACACCTAGAGGTGGGGTGAATAGGTATATGGCTAATCTAATGAACAATAATGTGGAATTAAAAACTTAATGCAACACACTTAGTGTAACCAACGAGTGTAGCCGAATTCCCGGTGAAGGCCTCTGGACTAACTCCTCTGAATTCCTCTAAATAAGAGTTGAGGTGCTATGTAAAGCTCTCTTGGTTAAACACAAGTATGGGCACACACAATCAACACAAGCATGTATAAGATATAACAATATGAATCAATGCACAAATGTAAGAGAGAGAGAGTTAGAGAAAGTGGATCAAACGCAAACACCGAGATATGTTTCGAGGTTCGAGCACACAGCTCTACGTCCCCGCCTTCACACAGAAAGATTTTCACTAACTCGTCCACACAGGACTTCCCACACAGGGAACCTCCACTGAGGATTTGGGGCAAATACAATTAGGAGTACACAACTCCTCTCTCAACCAATACAACCTCTCACTAGAGGGGCATGGCACAAACAAATCACCTCTACACTTAGAGGGATAGGCACAAAGCCACTCAAACAAATTACCTTTAGTGGTATCACATAGTTTAAATGTTAATTTACAACTAATTAAGCTTGTCTTTAGTCTTAATTGAGAAGTTTGACTGAAATTTAAACTTCAGGCTCGATTGGACTTAACTAGGCCTTATAAGAACCGAATAGGGCCCAAACGGGGGTAAAGTATGATTTTCAAGAGCCGAAAATAGTACTACATAGTTTCTCTGTATTAACTACTACTAATTAAACTTATTTCTAGTCTTAATTTGGAAGTTTGTTCAAAAGTTAAACTTTCAACCCAAATGGCCGAAACTATAAGAGCCGAATAGGGCCCAAACAGGGAGAAAACTTATTTTTCAAAAGTCATGAGTGATAATGACACAATGTCTATATGCAATTACTACTAATTTAACCTTGATTCTAGTCTTAATTTGAAAGTTTGAAAGAAAGTCAAACTTTAAGCCCTGATTAGCCTAAACTAGAACCGAATGGGGTCCAAACGGGGAGAAAACATGATTTTCAAGAGTCGGAAGTAGTATCACATAGTTTCTATATATAAATACTATTAATTAAACTTGTTTCTATTCTTAATTATGAAGTTTGACCAAAAGTCAAACGTTCACTCCCGATTAGCCTGAACTTGGCCTTATATGAGGAGAATTGGGCCAAACGGGGGGAACATGATTTTCATGAGCCGTAAGTGATATTAATAGTTTCTATGTACAATTAATACTAATTAACCTTGTTTCCATTGTTAATTGAAAATTTTGATCAAATTTAAACTTTTAGCCCCGTTTGGCCTGAGCTAGGCCTTACAAGAGCCGAATAAGGCCCAGACAGGGAGAAAATGCGATTTTCAAGAGCCGAGAGTAATATAACATAGTTTCTATATATAACTATTAGTTTAACTTATTTCTATTCTTAACTTGAAAGTCTGACTAAAAGTCAATCTTTCAACGCTAATTGGCCTAAAATAGGCCTTATAAGAGCCGAATATAGGACCCGAACGGGGAGAAAATTTAATTTTCAAGAGTCGAGAGTAGTATTAAATAGTTTTTATGTATAATTACTACTAATTAAATTTGGTTCTACTCTTAATTGGGAAGTTTGACCAAAGGTCAAACCTTCAGCCCAGATTGGCCTAAAATAGGCCTTATACGAGCCGAATAGGGCCCAAACGGGGAGAAAATGCGGTATTCAAGAGCCGGGAGTAGTATTACATAGTTTTTATATATCATTACTACAAATTAAACTTATTTCTAGTCTTAACTGGGAAGTTTGATCAAAAGTCAAATCTTCATCACTTATTGGCCTGAACTGGCCTTATAAGAGCCGAATAGAGCCCAAATAGAAGGAAATAAGATTTTCAAGAGCTGAGAGTGGTATAACACTGTTTCTATGTATAAATACTACTAATTAACCTTGTTGCTAGTGTTACTTGGGAACTTACCAAGGTCAAACTTTCAGCCCTGATTGGCCTGAGTTAGGCCTTAAAAGAGCTGATAGGGTCTAAACCGGAACAAAATAAGGTTTACAAGAGCCAACAACAGTAATACATATTTTTTCTGTATAATTACTAATAATTAAATTTGTTTATAGTTTTAATTGAGAAGTTTGACCAAATGTCAAACCTTCTATCTTATTGGCCTGATTTGGCCTTATAAGAGCTGAGTAGGAGCCAAACGGGAGAAAAACAGGGTTTTCAGGAGCTGAGTATGGTATTACATAGTTTTTATGTACAATTACTACTACTTAACCTTGTTGCTAGTGTTAATTAGGAATTCTGACTTAAAGTCAAATTTTCAGCCCCGATTAGCATGAAGTAGGCCTTATAAGAGCCGAATAGGGCCCAAACGAGATGAAAACATGATTTTTAAGAGCTGAGAGTGGTATTACGTAGTTTTTATGTATAATTAATACTAATTAAACTTGTTACTAGTCTTAATTGTGAAGTTTTAAAGAAAGTCAAACTTTCAGCCCCGATTAGCCTGAACTAGGCCTAAGAGCCGTTAGGGCCCAAACGGGAGGAAAACTTGATTTTTAAGAGATGTGAGTGGTGTTACATAGTCTCTATATACAATTGCTACTACTTAACCTTATTTCTAGTATTAAAGAGCAAATTTGACTAAAAGTCAAACTTTTAGTCTCGATTGGCCTGAATTAGGTCTTAAAAGAGCCGAATAGGGCCAAATAGGAAGAAAAAGAGGTTTTTAAGAGTCAGGAGTTGTATTACATAATTTTATATATAGCTACCATAAATTAAACTTGTTTCTATTTTTAATTTGAAAGTTTAACCAAAAGTCAAATTTTTTGCCCGAATTGACTTGACTAGGCCTTATAAGAGCTGAATAGGGCCCAAATGAGAGAAATACTTGGTTTTCATGAGCCGTAAGTGATATTACATAGTTTTTATACATAATTACTATAAATTAACCTTATTTCTAGTGATAATTGGGAAGTTTGAGTAAAAGTTAAACTTTCAGCCCTGATTAGCCTGAACTAGGCCATATATGAGCCGAATTAGACCAAAACTGGGAGAAAATGCGGTTCAAAAGCCGGGAGTTCTATTTTATAGTTTTTATGTGTAATTACTATTAAATAATTTTTTTATAGTCTTAATTGAGAGTTTTAGTCAAACCTTGAGCCCTTATTGGCCTAAAGTAGGTCTTATAGGAGTCGAATAAGGCCAAATGGGAAAAACAATATTGTTTTCAAGAGCTGCGAGTGTCACTACATAATTATATATACAAATAGTACTAATTAACCTTGTTCTAGTGTTAAATGAGAAGATTGATCAAAAGTCAAACTGTCAACCCCGAGTAGCCTCAAATGGACCTTATAAGCGCAGAATAAGGTCCAAACAGGGAGAAAATGAGGTTTTTTGTATAACTACAAGAAATTAAACTTGTCACTATTCTTAATTTTAAAGTTTAACCAAAATTCAACTTGCAGCCCCGATTGAAATGAAGTAGACCTTGTAAGAACCGAAAGGGTCCAAAGGGGATGAAAACATGGTTTTCAAGAGATGAGGGTAGTATTACATAGTTTTTATACATAATTACTACTAATTGACCATGTTTCTTGTGTTAGTTGGAAAGTTTAACCAAAAGGCAAACTTTCAGGCTTGATAGGCCTGAACCAAGCCTTATAAGAGGTAAATAGGGCCTAAATGGGGAGAAAATACAGTTTTCAAGAGCCGAGAGTAGTATCATATAGTTTATATATATATAATTACTACTAATTAAACTTGTTACTAGTCTTAACTGTGAAGTTTGATAGGAAGTCAAACCATCAGTCTCGATTGGCCTAAACAAGGTCGTATTAGAGCCGAATATGGCCCAAACGGGGAGAAAATGTGACTTTCAAGAGCTCAGAGTTATATTAAATAGTTTTTATGTATAATTATTTCTAATTAAATTTTTTCTAGTCTTAATTGAGAAGTTTGCTTAAAAGTCAAACCTTCAGTATTTATTGGCCCAAACTAGGCCTTATAAGAGCCGAAAGGGCCTAAAAAGGGGGAAACATGATTTTCAAGAGCTGAGAGTGGTATTACATAGTTTCTATATATAATTACTACTAATTAACCTTGTTGCTAGTGTTATTTGGGAACCTTGATCAAAAGTCAAACTTTCAGCCTTGTTGGCCTGAACTTGGCCTTATAAGATCCGAATAGGGCCCAAACAGAGAGAAAATACAGTTTTCAAGAGCCGGGGTAGTATACATAGCTTTTATGTATAATTACTACTAATCAAACTTAGTTCTAATCTTAATTAGAAAGTTTGACCAAATGTCAAACTTTCTGCTCCGTTGGCCTGATCTAGGCCTTATGAGCACTGAATAGGATCGAAACGGGAGGTAAACATGATTTTCAAGAGCCTTGAGTCGTATTACGTAGTTTCCATGTACAATTACCACTAATTAATCTTGTTTCCAATGTTAATTTAGAAGTTTGATCAGCCCCGATTGGCCTGAACATGCCTCAAAGAAACGAATAGGGCCTAAAAGGGGAGAAAACGAGGTTTACAAGAGTCAGGAGTAGTATTGCATATTTTTTATATAGAACCACTATAAATTAAACTTGTGCCTATTCCTAATTTTGAAGTTTGACCGAAAGTCAAACTTTCAGCCCCGATTAGCGAAATTAGGCCTTATAACCGTTGAATAGGCCTAAATTGGAGGAAAACATAGTTTTCAAGAGCTGTGAGTGGCATTACATTTCTATATACAATTACTGCTAATTAACCTTTTTTCTAGCATTAATAGAGAGGTTAGATCAAAAGTCAAACTTTCAGCCTCGTTTGGCCTGAATTAGGCCTTATAAGAGACGAATAGGGCTAAACGGAAAGAAAATATGGTTTTCAAGTGTCGGGAGTAGCAGTATATATTTTTTATGTATAAGTACTATGAATTAAACTTGTTTCTATTCTTAATTTGGAGGTTTGACTAAAGTCAAATCTTCAATCCAGTTGGCCTGAACTAGGCCATATAAGAGCCGAATCGAGCCCAAATAAGGAGAAATTGCAGTTTTCAAGAGCGGGAGTAGTATTATATAGTTTTATATAATTACTACTAATTAAACTTGTTTCAAATCTTAATTAGAAAGTTAGACCAAAAGTCAAACCTTCAGCCCTGATTGGCTTGAACTAGGCCTTATAAGCGCCAAATAGGGTCCAAAAGGGAGAAAAAATGGTTTTTAAGTGCCATGAGTGGTATTACATAGTTTCTATTTAAATTACTATTAATTACTTTTTTCTAGTGTTAATTTGAGAGTTTGACCAAAAGTCAAACTTTCAGCCCCGGTAGGCATGAATTAAGCCTTATAAGTGCCAAATAGGGCCAAAACAGGAGGAAAACATGATTTTCAAAAGCCGAGAGTGGTATTACATAGTTTCTACGTGCAATTACTTCTAATTAATCTTTTTCTAGTGTTAATTGAGAAGTTTGATCAAAAGTCAAACTTTCAACCCAGATTGGCATGAACTATACCTTATAAGAGCTAAATATGGTACCAAACAGAGAGAAAATAGATTTTCAAGAGTGAAGGCTAGTATTATGTAATTTTTATGTATAATTACTACTAATTAAACTTGTTTCTATTCTTAATTGGGTAGTTTGACCAAAAGTCAAACTTTCAGCCCAGATTGGCCTGTACTAGGCGTTATAAGAGCCGAATAAGGCCCAAACGGGAGGAAAACATGGTTTTCAAGAGCCGTGAGTGATATTACACAGCTTTTATTTTAATTACTACTAATTAACTTTGTTTCTAGCATTAATTGGTAAGTTTGACCAAAAGTCAAACTTTCAGCCTCGATCGGCCTGAACTAGGCCATATAAGAGCCGAATAGGGCCTAAATAGGAGAAATAAGGTTTTCAAGAGCCGGCAGTAATGTTATATGTTTTTAATATAGAATTATTATTAACTAAACTTGTTTATAATTGTAATTGGGAAGTTTGACAAAAAGTCAAACTTTCAGCCCCGATTGGCCTGAACTAGGCCTTATAAGAACGAAATAGGGTCCAAACAAGGAGAAAGCATGAGTTTCAAGAGCCAGGAGTAGTATTACATAGTTCTGTACACAATTACTACTAATTAAATGTATTCTAGTCATAATCTAAAAGTTTGTGTTTAGTCAAACTTTCAACCCCGATTGGTCAGAATTAGGAATTATAGAGCCGAATAGGGCCCAGACGGGGAGAAAACATGATTTTCAAGATATGAGAGTAGTATTACATAGTTTTTATGTATAATTACTACTAATTGACCATGTTTCTTGTGTTAGTTAGAAAATTAACAAAAGGCAAACTTTCAGGCTTGATAGGCCTGAACCAAGCCTTATAAGAGGTAAATAGGGCCTAAATGGGGAGAAAATATCATTTTCAAGAGCGAGAGTAGTATTTCATAGTTTATATATGTATATAATTACTACTAATTAAACTTGTTACTAGTCTTAACTATGAAGTTGATAGGAAGTCATACCATCAGTCCCGATTGGCCTGAACTAGGCCTTATAAGAGCCGAATATGGCCCAAACGGGGAGAAAATGTGATTTTCAATAGCTCAGAGTTATATTACATAGTTTTTATGTATAATTATTTCTAATTAAATTGTTTCTAGTCTTAATTGAGAAGTTTGCTTAAAAGTCAAACCTTCAGCCTTTATTGGCCCGAACTAAGCCTTATAGAGCCGAAAAGGGCCTAAAAGGGGGGAAATATGATTTTCAAGAGCTGAGAGTGGTATTACATAGTTTCTATATATAATTACTACTAATTAACCTTGTTGCTAGTGTTATTTGGGAACCTTGACCAAAAGTCAAACTTTCAGCCCTGGTTGGCCTGAACTAGGCCTTATAAGATCTGAATAGAGCCCAAATAGAGAGAAAATACAGTTTTCAAGAGCCGGGAGTAGTATACATAGCTTTTATATATAATTACTACTAATCAAACTTGGTTCTAATCTTAATTGGAAAGTTTGACCAAATGTCAAACTTTCTGTTCCAATTGACCTGAATTAGGCCTTATGAGCACTGAATAAGACCCAAACGGGAGGTAAACATGATTTTCAAGAGCCTTGAGTCATATTACATAGTTTTCATGTACAATTACCACCAATTAATCTTGTTTCCATGTTAATTGAGAAGTTTGATCAGCCCCGATTGGCCTGAACATGCCTTAAAGAGCCGAATAGGGCCTAAACGGGGAGAAAACGAGGTTTACAAGAGTCAGGAGTATTATTACATATTTTTTTATATATAACCACTATAAATTAAACTTGTGCCTATTCCTAATTTTGAAGGTTGACCGAAAGTGAAACTTTCAGCTCGATTAGCCTAATTAGGCCTTATAACTGTTGAATAGGCCTAAATTGGAGGAAAACATGGTTTTCAAGAGCTGTGAGTGGCATTACATTTCTATGCACAATTACTGCTAATTAACCTTTTTCTAGTATTAATTGAGACGTTAGATCAAAAGTTAAACTTTCGGCCTCGTTTGGCCTGAATTAGACCTTATAAGAGACGAATAGGACCTAAACGGAAAGAAAATGAGGTTTTCAAGTGTCGGGAGTAGCATTATATATTTTTTATTTATAAGTACTATAAATTAAACTTATTTCTATTCTTAATTTAGAGGTATGACTAAAAGTCAAACCTTCAATCCCAGTTGGCCTGAATTAGGACATATAAGAACCGAATCGAGCCCAAATAAGGAGAAATTGTGGTTTTCAAGAGACGGGAGTAGTATTACATAGTTTTATATAATTACTATCAATTAAACTTATTTCAAGTCTTAATTAGAAAGTTGGAGCAAAAGTCAAACCTTCAGCCTTGATTGGCTTGAACAAGGCCTTATAAGCGCCAAATAGGGTCCAGAAGGGAGAAAACATGGTTTTTAAGCGCCATGAGTGGTATTACATAGTTTTTATGTAAAATTACTGTTAATTACTTTTTTCTAGTGTTAATTTGAAAGTTTGACCAAAGTCGAACTTTCAGCCCCGATTGGCATGAACTAAGCCTTATAAGTGCCAAATTGGGCCAAAACAGGAGGAAACATGATTTTCAAGAGCCGAGAGTGGTATTACATAGTTTCTATATGCAATTACTTCTAATTAACCTTTTTTCTGGTGTAAATTAAGAAGTTTGATCAAAAGTCAAACTTTTCAGCCTAGATTGGCATAAACTATGCCTTATAAGAGCTGATTATAGGACCAAACGGGGAGAAAATAGATTTTCAAGAGTCAGGAAGAGTATTATATAATTTTTATGTTAATTACTACTAATTAAACTTGCTTCTATTCTTAATTGGGTAGTTTGACCAAAAGTCAATATTTAGCCCAGATAGGCATGTACTAGGTCTTATAAGAGCCGAATAAGGCCCAAACGGGAGGAAAACATGATTTTCAAGAGCCGTGAGTGATATTACACAGTTTTTATTTTAATTACATCTATCTAACTTTGTTTCTGGCATTAATTGACAAGTTTGACCAAAAGTCAAATTTTCAGCCTCGATCGGCCTGAACTAGGCCATATAAGAGCCGAATAGGGCCTAAATAAGAGAAAATAAGGTTTTCAAGAGCCGGCAGTAGTGTTATATGGTTTCAATATAGAATTATTAATTAAACTTATTTCTAATGTAATTGGAAAGTTTGATAAAAAGTCAAGCTTTCAGCCCCGATTGGCCTGAACTCGGCCTTATGAGAGTGAAATAGGGCCTGAATAAGGAGAAAGTATGATTTTCAAGAGGCAGGAGTAGTATTACATAGTTTTTATGCACAATTACTAATAATTAAACTTATTTCTAGTCTTAATCTGGAAGTTTGTGTTTAGTCAAACTTTCAACCCCGATTAGTCAGAACTAGGAATTATAGAGCCGAATAGGGCCCAAACTGGGATAAAACATGGTTTTCAAAAGTCGAGAATAGTATTACATGATTTCTATGTATAATTACTACTGATTAAACTTATTTCTAGTCTTAATCTGAAAGTTTGGCCAAAAGTCAAACCTTCAGCCCTAATTGGCTTGAAGTAGGCCTTATAAGAGCCGAAATAGGGCCCAAACGGGGAGAAGACGTGGTTTTCAAGAGCCGAGAATCATATTACATAGTTTTTATTTACAATTATGACTAAATAAACTTATTTCTAGTCTTAGTTTGCAAGTTAGTCAAACTTTTAGCCCCGATTGGCCTAAGCTAGACCTTATAAGAGCTGAATATGGCCCAAACTAGGAGAAAACATGCTTTTCAAGTGCCTTTAGTGGTATCACATAGTTTAAATGTTAATTTACAACTAATTAAACTTGTCTTTAGTCTTAATTGAGAAGTTTTACTGAAATTTAAACTTCAGGCTCGATTGGACTTAACTAGGCCTTATAAGAACCGAATAGGGCCAAACGGGGGTAAAATATGATTTTCAACAGCCGAAAATAGTATTACATAGTTTCTCTGTATTAACTACTATTAATTAAACTTGTTTATAGTCTTATTTTGTAAGTTTGACCAAAAGTCAAACTTTCAACCCCGAATGGCCGAAACTATAAGAGCCGAAAACAGGGAGAAAACTTATTTTTCAAAAGCCGTGAGTGGTATGACACAATGTCTATATACAATTACTACTAATTTAACCTTAATTCCAATCTTAATTTGAAAGTTTGGAAGAAAGTCAAACTTTCAGCCCTGATTAGCCTGAACTAGATCTTATCGGAACCGAATAGGGTCCAAAGGGGAGAAAACATGATTTTCAAGAGTCAGAAGTAGTATCACATAGTTTCTATATATGACTACTATTAATTAAACTTGTTTCTACTCTTAATTTTGAAGTTTGACCAAAAGTCAAACGTTCACTCCCGATTAGCCTGAACTAGGCCTTATATGAGGAGAATTAGGCTAAACGGGGGGAACATGATTTTTAAGAGCCGTAAGTGATATTAATAGTTTCTATGTACAATTAATACTAATTAACCTTGTTTCCATTGTTAATTGGAAAATTTGATCAAAAGTCAAACTTTTAGCCTCGATTAGCCTGAGCTAGGCCTTACAAGAGCCGAATTAGGCCCAAATAGGGAGAAAATGTGGTTTTCAAGAGCCGAGAGTAGTATTACATAGTTTCTATATATAACTATTAGTTTAACTTATTTTTATTCTTAATTTGAATGTTTGACTAAAAGTCAGTCTTTCAACGCTGATTGGCCTAAAATTAGGCCTTATAAGAGCCGAATATAGGACTCGAACGGGGAGAAAATTCATTTTCAAGAGTCGAAAGTAGTATTAAATATTTTTTATGTATAATTACTACTAATTAAATTTGGTTCTATTTTAATGAAAGTTTGACCAAAAGTCAAACCTTCAGCCCAAATTGGCCTAAAATAGGCCTTATACGAGCCGAATAAGGGTAAACAGAGAGAAAATGAGGTTTTCAAGAGCCGAGAGTAGTATTACATAGTTTTTATATATCATGACTACAAATTAAGCTTATTTCTAGTCTTAACTGGGAAGTTTGATCAAAAGTCAAACCTTCAGCCCTTATTGGCCTGAACTGGCCTTATAAGAGCCGAATAGAGCCCAAATAGAAGGAAACAAGATTTTCAAGAGCTGAGAGTCGTATTACATAGTTTCTATGTATAAATACTACTAATTAACCTTATTGCTAGTGTTAATTGGAAACTTTGACCAAGGTCAAACTTTCAGTCCTAGTTGGCCTGAATTGGGAAGTTTGACCAAAAGTCAAACTTTCAGCCTCGATTAGCCTGAACTAGACCTTATAAGAGACAAATATGGCCCAAAGGGGAAAAAAATAAGGTTTTCATGAGCCAAGATTAGCATTACATAGTTTTTGTGTATAATTACTTTAAATTGAACTTGTTACTATTCTTAATTTGGAAGTTTGAGAAAAGTCAACTTTCCGCCCCGAGTCGCATGAAATAGGCCTTATAAGGTCAGGCCTTATATGAGTCGAATACGGCCCAAACGGAAGGAAAAATATGGTTTTCATGAGCTAATATTGGTATAAAATAGTTTCTATATACATTTAATACTAATTAATCTTGTTTCTAGCGTTAAGTAGTAAGTTTGACCAAAATTTAAACTTTCAGCCCTGATTGGCGTGAACTAGGCCTTAAAAGACCCGAATAGGGCCTAAACGGGGAGAAATGTGATTTTCAAGAGTCAGGAGTAGCATTACATAGTTTTTATATATAATTACTGCTATTTAAACTTGTTTCCAGTCTTAGTAGGGAAGTTTGAGCTAAAGTCAACTTTCTGCCCTGATTGACCTAAACTAGGTCTTATTAGAGGCGAATATGGCCTAAACGGGAAGAAAATATAGTTTTAAAGAGCCGGATTTAATATTACATAGTTTCTATGTACTTACTAGTAATTAAACTTTTTTAGGCTTAATCTGGATGTTTAAATAAAAGTCAAACTTTCAACTTTGATTAGCCTGAATTAGACCTTATAAAAGCTGAATAGGCCTAAACGGGGAGAAAACATGATTTTGAAGAGCTGAGAGTAGTATTACATAGTTTTTATGTATAAATACTACTAATTAAACTTGTTTCTACTCTTAATTTTGAAGTTTGACCAAAAGTTAAACTTTCAGCCCCGTTAGCTTGAACTAGGCCTTATATGAGCCCAATTAGGCCCCAAATGGGAGAAAATATGATTTTCAAGGGCCGAGAGTAGCATTACATAGTTTTTATGTATTATTACTATTAATTACAATTTTTTATGCCTTAATTAGAAAGTTAGATCAAAAGTCAAACCTTTAAACCTGATTGGCCTGAACTAGGCCTTATAAGAACCAAATATGGGTCAAATGTGAGGAAAATATGGTTTTCAAGAGCTGTACATAGTTTCTATGTACAATTGCTACAAGTTAACCATTTTTCTCTTCTTAATTAGAAAGTTTGACCAAAAGTCAAATCTTCAGATCTTTTTTGCCCAAGTGTAGGCCTTAAAAGAGCTGAATAAGACCCAAATGCGAGGAAAACATTGTTTTCAAGAGCTAAAAGTAGTATTACATAATTTCTATATACAATTACTACTAATTAATATTGTTTCTATTGTTAATTAGGAAATTTGACTAAAAGTCAAATTTTCAACCTCGATTGGCTTGTATTAGGGCCCTGTAAGAGCCAAATAGGCCTAAATGGGAGAAAATATGGTTTTCAAGAGCCGGAAGCACTGTTACATTGTTATTATATATAATTACTACTATTTAAAATTATTTCTAGTTTAATTTGAACGTTAGATAAAAAATCAGACTTTTAGCCCCGATCAGTCTGAACTAGGCCTTATAAGAGCTGAATAGGGTCCAAACGGGAGGAAAATATGATTTTCAAGAGCCATGAGTGATATTACATAGTTTTTATGTATAATTACTACTAATTAAACTTGTTCCTAGTCTTAATTTGGGTGTTTGACCAAAAGTCATGCGTTTAGCCCTTATTAGCCTGAAGTAGGCCTTATAAGACTCGAATAGGACCCAAACGGGAGAAAACGTGATTTTCAAGAGCCTCGAGTAGTATTACATAGTGTCTGTATAATTATTACTAATTAACTTGTTTCTAATTTTAATTAGAAAGTTAGGCAAAAGTCAAACTTTCAGCCCCGATTGGCCTGAATTAGGCCTTTTAAGAGTCCGTAGGACCCAAACAGGAGGAAACATGATTTTCAAGAGCCTGAGTGGTAAAACATAGTTTTTATGGATAATTAATACTAATTAATATTTTTTCTAGTGTTAATTGAGAAGTTTGAATGAAAATCAAACTTTTAGGCCCGACTGGCTTGAACTAGGTTTTATAAGAGCAGAATCAGGTCCAAACGGGGTGAAAATAAGATTCCAGGAGCAGTATTACCTAGTTTTTATGTATAACTACTATAAATTAAACTTATTTCTATTCTTAATTTGAAAGTTTGACTAAAAGCCAAACTTCAAGTCTCGGTAGGCTTGAAATAGGCTGTATAAGAGCCGAATAGGGCCCCATACGGGAGGAAAGCATGGTTTTCAAGAACCGTGAGTGGTATTACATAGTTTCTATATACAACTACTGCTAATTAACCTAGTTTCTAGTGTTAATTAGAAAGTTTGACTAAAGCTCCAGCTGAAAACTTTCAGCCCCGATTAACCTGAACTAGGCCTTAAAATAGCCGAATAGGGCCTAAACGTAAGGAAAACTTGGTTTCAAAGAGCTGAGAGTGGTACTACATAGTTTCTATATATAACTACTACATAATAACTTTATTTCTAGTGTCAATTGGGAAGTTTGACTGAAGGTCAACTTTCAACCCTGATTGGCTTGAATTAGGCCTCATAAATGCCGAATAGGGCCCAAACAGGGAGAAAATGTGGTTTTCAAGATTTAAGAGTAATATTATATTGTATTTATGCATAATTACTACTAATTAAACTTGTTTATACTCTTAATTGGGATGTTTAACCAAAAGTCAAATCTTCAGCCTTTACTGGCCTGAACTAGGCCTTATTAGAGCCCGAATGGGGCCAAAACGGGGAGAAACATGGTTTCAAGAGCCCTAAGTGATATTACATTGTATCAGTATTATTACTACCAATTAATATTATTTCTAATCTTAAATTAAAAGTTTGACTAAAAGTCAAACTTTCAGCCCCGATTGGCCTGACCTAAGCCTTATAAGAACTGAATAGTGCCCAAATGGGGAGAAAATGGAGTTTTCAAGAGCCAGGAGTAGTATTACATAGTTTTTATGTATATTACTACTAATTAAACTTGTTTCTAATCTTAATTGGGAAGTTAGACCAAAAGTCAAACCTTCAGCCCCGATTGGCGTGAATTAGGCCTTAAGAGCGAAATAGGGCCCAAACGGGAGGAAAACATGATTTTCAAGAGTCATGAGGGGTATTACATAGTTTTAATATACAATTACTACAAATTAATCTTTTTCTAATCTTAATTGGGAAGTTTGACCAAAAGTTAAACCTTCATATCTTATTAGCCTGAAGTAGACTTTAAAAGAGTCAAATAGGGCCCAAACGGGAGCCGAACAAGGTTTTCAAGAGCTTAAGGTGGTACTACATAGTTTTTACGTACAAAGACTACTAATTAACATTATTTTTATTGTTAATTGGAATGTTTGACCAAAAGTCAAAATTTCATCCCCCGATTGGCTTGAACAAGGCCTTATAGAGCCTAATAGGGCTCAAACGGGGAGAAAATGCAGTTTTCAAGAGCCGGGAGTAGTATTACATAGTTTTTATATAATATTACTACTAATTAAAATTGGTTCTAGTCTTAATTGGGAAGTTAGACCAAAAGTCAAATCTTCAGCCCTGATTGGCTTGAATTAGGACTTATAAGAGCCGAATTGGGCCCAAACGGGAAGAAAACATGGTTTTCAAGAGGCATGAGTGGTATTACATAATTTTACTAATTAAACTTGTTTCTAAATTTAATTGGGAATATTGATCAAAAGTCAAACCTTCAGTTCTTATTGGCCTGAAATAGGCCTTATATAAGAGCCGAATATGGGCCAAACGTAAGGAAACTTAGTTTTCAAGAGCTAAGAGTGGTATTACATAGTTTTTAGGTTTTATTACTATAAATTAAACTTATTTCTATTGATAATTGGGAAGTTTGACCAAAAGTCAAACTTTCAGCCCGATTGTCTTGGATTAGGCCTCATAAGAGCCGAATAGGGCCCAAACGGGGAGAACATGCGGTTTTCAAGATTAGGGAGTAGTATTACAGAGTTTTTATATGTAATTACTACAAATTAAACTTTTTTCTATTCTTAATTGGGATGTTTCACCAAAAGTCAAATCTTCAGCCTTTATTAGCTTGAATTAGGGCCTTACAAGAACCAAATTGGGGCCAAACGGTGAGAAAACGTAATTTTTAAGAGTCCTGAGCGACATTACATTGTGTTTGTGCAATTACTACTAATTAATCTTTTGTCTAGTGTTACTTGAGAAGTTTGACCAAAATCAGCCCCGATTGGCCTGAACTAGGCCTTTTATAAAAGCCAATTAGGGCCTAAAGGAAGAAAATGAGGTTTTCAAGGTAGTATTACATAGTTTTTTTTTATATAACTACTATAAATTAAAGCTGTTCCATTCTTAATTTAGAAGTTTAACCAAAAGTCAAACTTTCAACCCTGATTGGCCTGAATTAGGCCTCATAAGAGACGAATAAGGCCAAATGGGAGGAAAACATAGTTTTCAAGTGTCATAAGTGGTATTACATAGCTCTATGTACAATTACTTCTTATTAACCTTGTTTCTCGTGTTAATTGGGATGTTTAACTAAAAGTAAAAATTTCAACTCTGATTGGTCTGAACTAGGCCTTATTAAGAGCCGAAAATGAGGAGAAAATGCAGTTTTCAAGAGTCTGGAGTAGTATTACATAATTTTTAAGTATAATTACTATTAATTAAACTTATTTCCAGTATTAATTGGGATATTTGACCAAAGTTAAACTTTCAGCCCCGATTAGCCTGAAGTAGGCCATATAGGAGCCGAATAGGGCCCAAACGGGTGGAAAACATGGTTTTCAAGAGTTGAGAGTGGTATTACATTTTTCTATATACATTTCTACTAATTAACCTAGTGTTAATTGGGAAGTTCATTTGAATGTTAATTTTTTCAGCCCCAATTGGCTGAACTATGCCATTTATAAGAGCCGAATAAGGCCTAAACGGGGAAAAATGAGGTTTTCAAGAGCCGAGAGTAGTATTACACAGTTTTTATTTATAATTTCTATAAATTAAACTTGTTTCTTTTCTTAATCTGAAAGTTTGATCAAAATCAAAATTTTAGTCCCGACTCGCCTGAACTAGGCCTTATAAGAGTCGAACAGGGCCCCAACGGGAGGAAAACATGGTTTTCAAGAACCGTGAGTGGTATTACATAGTTTTTATGTACCAATACTTCTAATTAACCTTTTTTCTTGTGTTAATTGGGAAGTTTGACTAAAAGTCAAATTTTCAGGCCTGATAGCCTGAACTAGACCTTATAAGAGCCGAGTTAGGCCTAAATGGGGAGAAAATACAGTTTTCAAGAGCCGAGAAAAGTATTACGTATTTTTTATGTATAATTACTACTAATTAAACTTGTTTCTAATCTTAATTGGATCCTTTAACCAAACGTCAAATCTTCAGCCCTTATATTGGCCTGAAGGCCTTATAAAAGCCGACTAGGATAAAACGGGAGGAAATATGATTTTCAAGAGCTGAGAGTGGTATTACAAAGTTCCTATGTTCAATTACTACTAATTAATATTTTTTCTTATATTAATTAGGAAGTTTGACAAAAAGTCAAACTTTCAGTCTCGATTGGCCTGACTAAGGCTTTATGAGAGCCGGATAGGACCTAAACGGGGTGAAAATGCGGATTTCAAGAGCCGAGAGTAGTTTTACATGGTTTTTATGAATAATTACTACTAATTTAACTTGTTTCTAATCCTAATTGGGATGTTTGATAAAAAGTCAAATCTTCAGCCCTTATTGGCCTGAACTATGCCTTATAAAAGCCAAATAACGCCCAAACGAGGAGAAAATATGGTTTTTAAAAGTAGTGAGTGGTAGTACAAAGTGTCTGTACAATTACTATTAATTAACTTTGTTTCAAGTAATAATTGAAAAGTTTACCAAAAAATTCAAACTTTCAACTCCGTTTGACGGAACTAGGCCTTGAATAAGACCAAAATAGGGGGAAAACATAGTTTTCAAGAGCCATGAGTGGTATTACATAGTTTCTATGTACAATTACTACTAATTAACCTAATTTCTAGTGTTATTTGAGCAGTTGACGAAAGGTCAAATTTCAGCCCGATTGGCCTGAACTAGGCTTTATACGAGTCGAATAGGGCCCAAACGGGAGAAAATAAGGTTTTCAAGAGCAGGGAGTTATATTACATAGTTTTTATGTATAACTGATATAAATTAAACTCGTTACTTTTCTTAATTTAGTAATTTGACCAAAAGTCAAACTTTCAAGCTCAATTGGAATGAACTAGGCCTTATAAGAGCTGTAGGGCCCAAACAGGAGAAAACATGGTTTTCAGAAGCTGAGAGACGTGTGTTATATAGTTTCTATGTATAATTATTACTAATTAACCTTGTTACTACAAGTATTATTGGGAAATTTAACTAAAAGTCAAACTTTCAATGCTGATTGTCTGAACTTGTCCTTATAAGAGCCGAATAGGGCCCAAACGGGGAGAAATTGCGGTTCTCAATAGCCATGAGTAGTATTACGTAGTTTTTATTTATAATTACTAATAATTAAACTTATTTCTACTCTTAATTGGAACATTTGACCAAAAGTTAAACCTTCAGCCCTTATATTAGCCTGAACTTGCCTTATAAAGCCGAATAGGGCCCAAACAGGAGGAAACGTGGTTTTCAAGAGATGAGAGTGGTATTACATAGTTTCTGTGTACAATTACTACTAAATAAACTTGTTTCTAATTTTAATCTAAAAGTTTGACCAAAAGTCAAACTTTCAGCCCTGATTGACCTAAATTAGAACTTATAAGAGTCGAATAGGGCCATACAGCGAGAAAACGTGATTTTCAAGAGGCAGAAGTAGTATTACATAATTTCTATGTACAATTACTACTAATAAAACTTGTTTCTAATCTTAATCTGGAAGGTTGACCAAAAGTGAAACTATCATCCCTGATTGGAATGAACTCGGCCTTATAAGAGCTGAATAGGGTCTTAACGGGAAGAAAAAGTAGTTTTCACGATCCGAGAGTAGTATTACATAGTTTCTATGTACAATTACTGCTAATTAAACTTGTTTCTAGTTTTAATCTGGTAGTTTGACCAAAAGTCAGACTTTCAGCCCTGATTGACCTAAACTAGGCCTTATAAGAGTTGAAGGAACCAAATAGAGAAAATGTAGTTTTCAAGAGCCAGAGTAGTATTACATAATGTCTATTTACAATTACTACTAACTAAACTTGTCTTAAGTCTTAATCTTGAATTTTGACTAAAATTTAAACTTTCATCCCCGATTGGCCTAAACTCATCCTTATTAAGATCCGATAGGGCCCAAACGCGGAGAAAAACATGGTTTTCAAGATCCGGGAGTAGTGTTGACACTTAAAAAAGACAAGATTCTTATTGGTCCGAACAATGTCTAAACTTGTTGACATTTACAAAAGACAAGTGACAGACGAGCTGAAGACCAGTTTTCACCCATCTCCAAGGGACAAGGAAGCAACTTGGACTCCACTGATCCAGCAAGTAGACAGTGAACCCGGATTGTTTCTAAACAGACCTCAGCAGGTTTTAAGATGCTAGCACTTAGCATCGCATGAGCCCAAAGGGATAGCCTCGCTTGAGAGGCTAATATCAGCCGACTTCGCCTCGAAGCCATCCAAAGCCTCGCCAGGAAGCTAACTCGCAACTTCGCCACAGAGGACTTCCAGCTCCGCCAAAGGGTTTCTTTCGGACTTCGCCAGAAGCTATCTCTAGCTCCGCTACGAGCTCGATGCGGGCAGCGCTGCTATGAATCTGCTACGATCAACCTTTGACCAATCAAATCTCCAGATGAGATCGGATCCAATCAGATCAAATCCAATTAAGATCGAATCAGAGATCAAATTTGGCAGTTGATTGCCGCAATCTCTTGACTCTTCTAAAACGAGTAAGAAGATCAGGGGAAATCCTCCAACGATATGGAAAGGATCAAAACAGATCGAGAAGGTCCACCGACCTGCCAATTCTAGCTTCGCAAAAGCTGATCCTAGCCTCGCAGCAAGGC
The DNA here is from genome assembly GCA_038442645.1 of Agave tequilana. NCBI lineage: Eukaryota > Viridiplantae > Streptophyta > Magnoliopsida > Asparagales > Asparagaceae > Agave > Agave tequilana. The sequence continues at coordinate 269,932 of JAVJIF010001568.1, read as the reverse complement.
TACTTTCCAGATTTAAACAGATTTGATTCAATCTGTTTCCATATCTTCAAGGGACGATTATACCCTTGCTCTCCCTATAAATAACCCGCCAGGGGTACAAGGAGAGAGAATCGAAAGACCACAAAAAAAAAAGAGAAGACTCCACAAGCAGAGACTTCTTCACAAAGCACCGTGCGCTCTCGAATTCAGAGACCTTTTAGAGAATTGCTTTCTCTAACCAGGGTGTTGATACCCTAACATCGTCCTTCTTCTCAAGGAATCTCCGAACCAGGCGAGAAGGAATTCCTAATTGAAGGCGATTTTGAGAAGCAGAAAGAGGGTTCTACCAACCTTCTGTTCTCTGATTCCCCGAACCAGGCGAGAAGGGAATCTCATCGCTCGCATCGTCAAAGGGACAAAGTGATCGCGCGCTGACCAGACTCCTATCGGCACACTTCTCCAGAATCTCTGAGGAGATCTACTTGTAATCTTTTTAAGAATACTTGTAATTTAACTCCTCAAACTCTTTTTTGTAAGTTTTCCCCTTTTGCAAACATAATGGAAAACAAGATGGCGACTCCGCTGGGGACGATATTCTCCACTACCGAGAATCAAGTGTCGCAATGCGACGAACAGACCTTCGGGTCTAACTCTGAATTCAGAATTGCCGGTGCAGCCAGAGCCTCTCTGGTTAAATCTTCAGGAAAGTCTCTGCGAAGACAGAAAAGGTTCTCTGCGAACCTACTGCGGTTCTCTGGCTCAACAAGGAAGCACGTCCGCAGGCTGATTCCTTTACTTGTGTTAACTTGGTGGTTCAGTTCGATCAAGGAAGATTTGAAGAAGTCCTCTCTGGGGGTGGCCCAATGCTTCGAGCACGAAAGCATAGGAGGTTTCCACGACCAAGGTTTCGAATCAGAAACCGGGAGCAGAATTCTGCCAACACCCCTCAGCCTCGTGTGTGGCTAATCAGGTTCCTTGCGAACCTAAGCCTCCTCTGCCAAGGCGGATATGGAGGCCTAAACAGAAGTCTTCAACCGAAGCTTCAGGCGTAGCTACGCCTAAACCACGCCTCTCTCGCGAAGAAAAAGGCAAGATGCCTGTCTGCTCCATTCATAAAGTTACGACGGCAATCATACCGTCGTCCATTTAAGAGCAGCAACGCCTCGCGCCGGCCTCGTTCTCATGAGCGAAGCTACTGTACCACAGCGTACGCGCAGGGTTCGTGACCGCGAAGCTAAAGCCAAAGTACCATCTAAGGCCAATTGCCTTCGCAGCAGCATAGCGGGTAAAGCACCGCAGCGTGCTCCGCTCTCCAGTTCGTCAAGCGCTAAGCCCGCGCTTTGTGGCGAAGCTAGAACCAAAGTACTATTCAGTGCTAATCTCATCTGCAGGGATAAAAGAAGCAGGACATCGTCCTATGTGCGATCCAAAAGAGCCTTTGCGCTCGATTGCAGGGACCCAACCGGGTCTGAATTGAGGAAATTATTGACGGATAGACAACCCCTTCCCCCTGTTGTCAACAAGTGGGATGTCAGCTGGTGACACTCCACTCGGTCCATTGCCGGCTGGGACCAATCCCCGCCACGCCTCCAAGACGACGGTCAGTCTTTGATCGACTATCGGTACAGGCTCCGGGGAAACACCGCAAAATGAGCATCTCGCGAGATCTATCCTCTGCATCCGTCAACATGACCGGAAGAGGACGAGAGTCCTCAGATCCAGATTACAGCCCTGGCTTAGGCGAAGTCTTGGTGCATGAGGAAGGTGTTTTCCGAAACACCATCTAGGGTGGCGATACCCTACAATTATGAACAGCCTTCTTCCTCGACGGCCCTAGCCTCGTCACAGCCCAGGAGATCACTCCAATCATTAGATGAAGAAGATGAAGATAGTGGGTACGCCTCTTCGGCGACAGTTAGCTCGGTGCGAACAGACAGGGCATCAGTCAATATGGCTGATAATGCTAACGACGACCTTCGTCGACGTTTGGAAGCTCAGGAGCAAACTTCCAAGACTCAGCAAGAAGCTCTGGACAACATTCAACAGATGCTCGCTCAACTCCTCAGTAACCGGAATAACAATGATGCCGGGAGAAATCACGATGAGGAGGAACACTTCAGCAATGAGCAGCCAAAGCCGGAGAAATCCAAGGAGGGTTTTTCCTTATTAGACGCTGAAGTCCTTAAGAGCCTCCAAGCTCAAATCGCATCCCTAGCTCAGAGGGATGAATTAAAGAAGGTAGGGGCAGTCCGTCCTTATCCGCTGGAGTGGGATTCGGTGCCATATCCACCGAAGTTCAAACCGCCAACGCTGCATACCTATGACGGAAAGAGCTCGCCAAATCAGCATATCTACTATTTCCGGTCTCAGACTGGTAATGTTATAAGCAATGACGCCATCATGGCTAGGCTATTCATTGGTACCTTAAAGGGGGTAGCATTTGACTGGTTCCGAAGTCTCCCTCCGGGCTCTATCAACTCCTGGATCGACCTGGAAACTCGGTTCCTCTCTCGTTCTATGAGGATGATACCGAAGTGACCATGGACAAGCTCCTCTCCACTGTGCAAAGGAAGGGCGAATCTGTCCGTGACTACATCGAACGGTTCAGAAACTTATCCTTGATGTGCCCAGCAGGGATGCCACTACCCATGCTCTTACAGACATGCAGACACAACTTCCTAGACCAAGTCGAAGTTCGCATGGGGCTGTCAAAGCCCACACTTGGAAGGAATTGGTCGAACAAGCAGAGATAGCCGAGAAGTCGGCTAAAAAGTTCGAACCATCCGCCCCTAGAGGCAAGTGGGGGATGAACAACAAAGGGCGTAGCGACCTACCACAATCTTCTCAAGTTAAAGGCAAAGAGACTATGTCTGTGGAGTTATCCGGAGATGTGCAGCCGAAGGCCAGAAGAGCGGCTTCAACAATCAGGAGCCCAAGTTCCCTCCAAGCAGTACTCCTTCAAAGACGATCAGGTGGTCACGATATTCCATCTGCTCCACAAAGGGAACAAAATGAAGCTGCCAGATGCTCGGCGTCCCAATGAGATAGGGCGCACAAATGACCCTAAATATTGCCTCTACCATGAAAAACACCTAGAGGGGGGGTTGAATAGGTGTGAATGCTAATCTAATGATCTTTTAAACTTTAATTAAATGAGTGATGCAACGATCTCTCAAAACACGACTAAGAGCCGAATACCCCTTGCGAGTTTCTGAACTCCTTCCTCCCAATTCCCCTAGATATGGGTTAGAGGTGCGCAATGCAACCGTGTTGTATGAGATATGATCGAACAAGTAAAGGATGAAATGCTATGATGGAAAACACACAAGCAATATAGCAAGTAAAGTGAACTAGACAAGATTGCACAAGTAAAGGGTTAGTTCTCAAGCAAATAATTCAAGACAATATAAGCAAGAGTAATTGAAAGCAAGAATGACACAAAGGCAATCGCAAACAAGATGATTTGTTTCAAGGTTCGAGCACACTTGCTCTAGTCCCCGCCTTCACCTCCGTGAAGGGTTTCCACTATCCACCGAGGATGCCTTTACAATTGGTCTACCGAAGACCGAGCACCGAGCTCCACCAAGTACAAAGGAACCTCTACCGAAGAGGTTGCTCCACAAGAAAGGAATACAAGAACAAAGTGATCACAACAAGATCACTACACTCTTTCTTAATTCTTTTACAAACACTCTCACTTCAATTACAACTTCACTATAAATGAGTATAGGATTTTTGGCTCTATGAAGTGTGGTGAGAAAAACTTCAGTTGTAGAGTGATATGAGCAATCAAACACAACTGAAAAAACTAGCTCAAAAAGAATTGGAATGAAAGCTTTAACTCTTTTCTTTTCTCTTTTGAAAACAATGTAAACTTGAGGATTTTTCTAAGTGATATGAAGGAGAGACTTCTCTCTATTTATAGGGTTGAATAAGTTAAAAACATTTTCTTTACACCTAATTCAACCTGCAAAAGCACCCCAACAACTCTCCAAAAATCTGTTAAAGCAGAAAAAGAAAACAGTTTTTTCAGAAAATCCCAAAGAGGAAAGAGCCGTTGCTAAGTTGCAGGCTTGGCGGTCGACCGGTCCGGTCGACCGCCAGCCCTGCTGGAAAGAGCCGTTGGCTCTCGGTCGACCGGTCCGGTCGACCGACCCAAAAGGAGGAAACACAGTTTCCTTCTTCCGTCGACCGGTCCGGTCGACCGAAATATCCCGAGAGCAATCTGCTCTCCGTCGGTCGACCGGTCCGGTCGACCGATGGACATGCACAAACAGTGCATGTCCAGGCACATCGCCGGTCGACCGGGCCGGTCGACCGATATTGCCTGAAACAGAAAAACTGGGCTGTTATGAGTTAGAAAAATTGATAAATATTTTTAAAAATACATATAGCTAAGTATTATGCAGAAAATAGTTTATACACATGTTTTAAACAAGTTTTTCAGGATATAAAGCTTTGGTACATGTATATATAAACTAAGGCATAAAACTTAGAAATAACCATTTTCAAAACATAGGAAATACATGAAACAAGTGTGTGTGCAAATCCTAGAGCCAAATTTCCTATATTCAAACTTTAACATTCTAAACTTACAAACTTCTAAAAGACTTCAAGGCAATGCTTCAAGATGGGCTATCTTCACTTTGATCTTCAATTTTGCATCTTGAGCCCAATTGGAGTTGACTTGAGTCCAAAACCTTGTATTTGTGAGAGAAGACTTCTAGTATGAATAGAAATCTGAAAACACACTTAAACAACAAATGTTATTAGTACAAATAAATAATATGTTTTGTAATCATCAAATACACTAATCATGGGTGATTGTAACCTTGGGCCAACAATCTCCCCCTTTTTGATGATGACAAAACATATAAGTTATTGAAACAAATAAAGGAGGAAAAGCTTGGAAAGCTCCCCTCAAACAATGCTATGTATTTATCATGAATATGAAAAGCTATGTAAGCATACATAAAGCATTTAACAAACACAATAGTTTTTGTCCAAAAACTCAAATAAACACAAACTTTCTTTTTCTTCATGAAATGAAACTCAAATAGTATCAAACTTAGAAAGTTTAAACTTAAACACTTATTTTCCAAATATCAACAAACTTATTCCAAATATCAACAAACTTATTCTCCCCCTTTTTGTCATACATCAAAAAGGGTTAAAATAAAATTTTAATTTTAAGAATCTATAATACAAACATTCAACTCACCACAAATAAACGAAAATCTAGCATAATCTAAAGGTTTAGTAAAAATATCAGCAAGTTGAAAATCGGTAGAAACATATTCAATAACAATATCACCTTTCTCATAATGATCTCTAAGAAAGTGATACCTAATGTCAATGTGTTTGGTTTTACTATGTTGATTTGCATTCTTTGTCATGTGAATAGTACTAGTATTATCACAAAATATTTTAACATGATCAAAGTGTAAATCATAGTCAAGGAGAGTATGTTTCATCCAAAGAACTTGTGCACAACAAGCTCCGGCCGCAACATACTCCACCTCGGCGGTTGATAGGGCTACCGAATTTTGCTTTTTGGAAGACCAAGATACAAGACAATTACCTAAGAATTGACATGTTCCACTTGTGCTCTTCCTATCTACCCTACAACCCGCATAGTCGGCATCCGAAAAACTCTTCATTTCAAATAATCCAGTTTTAGGATACCATAAACCCATTTCAATAGTGCCCTTAAGGTATCTAATTATGCGTTTAACCGCTATTATGTGAGATTCTTTAGGACAAGATTGAAAACGTGCACAAAGACAAACGGAAAACATAATATCCGGCCTACTAGCCGTCAAATAAAGCAAGCTACCAATCATGCTACGGTATAATTTAATGTCTACACTTTTACCTAGTTCATCCTTGTCAAGCTTTGTAGTTGTTGCCATGGGAGTTTTGCTTACTCTTGATCCTTCAAGCCCAACCTTTTGATTAGTTCCTTAGTGTACTTGGCTTGATTGATGAAGATCCCATCCTTCCTTTGCTTGATTTGGAGTCCAAGGAAATAGTTGAGCTCCCCCATCATAGACATTTCAAATTCATCCTTCATGCATGACTCAAAAACTTTGCAAAGAGATTCATTAGTAGAACCAAAAATAATATCATCTACATAAATTTGCACAATAAGAATGTCATTTTCTACATGTTTTGTAAACAAAGTTGTATCAATTTTACCTTTCTTAAAACCATTTGAAATCAAAAATGAGGAAAGTCTTTCATACCAAGCCCTAGGGGCATGTTTTAAACCATAAAGAGCTTTATCTAATTTAAAAACAAAATCCGGATGTGTAGGATCAACAAACCCGGGGGTTGTTCAACATACACCTCCTCTTCAATAAATCATTTAGAAAAGCACTTTTAACATCCATTTGAAATAATTTGAAATCTTTATATGAGGCAAATGCTAGTGTCATCCGTATGGCTTCAAGCCGTGCTACGGGTGCAAAGGTTTCTTCAAAATCGATCCCTTCGATTTGAGTGTAACCTTGGGCAACTAACCTAGCCTTGTTTCTAACTACATGACCCGATTCATCCAACTTATTCTTAAATCCCACTTAGTACCAATTGTTGGTCTATCGTGGGGCCTAGGAACAAGGTGCCAAACTTGGTTGCGCTCAAATTGATTGAGCTCCTCTTGCATGGCTAGCAACCAATATGAATCGGCCTCGGCTTCGAGGACATTTTTGGGTTCTATGTGTGAAATATGCAAAGTGGCCACAATAATCTTGATTTTAGAGCGAGTAGTTACCCCTTTTGATACTTCACCTATGACGAGGTCCTTGGGATGATGAGGATTGAATCTCCAATCCTTAGGTAGTGGTTGAGTAGGCTCCACCTCATTTGTTTGATGTTCATTTCCTTGGGCCTCTTCCACTTTGGCTTCACTTCCATCATCATCCTTTGGCTTGTCTCCCATGGTAGAAGCATCCTCCAAGGTGACTTTCTCCAAGCCTTCATGCAAAGCATCTATTTCTACAACATTCTTAACAAACTTGTTAGATTCCTCAAACTTAACATGAATAGACTCTTCAATAGTCAAAGATGATCTAATGAAAACTCTATAAGCTTTACTAGTGTTTGAGTAACCTACAAAAATAGCCTCATAATTTAGGATCAAATTTTCCTAAAAAATCTTTTGTGTTTAAAACAAAGCATTTGCAACCAAAAACTTTAAAATAGGAAACATTAGGTTTTCTAGAAAAATACATTTCAAAAGAAGTTTTAGTTGTATTTTTACACAAGAAAACACGATTAGATATGTAGCATGATGTATTAACGGCCTCGGCCCACAAATAATGTGGTAGACCATATTCACTTAGCATTGTCCTAGCCATCTCTTGCAATGTTCTATTTTTCCGTTCAACAACTCCATTTTGTTGTGGAGTTCTAGGACAAGAAAGTTCATGCTTTATTCCATGTTCATCACAAAAGTGGTAAAGGGTGGTTAATGAATTCACCTCCTCTATCACTTCTTATTCTCAAAATCGAAACATCTTTTTCTTTTTCAACTCTTTTCTTAAAAATTTGGAAATACGAAATGCTTGGCTTTTATGTTCAAGAAAGAAAACCCAAGTAAATCTTGAAAAATCATCAACCAAAACATAAGCAAATCTGTTCCCACTTAAACTTTTGTTTGTGTAGGGCCAAAAAGATCCATATGGTTAACTCCAAAGGACGTGATGTCATGATATCCTTAATTGACTTGAAAGAAGACTTAGTTTGTTTCCCAAATTGACATGCGTCACAAACTCGGTCCTTTTCAAAATTCAAGTAAGGAATACTTTCACCATTTCCTTTGTGTTTAACCTAGAAATGTGATCAAAAGAAATATGCCCTAATCTCCTATGCCACAACCAAGAGTCATCATCGAGGGCTTTCAAACAAGTAATATTACAAGACATATTCAACATATCAATCATATAAACATTACTTTCACGAAAACCGAAAATACACAAACATTAGAAATTCTATCAATAACTTTACAAGCAACATTATCAAAACAACATCAAAACCTTTATCACAAAGTTGACTAATGATTGTTACACATATTTGCATTTTATACCACCTTATACCTTGCATATTGTATATTAAATGTGATTTTTAATCCCTAGTTTCTCTATTTTTGCAGATCCACACTTTAAAGAGAAGAAGTCATTAACCACTTTAATTAGTGATAATTAAAGGGGTTAAATCAAAAAGAGCCAAAAAGATCAAATCAGATCTCACCAAGATCTGCGCGCCAATTGGAGAATCCAAGTAGTCCACGTGGCTAACTACCCAACTACCAAATCCCACCAGAAAATCTGGGCCCAACGGCCCAGATTCTGCCGCAGATTCCGGGATTTTCCCGCGTATCTGCGGCAGTTGAGAGGCCGTTGGGGCCCGGATTTTTTGGCAACCACCAAGGCTCCAGAAGCTTCCCAAAAATGTCTATAAATAGGTGACCAGGGTTCGTGCGTGCAGGCAGTGAAGAGAGAGAGAAAATTAGGGATTTGTTGTAATTTTTGTTCTAGGTTTTTAGTTCTCTTCTCCTTCCTCCTTGAGTTCTAGACAAATTGAGAGAGAGATTTCAGTTTGAGAGCTTGTAATCAAGAGAGTGACACTCTTGAATCAAGGATTCATCAATGAAGCTTTCTTCTTCTCTTTGCAAGACTTGAGTATGCTTTCTTTTCATATGCTTTAATTTATTGCATTTAATTCTAAGTTCTAGTTTAATTGCTTAGATCTTTGCTTTTTATGGAGAATTATAGCTTTGTTATTAGTCTAATGGAGGGCTAAGTTCTTGTTGCATGGCTAGCTAAGACTCACCTAGCTACTACTATCTCTTGGTTGATTGTCTACTTCAATTCTTGCATAATTCTATGTTTCTTGTGAATTCCAATGAAGTATGGTTGTATCCTTTGGTAATGGCTTGTTAGATTTCCATATGAATTATGTGCCTCTTATAAGAGCCTTTGATGAAACATAAGGATGGATCACCAAGGATGTGTCACTTGTGTAGCAAGATCAACTCATGTACTTCAAGCTAACTTTGTAGTTAAGCTATGAATGTTCAAAAGAGTTTTTGATTCTTCTAACCCTAGCACTAATTGAGTACCAAGCCTATAGTTCCTCAATGAACATCTATTAAGAGAGCCTAAGATTCAAGATGAGGCTTCAAGCTAACTAACAACAAAGGAACACTAGTCTTCAACAAGGGAAACAACACTTGAACATGCAAGCTATCTTTAAATTGACTATGATTCAATATGAGGCAATCTTGCAATCAACATAGAGTTAGTATGTTAGCAATGAGGTGTAGTTAGGCTAGCCATGCATCTTTCTATCAAAAGAGTTTACACACACTTTCTTCTAGCATTCTTTTCTTTACTTTACACTTCATTCTTTTCATTTCTTTTTCCATAATTTAATTTCTTTTTCCACAATGAACCAATCCACCATTTCTTGTACATTTCTTGCAATTGTGTAATTAACAAAGAAGAGATCTCGTTTCTTTTTCTCACTCATATCGTAACGCTTCTACGCTAGCTCTCCTTGTGGTTCGACTCGGTATAGCTATATGCTATAGCGAAAGATTGGACAAGGTATATCAATTACATATTTGAAGTGAACAAGATCAAAGGTGAACTCTAAACCTTATCTTTAATACCTAATTCTTGTGCAAGAACTTCATATACCTTGTTGATATCCAACCAATTTTTGGCGCCGTTGCCGGGGAGAGCAACGGTATTTTTAAAAGTGAGAAACTAAACGATATATCTTCTCTGTTGCAGGTACAGGTTGAAGATTCAGAAATTTTTGCACATCAGAAACATACAAGTGGACCTGGGCCTCTGCTCTCGAAAGCAGAGACCAGGATCCCTCCAAAGTGCCGCAGATTCCTGGCTTTTGCCGTAGAATCGCGGCACAGAGGAGTTCACTACTAATCTGTTTTCTGCAGGGCTTTGCTCTCTGCTAATTACTTCTGCTGATATACCTGAAATCTTGTATTCTTCACCTGATATTTGCTAATCAACAGTAAAAAATTTGGTGTAAATTGTTAAAAATTGTTTAGACATCTTGCATTATAGGCACGTGTCTTTCAATTACTTTACATTTACTGTTGAAGAGCGCGGGGGACAAGGTACGTACGCATAAGCATATAGACTAGGATTCACTCGTTGTTTGATTTAATTAAGCTTTGAGTGATCTTTGGTTGTTTACACCGTACACTTGCACGAATCAACTCTAAGGGCAAATCCCATAACCAAGATAAGGTGGGGATTTTATCACCCCTTCCTTAGCCCACAAACCATTTTCCCCACGTACTCACAATCCTAAGCTTCTAAATAAAAAATTGCTAGACGTTGGCCCTAGGGACATCCGGACTCATCTAGGAGATTTTCCTACGGGGGAAAAGTGTTGGAAAGTGACTTTTGTAAAATCGGTGTCTAGGAAAGGGGTTGAGGGCCGAAAGCCCGAAGATTGTTGGTTACTTAATTAAGGAACGTCTTCGGACGGAAAACCTCCCAACAACCTTACCCTTCCCTGGCTGATTTGCTTATAGTCAGTGTCTACACTGAACCTCCTGTGGACAATCTACAGTTAGGAGTCGTCTAGGGCAGGAAACTTAGAAGCTTGGATTGATTTTTTTTTTTTTCTTGATTGTTATTTTTCATTTTCCGACTGTGTGAAAGGTGCACGTTGATTGTGTAATTGTATGCGAGAGTGGTATCGAGAACCAATTTCTTCTAGGCTTGTGAGAACTTCTACACTGCCACATACACCACCACTCGACACAATCATGACCAATAACGTGTCGCTGCAGGACAAGTTCTATCCTATCCGCACATCAATTCCTTCTTGTATTCTCCTCCCGGACACTAATGACCATAATTTTGAGTTGAAACCTCAGTTCATAAACACTCTTCCACGATTTCATGGATTAGATTCTGAAGATGCTTACGTCATCATACGAGAGTTTGAAGAAGTATGCCTCATGATGAGGATTTCCCAGTTGACAGAGGATACTGTAAGACTTAGATTCATCCCGTTTACACTAAAAGATATTGCAAAGAAGTGGCTGTACAGTCTTCCTGTCAGCTCAATCTCTTCATGGGATGAGTTCGTTAAGGTCTTCCTTAAAAAATTCTATCCTATCCATAAAACAGCCCTCATGCGTAAGAATATAATGCAATTCAAACAAGAACCCAATGAGCCGTTCTGGAAGTACTTTGAGCGCTTTAAGGACCTAGTAGCCCTGTGTCCCCATCATGGTATAGAGAAATGGCGCCAATGCCAGATTATCTATGATGGACTGGACTATCAGACTAAGACTCTCCTTGAAACTATGTGTCAAGGAGAATTTCTTAAAAAGGATGAAGACCAGGGTTGGGACCTTTTTGAGGCTCTAGCGGAGAAAACTATCCAGTGGGAATCCTGCTCTGAGAAACCCACACCAACAACTTCCAGAACTGGTTTACATTCTATAGGATCCTCGATAGCTGCAGAGGCTAAGATAACTCAGTTGATGAAGAGGATTGAATTGCTAGAATCCAGGGAAAATTCTGTTGTTAGTCAAGTCAACCCATCATCAGTAGCTAGCCCATCATCTATGGCTAGCCCTGCACCTATAATCCACCCGGGTTGTACTTACTGCCATGATTTGAATCATGTGTTGGAAGAGTGTCCAGTGTATTACTCTCAAATTTTCAGGAGGATACGAATGCCATGTACACCAGACCCACCTACAATCCTTACTCCAAAACCTATAATCCGGGATGGCGAAACCATCCGAACTTCTCTTGGAGTCAGTCTGGCCCTGAGCAGCCGAGACAACCATTTCCACATCAACAATACCCTGCTCAGGCACATCCACCGATTTACCACCAAAACCCACCAAATTTCAATTCATATCATAGTCCACCCAGATTCCAACCATATCAAAATTCTGTGCCATATCAAGCTAATTTTCAACCCCAGTATCAACAACAACAACAGCATCAACCACCCAATCCTTCAGATAAGAAAATTTCCGAATTGGAGAAAATGATTGAAATCTTGTCGAAAACCCAAGCAGCTATGATGAACAATCAGCAGCAGGATATGAATAAACTGCAAATCCAAATAGGACAGTTGGCTAATTCCCTAACTGAAAGGCAAAAAGGAATGCTGCCTAGCCAACCTGTGCCTAATCCCAAAGCTCATTTTCCTCTGCACGAAGTTGAAAACTCGGGACCCAGCCAAAGCCAATGCCAAGCCATTCATATCCTTAGGTCTGGGAAACATATAGACAATAAGGTTTCAAATCAGTCTCCAAAATCTGTGCCAATACCACCACCTTCTGTTCCAATCCAACCCATGCAAAATAGTTCTTCTTTGAGTTCACAACCATCCACATCCCAGTCTAAAGGAAAAGAGAAAGTTGATGAGCAAACATATAAGCCTGTTGTACCCTTTCCAAACAGGCTCAATAATCATAAGAATAATGCTCACATGGAGAAGATAAGAGAGATATTTAACCAAGTACAAATCAATGTCCCTCTCTTAGATGCTATTCAACAGGTCCCATCATACGCCAAGTTTCTGAAAGAGATGTGTACTAAGAAGAGAAGGCAAATGTCCCTAAGAAAGTCTTTTTGGCTTCCAACCTGAGTGAATTGCTTAATGGTCCAATCCCTGTAAAGTACAAAGATCCAGGGAGCCCTACCATTTCTTGTATCATAGGGCAGACCACTGTAAATAGGGCTTTGCTAGACTTGGCGCAAGCATCAATCTTCTTCCCTTTTCCGTATACCAGCAGTTAGGGTTAGGCAATCTTCGTCCAACCCAGATGACCATACAGTTGGCTGACCGCTCTGTAAAGATTCCCAAGGGGGAGATTACAGATGTTTTGATACGGGTCGGGGAATTCATTTACCCCGTGGACTTTGTCGTTCTTGAGACACAACCCGTACACAATCACAGAGCGCAGACACCTGTCATTCTAGGACGTCCTTTCTTAGCCACCGCGAATGCGATCATCAACTGCCGAAATGGATCAATGCGGCTGACGTTCGGAGATATGACGAAGGAGGTGAATGTCTTCCATCTGGGGAAGCAGCCAAGGGATGTGGAACATGAGTCTTTTGATGTAAACTTGATAGAGGGATTAACCAGCGAACACGTGGAGGAGATGGAATATGAATCTGAAGAGGAATTTGAGTTAGAATCTGATGACCTAACTCTTGATCAAATTGTTGAAAGGACTACTAATTCTACCCCTATTCTTCCCTTGCACCATGAGCAATCATTGATAGATCCAGTCCCTTCTACTGAGCTTAAGGTTCTTCCCGACCATCTCAAGTACAAGTACTTGGGTGAGAAAGAGTCCTTTCCTGTTATCATTGCATCCAATCTCACGGAACAACAAGAAGAGGACCTTCTGAAAGTGCTAAGGGAAAATAGAGAAGCCATTGGTTGGACTATGGCTGATATCAAGGGGATTAGTCCTTCCATTGTCCAACATAGAATTCACTTGACGGAAGATGCTAAGCCTAAACGAGACCCACAGCGTCGACTTAACCCTATTATGCAAGAAGCTGTTAGAGCTGAGATATTGAAACTATTAGACAATGGGATTATTTATCCCATATCTGATAGTCAATGGGTAAGTCCTGTTCACGCTGTGCCTAAGAAAGCTGGCTTTACTGTTGTGGAGAATGAGAATAAAGAATTAATACAAACACGTCTTCCAACGAAGATTCGAGTTTGTATTGATTACAGGAAACTAAATAGTGCCACACGTAAAGACCACTTCCCACTTCCGTTTATTGATCAGATGCTGGAAAGATTGGCGGGGCACGAGTATTACTGTTTCCTGGATGGATATTCAGGATATAATCAGATCCCAATTGCTCCCGAGGACCAAGATAAGACAACTTTCACCTGTCCGTTTGGAACATTTGCATACCGAAGGATGCCCTTCGGCCTTTGCAATGCTCCAGCAACGTTTCAACGTTGCATGTTGAGCCTGTTCTCAGACATGGTGGAGAAATTTTTAGAAATTTTTATGGATGACTTTTCGATATATGGGGATTCATTTGAGCAGTGCTTGTACCATCTGAAGTTGGTTTTGCAACGATGCACAGAAAAGAATTTGACACTTAATTGGGAAAAGTGTCATTTCATGGTCAAGCACGGAATTGTACTGGGACACAAGATATCAAGAATAGGAATCGAGGTTGACAAGTCGAAGGTGGAGGTTATTACCAAGCTCACTGAACCACAATGTTTAAAAGACATTAGATCTTTCTTAGGGCACGCTGGTTTCTATAGGAGATTCATTCAAGGGTTTAGCAACATTGCGAGACCTTTGACAAATCTCCTAGGGAAAGATGTACCCTTCATTTTTGATGAGGAATGTCACAAATCATGGAAAGAGCTTAAGGATAAACTTGTCTCTGCGCCGATCATCTCTGCACCAGACTGGACCAAACCGTTTGAGATCATGTGTGACGCCTCTGACTTGCTATAGGCGCTATTTTAGGACAACGTATTGATAATAGGCAGCACGTGATCTATTATGCTAGCAGAACGCTAAACGATGCCCAACTCAATTACACGACCACTGAAAAGGAATTTTTAGCGGTTGTTTTTGCGTTGGAGAAATTTCGACAATATCTGCTAGGGTCCAGGACCATAATTTTTACTGATCACTCCGCCCTGAGGTACTTGATGCAAAAGAAGGACGCTAAGGCAAGATTGATTCGATGGATCCTTCTTTTGCAAGAGTTTGACTTGGAGATAAAAGATAAAAAGGGCGTTGAGAACGTGGTTGCGGATCATTTGTCAAGAATCTCGAACGCACCTCATGAGAAAATACCTATTAATGAAGACTTTCCTGACGAGCACATTCTCGAGATACGTGGAGAACCCTGGTATGCCGATATAGTGAATTACCTGGCTACCAGGCAAATTCCTTCCCATTGGTCAGGACAAGACAAACATCGTTTCCTGAGACAAATGCGGTTCTTCTTTTGGGATGAACCATATTTATTTAAGTACTGTCCTGACCAAATTATACGGAGATGCCTTCCAGAGGATGAACATCAGAGTGTTTTGACATTCTGTCACAAGTTAGCTTGCGGTGGACACTTTGGTCCACGGAAAACTGCAGAAAAAGTGCTTCAGAGTGGATTCTATTGGCCCACTCTCTTTAAGGATGCCTATACCTTTTGCAAGCTTTGTGATAGATGTCAAATGACGGGTCGTATTACACAAAGAAACATGATGCCCCTCACACCCATCTTGGAAGTCGAAATTTTCGACCTCTGGGGCATCGATTTTATGGGACCCTTTCCTCTGTCCTACGGTAACCAATACATCTTGGTAGCCGTAGATTATGTTTCTAAGTGGGCTGAAGCGATTCCTACACGGACAAATGACAACCAAGTTGTCATTAAGTTTTTAAGAGAGAACATCATTTCGCGCTTCGGAGCCCCCCGTGCGATACTGAGCGACAATGGGAGTCATTTCTGCAATAGGGCTTTTGAAGCCTTGATGCGAAAATACTCTATTACTCATAAACTATCCACGGCTTATCATCCTCAAACCAATGTGCAAGTTGAGGTAACAAACAGACAGATAAAACTCATTCTGGAGAAAACTGTAGGACAGAATCGTAAGGATTGGTCCATCAAACTGACTGATGCCTTATGGGCATACAGGACCGCTTACAAGACTGTCCTCGGTATGTCTCCGTACAGAGTTATATTTGGAAAACCATGTCATTTGCCCGTTGAGTTAGAACACCGTGCACTATGGGCTTTAAAGCAGCTGAATCTAGATTTGGATAAAGCCGGTGTTCTAAGGAAGCTGCAGCTATCCGAGCTTGAAGAGTTACGAAATGAGGTATACGATAACGCTCGGATCACGAAGAACAGAACCAAGCTATTTCACGATAGATCCATTCACAGGAAAATCTTTGTTCCTGGACAGAAGGTTCTGTTATACAATTCAAGACTCCACCTTTTCCCTGGCAAGTTGAGGACCAGGTGGTCAGGGCCATTTATTGTTCAAACTGTCTTCTCTCATGGTGCAGTCGAGATTCTTGACCCAGCTAATGGCAACAAATTTACTGTTAACGGTCAACGTCTCAAGCCATTTTTTACCACGGAAGATATGTCACACGAAGTTCACGAATTGGGTCTTTGTGACCCAGTTTATTTGTGACATTTTCATCTGTATAGTTCCCTGCATACTTTCCTGAATATCATTTTGGGGTCCACATTTGTAAATACTTTTCTTTTACACTTTTTGTAAATACAATTTTTTTTTTTAGGATTTTTTGCTTATTTTTCACATTCCTAAGAATTCTCTTTCCTTAGGATTCTTTTTCAAATTCCTTTGACCAAGGGTTGTAATATTACCTTTGACCTAGGGATATTTTTGGAAGTCCCTTTTTACCTACCCCTATAAAAACACTCTTTACTTGCCTCTTCTCCCTCAAACGCCGAATCCCTTTCAGATCTGAGAAGCCTCTTCCAAACCCGACCTCTGTCAAAATTCCTTCCCCAGATTCTTCAACTCTGCCGCAAAAACCCTTTCCTGGCCGCAGATCCACTGCATTCCGGCCATCTCTCGTGTTCAGAAAAAGTCTGCTCGGCCGATTTCCTCTGCTGGTTGTAGATCCAGAATAACTTTTTCAACCTCTTTCCCGAGTGCCTTCTGCACTACTGTTTGGATTTCCCCCCAAGATCTCCGGGGGTGGTTTGCAACTTTCTCTCTCTAAATCCTTTGTGTTACAATTCCTTAGCATAGATGGCACCAAATTTGTATGCGGAAAGAGATTTTTCAGTGCTATTGAATGATAGTATGGGATATGGACATATTTTAGTGGATAGGATACGTTCATGGAGTTGGTATTCATTAGTCTATGATAATAACGACTATGATGTGTATTATTGCCCCGAGCTTGTCACGACATTTTACAATGCAATTGATTATGCATCTGTGCACCATGACACGTACCAATTTGTATCGCACATGCCATTCGGTGACATCTTTGTCACCATTCCACTTATTGCTGAATGCACAAATGTCCCCAGTTATCCCCACCACAGCGAACCCCTACCATTGATCGATTACATGCCTATTATGGGGGCTCGCTGTACAATTCAGGATCGTGGGCTCAAAGCCAACACGACCTTTCGAAATGTTCATTGCGTTGGACGATGGGTCCAACGCAACATTTTTGGAATTGAGCACCAATCTTCCTTCAACAGGCCCGTGTTACAAGTAATTCATGATTTAATGACACAAAACCACACGGTCTGTTTAAATAGGGCTATCTTCCGTGCTATTATTGACAACTCCTCCCGCACTCGGGGAGCAAAGCATTCTCATGCCATACTAATCACACGTCTGTGTAGACATTTCCTATCAGATGCTGTCTTTAATTCATTTGACCAAGTGCCTGTTACTATAGAGAGACCCATAAGTTCTTATAATAGCTGCTTGCACGCACTCTGGACACCTAGTGCACAGCTAGAGGATTTACCTGTGGAGTCTTCCTCGGAGGAGAGTTTGGAGGAAAGAGATGACCCACAGTTTTGGAGGCAGGAGCCCCCCACCGATACACGTTCCTTCATGTCCACCATCTGGAAGGGCATGAAGAAGATTTTTAAGGGGCAGGTGAAGTTGAGGAAGAAGGTGGAGGAGGAATCATCCAGGTTATCCTCCCGGTTAGATGATATTGAGGCGACGTTGAGGAGGACACAGTCGGCAGGACCCAGTACTACTGCGGGTCCAAAGAGGAGGAGGGAGTGACTTTTACCTTACCTATTTCATGCATCATTTTATCTTGCATACATTGAGGACAATGCATGAGATAGGTATGGGGGGGTATGTACTAACATAGGATTTTTTTTTTATAGGATTTTTATTTTTTTTAGGTCTTCCATTTTATTTTTAGATTTTATCTTTTCTTTTAGATTTTCCACTTTCTTTTTAGATTTGACTTTTCTTTTAGAAAAATAAAAAAATAATAAAAATAAAAAAAAAAACTTTTTGAAATAAGAGACAAAGTTTTGATCTATTTTTAAGAAAATTAAGATGTATCTTAGAAATTAAGAAAGCCTTAATTATGACATCTTAAACCTAGTTGAAATAATAGATCTTGTTTGAAATTATAGGATAAGTAAGTAAAATTGGGGAGATATTTTTATCTTGAATTAAGCCTTAGATAGTAAGCACTTCACACTTACACAATTTTTGGGATGGAAACAAAGACCTAAAATGCCATAAAAATATATATATATATAAAAAAAATAAAATAAATAAAACATCACTTATTAAGCTGGATAACTATGCCTCAAGAAGCATGGTTACTCACGCCTAACGGTGATCTCACTTATTAAGCTGGATAATTGTGCCTCAAGAAGCATGGTTATTCACGCCTAATAGTGATCAAAAAGAATAATCCCCTTTAGTTTTGTGGCCTTTTTCACTCGAGTCCTTTAACCCGAGGGATGTTTTCTCATCTGATGCCCTAGAACCATCTGGTTTGGGAGTCATCGGTTATAGGCTCGCTACATGGGTGAACTAGAAAGCCTAAGAAAACTAAGGGAAGAAAAAGAAAAAAAAAAAAGAGAAATAAATAAATGGCTTTATGGTTAGAGTTGAAATCCCAGAAATTTTCACTGAACACGGTGTGCATACTATCTAGGTTTTATGAAAGATAAAATATTCAATCCAATTTTGAATTCTTACCTTAATTAAGAACAAGATCTTGCATGAAGACTAAGTTTAAGGAAGAATGATTATAGGTGGACTTATGACCTTAGATCACTTATATTTTTGCAAAAATAGTTCGAAAACATGTCTCTCTTTCAAAATGCATTTTCAAAACACTAACATTTGTTTTCTTTTTTATGGATTTTGTGAGTGCAATCCGCTGAAAACCCTCAGGAGACAACACTCCTCCTCTAGGGTAACCTAGAGGTTTAACGGCTTGTTGCACATGCTCAGTGCAATCGTGTCACCTACGAAAGTGGTGTAATAATTAGTTAGGATTTTATTTTTCTTTTTCTTTCATTTTTGCTCGAGGACGAGCAAAAGCTAGGTATGGGGGTGTGATTGTTACACATATTTGCATTTTATACCACCTTTATACCTTGCATATTGTATATTAAATGTGATTTTTAATCCCTAGTTTCTCTATTTTTGCAGATCCACACTTTAAAGAGAAGAAGTCATTAACCACTTTAATTAGTGATAATTAAGGGGTTAAATCAAAAAGAGCCAAAAAGATCAAATCAGATCTCACCAAGATCTGCGCGCCAATTGGAGAATCCAAGTAGTCCACGTGGCTAACTACCCAACTACCAAATCCCACCAGAAAATCTGGGCCCAACGGCCCAGATTCTGCCGCAGATTCCGGGATTTTCCTGCGTATCTGCGGCAGTTGAGAGGCCGTTGGGGCCCGGATTTTTTGGCAACCACCAAGGCTCCAGAAGCTTCCCAAAAATGTCTATAAATAGGTGACCAGGGTTCGTGCGTGCAGGCAGTGAAGAGAGAGAGAAAATTAGGGATTTGTTGTAATTTTTGTTCTAGGTTTTTAGTTCTCTTCTCCTTCCTCCTTGAGTTCTAGACAAATTGAGAGAGAGATTTCAGTTTGAGAGCTTGTAATCAAGAGAGTGACACTCTTGAATCAAGGATTCATCAATGAAACTTTCTTCTTCTCTTTGCAAGACTTGAGTATGCTTTCTTTTCATATGCTTTAATTTATTGCATTTAATTCTAAGTTCTAGTTTAATTGCTTAGATCTTTGCTTTTTATGGAGAATTATAGCTTTGTTATTAGTCTAATGGAGGGCTAAGTTCTTGTTGCATGGCTAGCTAAGACTCACCTAGCTACTACTATCTCTTGGTTGATTGTCTACTTCAATTCTTGCATAATTCTATGTTTCTTGTGAATTCCAATGAAGTATGGTTGTATCCTTTGGTAATGGCTTGTTAGATCTCCATATGAATTATGTGCCTCTTATAAGAGCCTTTGATGAAACATAAGGATGGATCACCAAGGATGTGTCACTTGTGTAGCAAGATCAACTCATGTACTTCAAGCTAACTTTGTAGTTAAGCTATGAATGTTCAAAAGAGTTTTTGATTCTTCTAACCCTAGCACTAATTGAGTACCAAGCCTATAGTTCCTCAATGAACATCTATTAAGAGAGCCTAAGATTCAAGATGAGGCTTCAAGCTAACTAACAACAAAGGAACACTAGTCTTCAACAAGGGAAACAACACTTGAACATGCAAGCTATCTTTAAATTGCCTATGATTCAATATGAGGCAATCTTGCAATCAACATAGAGTTAGTATGTTAGCAATGAGGTGTAGTTAGGCTAGCCATGCATCTTTCTATCAAAAGAGTTTACACACTTTCTTCTAGCATTCTTTTCTTTACTTTACACTTCATTCTTTTCATTTCTTTTTCCACAATTTAATTTCTTTTTCCACAATGAACCAATCCACCATTTCTTGTACATTTCTTGCAATTGTGTAATTAACAAAGAAGAGATCTCGTTTCTTTTTCTCACTCATATCGTAACGCTTCTACGCTAGCTCTCCTTGTGGTTCGACTCGGTATAGCTATATGCTATAGTGAAAGATTGGATAAGGTATATCAATTACATATTTGAAGTGAACAAGATCAAAGGTGAACTCTAAACCTTATCTTTAATACCTAATTCTTGTGCAAGAACTTCATATACCTTGTTGATATCCAACCAACTAACACTCAAGAGATTATGCTTGAGGCCATCAACTAAAACTACATTTTCAATTAAAGGAGAGGTGCCAAGTTTTACATTACCAATACCGATGATTTTACCCTTGGCGTCATCTCCGAAGGTGACGGTGCCACCTTCATGATATCTTGATAGGGTTGCAAAGTTGTTGATGTCCCAAGTCATGTGCCTTGAGCAACCGCTATCAAGATACCACAAACCTCTACGTCGTTGGGCTTTGGAAAGTACCTACATCATTTAAAACAATTGTTGACTTTGGTACCCAAACTTTCTTGGGTCCTTGAAAGTTAGTGTTACGAACCCAAACATTATGATGTGATGCACTTAGTCTATCATAACAAAAATTAGCTAAGTGTCCTTTCCGCCCACAATGTGAACATGAGTACACTTTTCTATACATGAAAGCATGATGTGTAGTGTGAGCATGTTTGGGGTTTTGCCATGTTGTTTAGGTTGTGTAGCATGAACATGAACATGAGCATGAGCATTTTTCTTTGGGGCTTATTTCTTAGGAAACATAGCCTCAATTTTCTTCTTGTTAAACTCACAATCTTTCAAAACAACACTTAATGAGTCTAATCTTTCCTTAAGCATAGAAACTTCATTTGAATCAATTAGTGGGGCCTTACCTTTGCAAGAGATCTTATATTTTTCAAAATCATTTTTGGTAGTGGCCAAAGTGGAAACCAACTCATCCTTTTCTTTTGTAAGAGTAAAAACTTGAAGACTTAAAGATTCATTTTCCTTTTTCATTTTAATATACTTTTTCTTTAAGAAATCATAGTTTTGTGACAACTCAACAAAAGCCTCTTCTAACACATCCATAGAAAGTTCATTATCATGAGAAGGGGAAGAGGTTACCTTGCTTGTGCCTTCATTAGCCATGAAGCACATGTTGGCGGTGTCTATTTCTTCCTCGGATTCGGTCTCCGAATCCCAAGTTGCCTTCATAGCCTTCT
This sequence comes from Agave tequilana, assembly GCA_038442645.1. Lineage (NCBI taxonomy): Eukaryota > Viridiplantae > Streptophyta > Magnoliopsida > Asparagales > Asparagaceae > Agave > Agave tequilana. The sequence continues at coordinate 248,200 of JAVJIF010001568.1, read as the reverse complement.
TCTTGTAAGGCTTCTTTGAAGTGGAAGGCTTTGCTTTTTCCGGACACTCCGCCACAATGTGTCCCGGTCTTTGGCAATTGAAGCACACAATCTTCCTTTCTTCTTTGCCTCCTTGCCATCTTCTTCTACCTTGGTACTTCGCCTTGTTGTACATCCTCCGGACATTCTTAACAAGGAGTGAGAGCTCCTCATCATCTTCTTCTTCATCATCTTCATCGGAGTGTGTAGCTTGACTCTTGAAGGCGATAGTCTTCTTTTTGGAAGGAGCCATATCCTCCCTTGCTTTCCTTTCCATCTCATGGGTTTTGAGGTTCCCAATGAGACCTATAAGCACCATCTCTTCATTGTCGTTGAGTTCCTTCAAGGTTGTTGCTTTAACTTCCCATGAAGGAGGAAGAGCCCGGATGATCTTCCTTACTCTTTGATCATTGTTGATGTCTTCACCTAAGAAGAGAGTCCATTAGTAATCTTGGTAAATCTTGTAACCATATCATCTATGGTTTCATTATCTTGCATGCTAAATGTTTCATATTGGGACCGAAGAAGGTCAATCTTACCCTTCTTTACTTGTGAGGTTCCCTCATGAGTGACTATCAAGTGTGATCAAATCTCATATGCGGATTTGCAATGTATAACCCTAGCTATGTCATCATCATTTAGGGCTTGAAGAAGTGCATAGTGAGCTTTGGCATTGGCATCGAATTCCTTAGTCTCTATTTCGGACCAAGTGGATTCGTCACCGGGGGGTACACTAAAGGACTTAGTCACGGCTTTTGCAACTCGGCTACCTAGAGATTGCAAAAACACGGTCATCTTAACTTTCCATATGGGAAAGTTAAGTCCATCAAACTTAGGAGGGGTCTTAATTCCATCGGCCATTTTTACTTATATGAATATGAATGAAATGATTAGCAAATTAGGATCTTCTCTCAGGTGGTTAAACCAAATCCTAGAGTCCAAGCTCTAATACCAATTGAAAACACCTAGAGGGGGGTGAATAGGTGTGAATGCTAATCTAATGATCTTTTAAACTTTAATTAAATGAGTGATGCAACGATCTCTCAAAACACGACTAAGAGCCGAATACCCCTTGCGAGGTTCTGAACTCCTTCCTCCCAATTCCCCTAGATATGGGTTAGAGGTGCGCAATGCAACCGTGTTGTATGAGATATGATCGAACAAGTAAAGGATGAAATGCTATGATGGAAAACACACAAGCAATATAGCAAGTAAAGTGAACTAGACAAGATTGCACAAGTAAAGGGTTAGTTCTCAAGCAAATAATTCAAGACAATATAAAGCAAGAGTAATTGAAAGCAAGAATGACACAAAGGCAATCGCAAATAAGATGATTTGTTTTGAGGTTCGAGCACACTTGCTCTAGTCCCCGCCTTCACCTCCGTGAAGGGTTTCCACTATCCACCGAGGATGCCTTTACAATTGGTCTACCGAAGACCGAGCACCGAGCTCCACCAAGTACAAAGGAACCTCTACCGAAGAGGTTGCTCCACAAAGAAAGGAATACAAGAACAAAGTGATCACAACAAGATCACTACACTCTTTCTTAAATTCTTTTACAAACACTCTCACTTCAATTACAACTTCACTATAGAATGAGTATAGGATTTTTGGCTCTATGAAGTGTGGTGAGAAAAACTTCAGTTGTAGAGTGATATGAGCAATCAAACACAACTGAAAAAACTAGCTCAAAAAGAATTGGAATGAAAGCTTTAAAACTCTTTTCTTTTCTCTTTTGAAAACAATGTAAACTTGAGGATTTTTCTAAGTGATATGAAGGAGAGACTTCTCCTCTATTCATAGGGTTGAAAATAAGTTAAAAACATTTTCTTTACACCTAATTCAACCTGCAAAAGCACCCCAACAACTCTCCAAAAATCTGTTAAAGCAGAAAAAGAAAACAGTTTTTCAGAAAATCCCAAAGAGGAAAGAGCCGTTGCTAAGTTGCAGGCTTGGCGGTCGACCGGTCCGGTCGACCGCCAGCCCTGCTGGAAAGAGCCGTTGGCTCTCGGTCGACCGGTCCGGTCGACCGACCCAAAAGGAGGAAACACAGTTTCCTTCTTCCGGTCGACCGGTCCGGTCGACCGACGGACATGCACAAACAGTGCATGTCCAGGCACATCGCCGGTCGACCGGCCGGTCGACCGATGTTGCCTGAAACAGAAAAACTGGGCTGTTATGAGTTAGAAAAATTTGATAAATATTTTTAAAAATACATATAGCTAAGTATTATGCAGAAAATAATTTATACACATGTTTTAAACAAGTTTTCAGGATATAAAGCTTTGGTACATGTATATATAAACTAAGGCATAAAACTTAGAAATAACCATTTTCAAAACATAGGAAATACATGAAACAAGTGTGTGTGCAAATCCTAGAGCCAAATTTCCTATATTCAAACTTTAACATTCTAAACTTACAAACTTCTAAAAGACTTCAAGGCAATGCTTCAAGATGGGCTATCTTCACTTTGATCTTCAATTTTGCATCTTGAGCCTAATTGGAGTTGACTTGAGTCCAAAACCTTGTATTTGTGAGAGAAGACTTCTAGTATGAATAGAAATCTGAAAACACACTTAAACAACAAATGTTATTAGTACAAATAACTAATATGTTTTGTAATCATCAAAATACACTAATCATGGGTGATTGTAACCTTGGGCCAACATACCATAGGATGATTCACCATCCTACTGACAAGTGTTATGTCCTCAAGGACAGAATACAAGCCCTGGTCGATGCCGGGGTTCTGACGTTGAAGACGGAGCAGAAGAAAGTCACTGCCAATATGGTGACTCTTGAGTTCGGCAAAGCTCCGAAGGTCACAGTTCCTGACGGGACTTATTCCGTCCCTGCGTCACGGTTGGAAGTCAAGCATCTTCCAGCTACAGCTCAAAACAATAAGGGTCTTGTTCCCTTAACATTGGAGACAGGAGAAGTCATGTGGATACATCCAGACCTCGTCCAAGACATACAGCGGGATCCAAAGCAGCCCAACTCAAAGGGCAAGTCTTGCAATGTCATCTCCATCCTGCCAGACGACGGCAATCTGACATCGGCTTCCCTCAGTGATTCCGAAGGAGAAAAGCATGCTTGCGCAGCGCAAGCCGATGCGCCTCAACAGACGAAATCATACTTGAGGCAGTATGAAAAGTCTACTGACGAGATACAACAGCAAACGACGTCAGTACAAGCACCAGCATCCACTCCAATCCCAGCAAAGGGAAAAGAGAGGCCTAAAGAGGTACGATTCGACCACGTGTTGAAGAAACCACCAGGCCAAGGGTTTGATACGCCCTTTCGGTTTGACATATTGGCTCAGCTGGCCAATATCCCAGCTCGTATCACTATACACGAGCTCCTTCGCCTCTCGAAAGAAACAAGAGAAGAACTCAGGGATGCGCTAGCCAATTCAGAATCCTTTCTGACATGCATGCCTGAGATCCCTAACGACGACGTTCAGTCTCCTTGCCTAGAATGTCATCATGCACAATCAAAGGTGACCGCTATTACCTTCACGGCGGAAGATATGCTTCTCAAAGACAATAAGCACGATCGACCTCTGTACTACACCGGATATATCGGTTCAACGTGCATTGAAAGAATACAAGTCGATCCAGGGTCTGCACTCAGCATCATCCCCAAAAGGCTTCTCTACTTCCTCGGCATACCGCTGTACAGGTTGTCCGCAACCACTACTACAATATACGGTTTCAACGCCGGGAGCAGTCATCCACTGGGAAAAATTCGACTCCGTTGCAGAATCGGGAGCCTGAAGTCAGAAGTGACGTGCTATGTCATTGATGCTGACACATCATATAACCTGCTGCTGGGACGGCCATGGATCCATGCCAATTGGATCATTCCCTCCACCCTGCACCAATGCTTCAAGTATGTTGAAGATGATGCGACAGTACGAACTGTCTTTGCTGAAAAGCAACCATTCAAAGGGGTGGAGAACTACTTCACTGACGCTCTCCTGTATCAAGAGGCCAGTGGAACACTCAAAGAATCGTTGCCGGACAATGATGAAAGTGGCAATGAGGCAGATTCAGAATCCGAAGCAGGCATGCCAGCCATTCTGATTGGTGAACCAATTATAGCATGTCTCAATAATTCCCTATGTAATACTCCTTCAGAGGATGAAGGTGAATGGGTAATTAATGATAATATTTCTTTTGATTATCCTGCGAGTGTTGGGCTATTTGAATCCATTACGGATAGCTCCCTACACATGCCTTTACATAAGCCAAGTGCGTCCAGTACGCCCATGGAATCCGCAGAAGGAGCCGTCTTGGTGATCCCGCCATCCAAAGAAGGTCAGTTACCGATAATCTTCGGTAGAACCCAACCATGGGGACCTGCGGTCGCAGATTCAAGTTCAGACTCAGACACTCCACAATTCTTTCATTACGCGCGGCCAGCGCGCCATATTATGAAGAAAATGGGGTACGACTTGAAGCATGGAGCAGGCCTGAATTTTGGAGAAGGAAGGCGCGGTTTGATGCGGAACCTTGTGCCTAAAGGAAAGCCTGCAAACTACTATGATAGTACACGCAGGGGGTTGGGTTACGTCACGCCCACATCATCAGTAACAGTTCAAGTCAAAGACGACGGGCCAATTCCATCACATTCGGCTTCATCCTCCGAGTGGGACTCCGATATCAGTATAGGAGGAATGTTCAAAGACCTCACTGTTAATATGACCTCAAGCAGTCAATTGGAACCCGCAAAGCTACTGAAGAGGAACCATGGGCTCAACAATTAAACATCCAATGGGAAAAGCGGTTCGAGCTGCGCGAACCACCTACTGAAGACAAGGTGATGCAGGTCAACCTGGGAAATCAAGATAACCCCAAGCCCATCTTTATAAGTGAAATCCTATCACTTACGGAGAAGGAAGATTTGATAATACTCGTAAGAGAGTATATAGACGTCTTCGCATGGAGCTACGAAGACATGCCTGGACTTGATCCGCAGGTCGCTATGCACCGTCTAAACATCAAGCCTGACATTAAGCCAGTCAAGCAGCAACAACGTCGGTTTCGCCCGAACATTATGGAAGCTATTGAAGCCGAAGTCCATAAACTCATTGCATGTGGCTTCATCCGGGAGGAACAACATCCAGATTGGGTAGCCAACATCGTCCCCGTCCTCAAAAAGAACGGAAAAATACGGATCTGCATTGACTACCGTGATCTCAATACGGCCTGTCCCAAAGACGAATTCCCATTACCCATCACCGACGTCATGATTGACAACACATGCGGGTTCGAAAGGATGTCTTTCATGGACGGCTTTTCAGGATACAACCAGATTAAGATGTATCCCGACGACGAGAAGCATACTTCGTTCCGAACACCATTGGGGGTATACTGCTACACTGTAATGCCCTTCGGACTGAAGAACGCCGGAGCAACCTATCAGCGGGCAATGAATACAATCTTCCGCGATCATCTCCGAAAAACAGTGGAGTGCTATGTCGACGACATTGCCGTCAAAAGCCGCAACAAGAATGAACATCTTCATGACTTGAGAACGATGTTCGACATAATGCGGGCTCATCAACTGAAAATGAACCCGACAAAATCCTTCTTGGGAGTGTCAAGTGGCAAGTTCCTTGGGTTTATTGTCACATCAAAAGGGATTCATTTTGACCCAGACAAAGTCAAAGCCATTCAGAGCATGCATCCACCGAGGAATCTCAAAGAGCTCAGAGGACTGCAAGGCAGGCTGGCTTATATTAGGAGATTCATCGCAAATCTCTCAGGCCGCTGTCAGCCGTTCACCCGACTCATGAAAAAGGGTGCTTCCTTCGTATGGGACCAAGCTTGCCAGGAAGCTTATGAAGACATCAAGAGGTACCTCACAAAACCTCCAGTCTTAGTGGCCCCTACATCAGGAAAATCGTTCTTGCTTTATGTAAAAGCTCTGGACTACTCCCTCGGTACCCTCCTCGCTCAAAAGGACGACAATGGCCACGAGTAGGCCATTTATTATCTGAGCAGAACTCTCATAGGAGCGAAATCTCGCTACAACCCTATCGAGAAAGAGTGTTTAGCTCTCGTCTTCGCCATTCAGAAGACACGACATTATTTGGTCGGCCAGACCATACATGTCATCTCCAGAGTAAACCCATTGCGTCTTCTTATGACGAAGCCAGGATCATTGAATTCAAGATTGGCTAAGTGGGCACTTTTATTGTCTCAATACGACATGATCTTCACGCCTCAGAAGGCGGTTAAAGGCCAGGCCCTTGCAGAGTTCTTGGCTGCTCATCCAGTTCCGGAACACTCAAAGCTCCACGAAGATATCCCTGATGAGGTCTTCGAGTCTAATGCAATCTCAGAAGAGGAAGTATGGCAGATGTTCTTTGATGGAGCATCACGAATGGGCCCTAAAGGCAAAATTATTGCCGGAGTGGGGATTGTGTTTATCTCCCCACAGAATCATGTCTTGCCCAAAGCATTTTCTCTGACAGAATCGTGCTCCAACAATGTAGCGGAATACAATGCTCTGCTCATTGGTCTTCAGCTCGCTCATGGAATGGGGGTACGCTACCTCGAAGCTATGGCGATTCAAAACTGATCATCAATCAGGTTAAAGGCGAATACGAAGTCCGCCATGAGGACTTGGTGCCTTATTATCACACGGCCGTTGAATTGGCCAACCTATTTGAAGGTTTCTACATCGGGCATGTGTCTCGATCTCAAAATACCAAGGCGGACGCTCTCGCTGCATTAGCGACGACGCTAGCCTTGCCAGCCGACACCGAGTATCACCTCACAGTCGCAACTCGACATCTTGTATGCTCCAAGCACATGCTAAGAATTTGAGAAGTCTATAATGTCTCCACGGATCTTGAGCCGAGGGATTGGCGCTTTCCTCTCATCGACTATGTTCTGCACGGTCTGCTTCCAGACAATCCTAAAGAAGCGGCATCTATTAGACGAAGGTCTCTCCGTTTCTACTACGATCCGACTCTGAAGACACTTTACCGTCATTCATATGACGGTGTCCTCCTCCGTTGCCTTTCTAATTCAGAGGCATAGGAAGCGCTTCAAGAAGCGCACGATGGCACTTGTGGAGCTCATCAGCCAGGTCCAAAGCTTAAAGACAGGTTGCATAGGCTGGGATATTATTGGCCAACTATGATAGCCGACGCCATCCAATATGCACGAAGGTGTAAAGCATGTCAAATTCATGCGGACTTCATACACCAGCCTTCGGAGCTGCTCCACCCGACTGTTGCTTCATGGCCATTTGAAGCATGGGGAATAGACGTCGTAGGGCCAATCAGCCCTTCTTCGACAAGAGGTCACCGGTTTATCCTAGAATAACCGACTACTTTTCAAAATGGGCGGAGGCTATACCACTGGTTGAAGTCAAAATATCTAATGTGGTTAATTTCATCAAACACCATGTCATCCATCGATTTGGTGTCCCTAGGCGGATCATCCACGATAACGGTCCCCAATTCATAAGCCAAGTATTCTATCGGTTCTGCGATAAATACCGAATTCAGAATGTGGCTTCAACTGCCTATAATCCTGCTGCCAATGGCTTGGCGGAAGCATTCAACAAAACAATCATCAAGCTGCTCAAGAAATTCGTCTCCTCGAATAAGCGAGATTGGGACGAAAAGCTCGGTGAATGTCTTTGGGCCTACCGAACCACGGTGCGGACACCGACAGGCAATACGCCTTTTTCCCTGATATATGGGTGCGAAGCAGTCCTCCCATTGGAAATCCAGATGCCATCGTTGCGTGTAGCTCTGATTACTAAAACCACATCAGAGGACAATGATCGCCTACGCCTTCAAGAGCTCGAAGCTTTGGACAAGAAGAGACTACAAGCTCAGCAGCATATCGAGCTATATCAAGCCCGAATCTCAAAAGCCTTCAATAAGAAGGTCAAATAGAGAGTCTTCCAGAAAGGAGACCTGGTCTTAGCCGTCAGACGACCGATGATTATGATGCACAAGACCAAGGGCAAATTTCAGCCTAAATGGGAAGGACCGTTTGTAATAGAAACAGTCTATTCAAACGGAGCATACCGCCTCACGACTGCAGAGGGCGACCTACTCATGATGCCGATCAATGGCAAGTTCTTAAAGAAGTATTATCCTTAATCAAGGATCCTTCTCTTGATCAAGTTAACACTACACCTCTGATCAAGATCTCTGTGTCCGAAGCACACACAAAGAGAGCCTTTCTCTTCCTCCAAGTGAGGTCATACAGCCATAAACCAACAGGAACCTGGCCGTGCACCGGTTATCCTAAAGAGGAATCAGGGTTATGCAGACATTAACCCGATAATCTAATATCCTTAACGATTAAGGATAGAGGAAAATGTTGGCCTGTAAGCCCAACATAAGTCCTCGACAACTCATCATGCTGAGGGGAATAGCATGGCTAGCCCAATTCAAACGGTAGTTGGTAAAGGCATATCAAACCCGTTGACAGCTGGGGATTTGCTAAAAATCCTAAGGGACCTGTTCCCATTTGATTCCCTCTCCAAAATTACTTACCAATTCTCATCCATAGAATGGTAAGACCACATACACATTTCGCTGTTACGTTAACATTAAACCTATGACAGCAATTCCCTCGTTTCTCCCCGTGAGAATGAGACCTCCAAAATCACTTACCAATTCTCATCCATGGAATGGTAAAACCACATATACATTTCGCTGTTACGTTAACATTAAACCTATGACAGTGATTCCCTCGTTTCTTCCCGTGAAAACGAGACTTCTCCCAAATTCCACTACAAACTCGATACTTATTGACATTTACAAAAGATAAGTATCACCAACCTTGAGCTTGGTAGCGTCTCATTCGGTTATGTCATTGCGACCTCTGAACCAGCAGACAGCTAAGTCTCAATTCCGAGCCCTGTTGACATTTACAAAAGACAGGTCTCGATACTCGTTGACATTTACAAAAGACGGGTATCACCTATTTTGAAGCTTGGTGGCGTCTCATTCGGTTATGTCATTGCGACCTCTGAACCAGCAGACAGCTGAGGCTCAATTCCGAGCCCTGTTGACATTTACAAAAGACAGGTCTCGATACTCGTTGACATTTACAAAAGACGGGTATCACCTATTTTGAAGCTTGGTGGCGTCTCATTCGGTTATGTCATTGCGACCTCTGAACCAGCAGACAGCTAAGTCTCAATTCCGAGCCCTGTTGACATTTACAAAAGACAGGTCTCGATACTCGTTGACATTTACAAAAGACGGGTATCACCTATTTTGAAGCTTGGTGGCGTCTCATTCGGTTATGTCATTGCGACCTCTGAACCAGCAGACAGCTAAGTCTCAATTCCGAGCCCTGTTGACATTTACAAAAGACAGGTCTCGATACTCGTTGACATTTACAAAAGACGAGTATCACCAATTTTTGAAGCTTGGTGGCGTCTCATCCGGTTATGTCATTGCGACCTCTGAACCAGCAGACAGCTAAGTCTCAATTCCGAGCCCTGTTGACATTTACAAAAGATAGGTCTCGATACTCGTTGACATTTACAAAAGACGAGTATCACCAATTTTTGAAGCTTGGTGGCGTCTCATCCGGTTATGTCATTGCGACCTCTGAACCAGCAGACAGCTAAGTCTCAATTCCGAGCCCTGTTGACATTTACAAAAGACAGGTCTCGATACTCGTTGACATTTACAAAAGACGAGTATCACCAATTTTTGAAGCTTGGTGGCGTCTCAACCAGTTATGTCATCGCGACCTCTGAACTGACAGATAGCCAAGTCTCATTATCCAACCAAACAAGAATTATGTTCCCAAGGAATTGCACTACAATTCGGAATCACAATCCAAAAAGAAGAACAAGATTGAAGATTCGACAAAAGAAGAAAGAATTTTCATTCATTTCAAGAGGATAAAGTACATGGAGTTACAAGCGTACACTGTACGATCTGAGCCGCTCTCCGAGGGCGTTTAGCCTCGTCTTCCTGTCATCAGCAGCCTGGGCAAGTGCTTGTGACCTCAGCTCAGCCTCATTGAAATCTTTCGCCTGAGCCAGACGAGCTTCGGCCTCCGCCAAAGTTGCCCTCTGTGACAACCCCTGCCGCGCAAGCTCCTCACTCTGAGTTTTGAGCTCTTCAAGCCGCGCAGTTTCCTCAAGACGCACCGCTATGGCCTTAGATAAGAGGAGATTTGCTTTCCTAATCATTTCCTCAGCCTTCGCAATCTTATCCTCAGCGCCAAGAAGAGCACTAGTGGAGGCGTCAATTGCACTTCCAACCTCCGCTTCCCTTGTTTCCAAGGATTTCAAGGCAGAAGAGATAGCCTTAGCAGCCTCTTGAGCGGCAAGCCGGGTCTCGTGCTTTTGAGCAATGAGAAGCGCGAGCCGGTCATCAACTAAAGACTCCGGGTCCGAACGGTGGAGGCGGCGCCATTCCTCCGCATCCTTCTCAAATTCATCCACCAGGAGCTCCAAAGCAGTGGCCTGGTGATACCCCTCAAAGTCCCGAATACTCTCAATATCACGGGAGAGGACCCCCTTTAACCTTGAGAATGGCATAGTTGAGCCCTTCAGAACCAGGTCGATAGTCCGCCCTAAGCCTTTATAAAAGTTATCGACCAGGTCACCGATGTAATCGTTCTTGACCTCAGCCACTTCCGGTAAAGAGGCAACCTCGGAATAGTCCACCAGCCTGGTCGACGCCATCGCAGAAGAAGCAGCGGGGGCACTGACAGCAGCCGGACAAGCCGAGGGCGATCTTGGCGGAGTCCTCATCGAAACCAGAACGCCAGCCATCGCGGAAGAAGGACTAGCAACCACCTCCTGAGCAGCAGGCTCAACCACCAGGGTTGGAGAAGTAGGGCTTGTGATCACCCTCAGCTCCGTACTTGGCAAAATTGTCGGCACCCCACTCGTTGATACAGTTGGGAGTGAGGACACCTCCGGGACTGCTGCCTCCGCAACTTCTGGCCTTTCCGCTGACTTGGGCCGATAAGAAGGCAGGTCGCCATACAGCGCGTCCAACATAGCAGCATCCCCCGTGGTCGAAGCGCTCATGTCACCCCTTGACCCTTCGGGGAGATTTCCCGGCTCTCTTGAAGCTGATGCATCTTGAGGCCGAACACCTGTAACAAGACTGCGGTCAGTCGGAACACTACATGCAGAAGAAACCAAGAGGTTACGACAATACCATAAGATGACGTCGCCTCAAACGTCTCGCCAGCCACATCAGTCTCTAGGGGCTCCATCGGAAAATTTTTGGCAGAATCAACACGAATAGCCGGCTCGCTTTCACTTACCGAGTATCCTGTGGACCACCCGATAGAGCTCGATGCCTCAGGACTTCCTTTAGAAGTCCTAGCGCCCGAAGGACCGATGTCGGCCACATCACCTCCGGACTCCTCCGGAAGGGCACAGGAACCAGCTTTAGCTCCATAAGTGAATAGGGGATAATAATGTTCCCCTTGTTCTCCAGCTGCCTCAGCTCCTACAATCAAAAAGGATTGATAATAAGTCAATGGGAACGCACAAAAAGGCGTATTATATGGACAAGGTTAATCTTACCCAGACCTGGAGCGAATTCACCACTAGTCGGTTCAGCAACCAACGGTTCAGCTGCTAATGGGGCAGCAGGAGGAATCGCTGTAGAGGGATAACCCTCTACGACAATCGTAGGAGCTTGGCGACGGGGCTTCTTCGCCAATGATTTCCTACGAGAGCTACCTGCCCGCTTTCTCTTGAAGTGGACGTCAGTATCCTCTTCTTCCACTTCTCCCGCACGTCGTGGGGAAGATGTCCCCACCACACCAGAGCCAGCCGCATGAGTATCAGCTCTCATCCTCGCCTCGAAGCGAGGACTCCCTGCATCAGAAGCCTCGCTATCATCTACAGCGATGAACTCCTCCAAGCCAGGGACACGAACCCGTTTGCCTTCCTTTCTCTCAGAAGCCTTTCGCTTCAGTCGATGAGAGATTAACTTCACACCCGAACGGTTGGCATTGAATCCAGGAGGTGTGGAGTTGGAAGCCGCATACCATTAGCAAAAGCACAGGGTCGTCAGAAGGTTGGGATCCTTCAACGGCGTGCGCAGCCACGCCCCAGTGCCGCCTGCAGTAAAGAATCGCCAGGCGCGGGCCCCATCGATGAGACTCCCCATGAAGGCTAAATCGAGATTGGGGTTGCCCACATACAGCTGGTCGTACCCAAACTGTCGAGCAAACCGGCTTGGGATGTAAGGTTCTAAATAGCAGACATCCCCGCTTCTATACAATAAATGTGAGGGCCGGATGCTGACCAGCCACTCAAAAACCCCCCGACTCATGGGAGACCGCCCTGACTCCGCATCTCGGAATTCCTCGTCGTATCCTGCGCCCCGAATGCGGGGAAAACAGCGGAATAAGTTGTAAGCGTCATGACGACGCACTAACTTGCGGGCCTCGGCCACGTAGGTCTTCAGCCAGGAACATCCTTCGAATCGGCGGAGAAGAGCCATTCGAACACCTTGCGGAGGGTCCTCTCCAGCTTCAATCAAAGAAGGGCAGTGCAAGGCAAACCACGCCATTAAGTAAGTGTATGGCAGACCCACCCTAGGATTGGGTCCATCACAAGGCAGGATGGCACTCTTCCCACGCCTTATCGCCGGTGGCCTGCAGAAAGCCTCCGTTAATGCGCGAAGGCCTCTTTGAATACAACACACCATGGCCGGAAGGAGACCCAGACGGTGGCCATGGACCTTGAACGGCAGGAAGCAAAACATTCGGGTGGACGATGTCACCCGAGGAGGATGACACTACGCATTTCTTCAACCAGACGGTTAAGAAACCGGCCAACAGTGCCTTCCGGGACATCGGCTGACGAGCCTGATGGTGAAAGCTCCGAAGGACATCACCCTTCTTATAGGGACCATCGTCTTCTGTCATGACAATATCCCTTTGGAGGCATACCTCTATCCGTTCAAAAATGTCGCCATCTGCAACTCCACAATGAGCTGCCTCAGGAGCATTCTTCATATCTGGGAATAGGTAACTCGCCCAGTTCTTCAAGCTCTTCGAGCTACCCTTGCTGCCACCATGGATGCTAGAACAAATGTGCAAATGGCACATTAACTCCCGATAAGTCTCAAATAAAGCAGGCTCCTGCTTCTCCAGAAGAGCCAACTCTGTCTCGCATGGAAAGTACTCTTCATACGGGAGAGACCCGAAAGGCAGAGCAGAGATTTCCCTCATCTCGTGCAAGGTCATGCCCAACTCGCCAACTGGGGTGAAGAAGGTCCCCGAAGCTGGGCAATACAACTCAAGGATGGCGTAAAAGCACGCCACCTTCATATCAATGCCGTAACAGGTCGCCCTTACGGCCTCATAGAGGTTTAACCTCTCCAAGTCCTCCTCAAAGTGAGCGAGGATATAGTTGGTCAAGTCCGCCCACCATGTCTTTGGGGGATGAACCCAACCGGGAGTCCTGAAGTCAGTGGCAGGATAGTTCCCGTCAACTGCGCAGAATTGGGTGCCAAAGGTTTGCGCCACAGCCGGATTCTCTCCTACCGGAAGCTCCCGCGACACGTTTCCAGGATATAGGCCTATTATGTTGTGAGGAGGGCCCGCCCTTGAAAAACCAGGAGACTGAGATTTCAATCTCCCGATGTGGACGGACTCGACACTTCGGCTCACGCCCCATGCCATCTTCCGAGCCTGAGTTACACACTCAAAAGAAGACAAAGGAAAGTGCCGCTTGTTAGACGGAAGATAAAACTTCTCGCCATCTAACTCGAAGTTCCACTGTCCCTCGCCTGCCTGCAATTGGCGATCAGGATCAGATGCAGCATCTCCGAACATGAAATTGGGCTTTTTATAAGTCCGACGGTCGATGTCTTCGAGAGGAGCGGTGGTTAGAATACTCCTCATGGTGATCGGGTCACCACCATGGATAAGCATGTCCCGGACGACGGAACTCCGCTCACTAAAGAGAGAAGCCTGGCCATAGAATTGAAGGCTGATACTGCCATCCGCTCGGCTGGTCATCCCAAACAGACTATTCAAGGGACCAGGGGTGTAAGGCACTGCAAGAAAGAAAAGGGAAGAGAACTATGATTAGTTCAACAATCAAGCAGACATGGAGATATAAAATTCACCAAGGCGTAGCCTCGCCCCATGAGCAAGGCTAGTAAGGCGACAGCCTCGACAAAGCTTGATCTCGCAGACAAATCTGCATTTTGCAGAAAATGTCTAAGTACCAACTTCGCTTAAGCAGGAAGTGGTATAGCCCTAAGGGCTGACGTCACCAAGAGGGCACTATGGTCAAGAGTCATCCTTCGTGGCCATGACTGAAGGGACAGACCCGAGTCCTGTTCCTCAAACAGGACGAAGACAGCCCAAGTCATGACTTCGTACGGAAGCCTAAAGAAGAACTATTCAGTTCTTAATTCCCTGTACAAGGAAGATAGGGAAATTCAGGTAAACGAGTTCCCTAACGAGAACAGACCATATTTCATCGTCCTGATAAGCCAAATACTGGCTTTAAAAGAGAAAGACCGCAGTCTCTAATTAGGAGAGAAAGTCTCTTACCGGCGATTGGTCGCTTGATGACCGAAGGAGGAGGAGGACCCTCCGTTGTAGAAGTCGACACTTCTTTCCCCGCTCGTCTTTTGGGCGCCATTGAAGAGCTGCAAGAGTTCTCAAAGTTCTCTGAACGAAGAAGGAAGAGGAAGAGGGAAAGTCAAGAAATTTCTCTGAAAAAGGAGATCTTTTCCTGCTCAGCCCGATCGGGCTTTTATAGGCCAATCAGCGCCTGAAACGAGGCCTCAAAAAGGGCGTACGCCGCCGCTTCGAATTAATTCGAAACGCCACCCGAAGCGCCTTCCCGAGAAGCGCTGTTTCGATCCCACTAAGGGTTAACTTCGCCCTGGCTTAAAATGCGGACTTCGCGCAATCCTTCAGGGACTTCGCCGAAAGGCTTATCTTAGCCCCCTAAAAAGGCGTTGTTCGCGGGACATGCCAGTTTCGCGAAGTTCATTTAAAGAAGGGACTATGTCCTTAACTCCGCTATAGCCAAATTTTCAATGAAAGCAAGCAAAGATCAGATAATCAAGAGATGAACTTTCATTGATTTAAAAGGAAGAGTACATTGATATTACATCAAAGCTGTGTTTCATACAACACATTCAGTGGCTCGCCAGGGTCATTTGCACAAAAAGCATACAAGCGATTTTATCTGCTTCTAAGTCAGATCGACTGGACACGAAAGGCCTTCCTCCTGCACAAGGCCGTAACCAGTTGTGTCACGGAGACACGGCCATTATTCTCCACAAAAATGACAGATTTTGCCACTGGAAAGCGAGGTCATTTTTGTTGAAGCCTGGCAATAAAACTTATCGCCGCCAACACGCCAGACCACCTATAATGGGAATTGGCACTGATATCAGTGGTCTGACAGGTGTGATGCCCTCCTTCCCGAAGTGGATCAGCCCCGACAGAGGCCACCAAAGTTGAAAGTTGGCAATGATGCCAGTGATCTCACAGGTGACGCCCACTACCCCGAAGCGGATCATCTCCGACAAAGCGGCTACCAGCCTCACCTCAGAACGAATCATCTCGTATAAAAGGCTGCCAATAGCCTCTGGGACACGCACCCGCTGCCCCGAATTGTTCCTCCCACTTAAAAGTAAAGCTTCAACCGGGGAAGCATAAGGCAATTTTATGGTTCCTTCCATCAAGTCACAAGATTGGCGAACATAGCCCACTGCAAGGCAAAACGGAACAGAATAGCAACTAAGCACAGGAGAGGCTACGAAAGAACTAAGCCAAATCTTTTGGGTCGAAGCGATCTAGTTTCAGTAAAGCAGAGGATAAGCCTCGCTTGCACAGCACTGATGAGCTGGCTCAGCAAACGCCAAGTCCTAGCCTCGCCTATATGGCTAAGCCAGACTGATCCTGTGGGACACAGTTTTAGCTCTGCCTATATGGCAAGACTGGCTCAACTTTGAAGAAACCAAGTCCCAAGTCCTGCCTATGCAGCGGATTTAATGTGCAGTTATCTTCCTCTGATCAAGTCAAGATGATAGCTTCGCTGGAAAGCTATCCTTCTCTGCAGATCAGTTAAATGGAGAACAAGGGAAGCTAATCGCTGAAGCAGCCGCTGAAGATGAATTAAGGGAGATGAATTCCCTAAAATCGGTGAAGTCGTTGAACGATCAAGACTTACCGGTCCTTGGCCGGATGATGACCAGAGTGGGCATTCCCACTAGTTCAGAGATCTGAGTATCTCTTTCTAAACTAAGAGAAGATAAGAGAGGCAAAGCACTTCTCTTCAGAGGACTTCAAGTGTCCTATTTATAGGCCCCATGACCTGAGCACTCCCACCTCAAGCGTGGAAACACGAGCGCATTTAAGGCATTTACTGCGCCTTGAGAACAGGGACGGTTTCCCTTGGAACCGTGCGAAGGGAGAAACGTCTCCCTCATAAAAGGCACTTATTGCGCCTTGAAGAAAGGGAATATCCTCCCTTGGAAACGTGCAAATCGGAGAATATCTCCCTCGATCAGCACGAAGAAAGGAGTAATCCTCCTCGTAACCGGCCCACGGCAGTTGGTCTCGGGAAAGCGACATGCGCTCCCAAGCGAGCATATCTTCAGAAGCCCAGATGCGGGGCTTCTCGCACGCGAAGCTACTCAGGGTCACGAACCTCTGTGCGATTCCTCGGCGAATTTACATCCCAAAGCAGGATTCAAAGCGAAGTTGAACTCAACCATCATAGCGACGTTCATACTCCACACACCACCGATCAAAGCAATTCAAAGTGTTTCGAAGTCTGAGCCATTGCAGACTTTCGAAAACTTTGAAGGGGGTCTTATTGACACTTAAAAAAGACAAGATTCTTATTGGTCCGAACAATGTCTAAACTTGTTGACATTTACAAAAGACAAGTGACAGACGAGCTGAAGACCAGTTTTCACCCATCTCCAAGGGATAAGGAAGCAACTTGGACTCCACAGATCCAGCAAGCAGACAGTGAACCCGGATTGTTTCTAAACAGACCTCAGCAGGTCTAAGATGCTAGCACTTAGCATCGCATGAGCCCAAAGGGATAGCCTCGCTTGAGAGGCTAATATCAGCTGACTTCGCCTCGAAGCCATCCATAGCCTCGCCAGGAAGCTAACTCGCAACTTCGCCACAGAGGACTTCCAGCTCCGCCAAAGGGTTTCTTTCGGACTTCGCCAGAAGCTATCTCTAGCTCCGCTACGAGCTCGATGCGGGCAGCGCTGCTATGAATCTGCTACGGTCAACCTTTGACCAATCAAATCTCCGGATGAGATCGGATCCAATCAGATCAAATCCAATTAAGATCGAATCAGAGATCAAATTTGGCAGTTGATTGCCGCAATCTCTTGACTCTTCTAAAAACGAGTAAGAAGATCAGGGGAAATCCTCCAACGATATGGAAAGGATCAAAACAGATCGAGAAGGTCTACCGACCTGCCAATTCTAGCTTCGCAGAAGCTGATCCTAACCTCGCAGCAAGGCTACTTTCCAGATTTAAACAGATTTGATTCAATGTGTTTCCATATCTTCAAGGGATGATTATACCCTTGCTCTCCCTATAAATAACCCGCTAGGGGTACAAGGAGAGAGGATCGATCAATCGCAAGACCACAAAAAAAAGAGAGAGAAGACTCCACAAGCAGAGACTTCTTCACAAAGCACCGTGCGCTCTCAATTCAGAGACCTTTTAGAGAATTGCTTTCTCTAACCAGGGTGTTGATACCCTAACATCGTCCTTCTTCTCAAGGAATCTCCGAAACCAGGCGAGAAAGAATTCCTAATTGAAGGCGATTTTGAGAAGCAGCAAGAGGGTTCTACCAACCTTCTGTTCTCTGATTCCCCGAACCAGGCAAGAAGGGAATCTCATCGCTCGCATCGTCAAAGGGACAAAGTGGTCGCGCGCTGACCAGACTCCTATCGGCACACTTCTCCAGAATCTCTGAGGAGATCTACTTGTAATCTTTTTAAGAATACTTGTAATTTAGCTCCTCAAACTCTTTTTTGTAAGTTTTCCCCCTTTGCAAACATAATGGAAAACAAGTAGTATTACGTAGTTTCTATATACAATTACTTCCAATTAAACTTGTTTTCAGTTTTAATTTGAAAGTTTGACCTAAAGTTAAACTTTCATCCCCGATTGGCTTATAATAGGCCTTATAAGAGCTGAACAGAGGCAAAACAGGGAGAAATCGTGGTTTTCTAAGAGTCGGGAGTAGTGTTATATAGTTTCAATATACAATTATGCTAATTAAACTTGTTTCTACTCTTAATCTAGAAGTTTGATCAAAAGTTAAACTTTCAGCTCCGATTACCTTAAACTAGGGCTTATAAGAGCCGAATAGGACCCTAACAGGGAGAAAACGAGGTTTTCAAGAGCCATGAGTAGTATTACAAAATTTCTATGTACAATTACTACTAATTAAATTTGTTTCTAATCTTAATCTAGAAGTTTGACCAAAAGTCAAACCTTTATCCCTGCTTGGCATGAACTCGACCTTATAAGAGCTGAACAGGGCCTTAGCAGGGAGAAAATGTGGTTTTCAGGATTGGCATGAACTCGGCCTTATAAGAACCGAGTAGGGCCTAAACGGGGAGAAAATGGTATTTTCAAGATCCGTGAGAAGTATTACATTATTTCTACGTAAAATTACTACTAATTAAACTTGTTTCTAGTTTTAATCTAGAAGTTTGACCTAAAGTCATTTTTCAGCCTCGATTGACCTGAATTAGGCCTTGTAAGAGACGAATAGGGCCCAAAAGGAAGAAAACATGGTTTTTAAGAGTCGTGAGTAGTATTATATAGTCTCTATATAGAATTACAACTAATTAAACTTGTTTCTACCTTAATTGGAAAATTTGATCAAAAGTCAAACTTTCAAGCCCGATCGGCCTGAAATGAGGCCTTATAAGTGCCGAATAGGGCCCTAATGGGGAGAAAGTGAGGTTTTCAAGAGCCGGAGTAAAATTACATTGTTTATGTATAATTACTACTAATTAAACTTGTTTCATCTTAATTAGAAAGTTTGATCCAAATGCAAGCTTTCAGCCCCAATTGCTCTTAACTCTGCTTTATAAGAGCCAAATAGGCTCAAATGCGGAGAAAACATGGTTTGTCAAGAGCCGAATGTAGTATTACATAGTTTTAATGTATAATTACTACTAATTAAACTTGTTTCTAGTCGTAATCTAAAAGTTTGACCAAAAGACAAATTTTCAGCACCAATTGATCTAAACTAGGCCTTATAAAAGCCGAATATGGCCCAAACGGGGAGAAAACATGATTTTCAAGAGCCGAGAGTAGTATTATATAGTTTTTATGAAGAATTACTACTAATTAAACTTGCTTCTAGTCTTAATTAAGAAGTTTGACTAAAAGTCAAGCTTTCAGCCCCGTTGGCTTGAACTTGGCCTTATAAAAGACAAATAGTGCCCAAACATGGAGAAAACGTGATTTTCAAGAGTTAAGAGTAGTATTACATAATTTTTATGTATAATTACTACTATGTAAACTTATTTCAGTCTTAATCTGAATGTTTGACTTTAGACAAATTTTCAGCCCCGATTAGCCTAAACTAGGTCTTCTAGGAGCCAATAGGTCCAAACAGGGAGAAAATGTGATTTTTAAAAGTCAGGAGTAGTATTAAGTTTATATGTAGATTTACTACTAATTAAATTTTTTTAGTTTTAATCGAGAAGTTTGACCAAAAGTCAAATTTTCAGCCCGATTGGCTTGAATTAGGCCTTATAAGAGCCGAATTGGGCCCAAACATGGAGAAAATAAGGTTTTCAAGAGTCTGGAGTAGTATTACATAGTTTTTTTTATTACAAATAATTAAACATGTTTCTTCTAGTCTTACTTGGGTAGTTTGATCAAAAGTCAAACTTTTTGCCTGGTTAGCTTGAACTTGGCCTTATGAGAACCGAATAGGGCCTAAATAGGGAGAAAACGTGGTTTTACAGGGTTGAGAGTAGTATTACATAGTTTCTATTTATAATAACTATTGATTAAACTTATTTCTAATCTTAATTTGAAAATTTGACCAAAAGTCAATCTTTCAGCCCTGATTGGCTGGAACTAGGCTTATAAGAGTCGAATCGGGTCCAAATGAGGAGAAAACATGATTTTCAAGAGTCAGGAGTAGTATTATATAGTTTCTATGTATATCTACTACTAATTTAACTTGTTTCTATAATTTGAAAGTTTGACAAAAAGCCAAACTTTCGGCTCCAATTAGCCTGCACTAGGTCCTATATGAGCCGAATAGGGCTCAAACGAAAGAAAAACATGGTATATTCAAGAGCCGTGAGAGGTATGACATAGTTTATATATATATATATATATATATATATATATATATATATATTATATATATATATATATATATATATAATTTTTACTAATTAACCTTTGTTTTTAATGATAATTGTGAAGCTTAATGAAAAATCAAACTTTCCGCCTCGATTGGTCTAAACTAGGCCTTATAAGAGCCGAATATGGCCCAAAGGGGAAGAAAACATGATTTTCAAGAGTTGAGAGTAGTATTACATAGTTTTTATGTATAACTACTACTAATTAAACTTATTTCTACTCTTAATTTGAAAGTTTGACTAAAGAGTCAAACTTTCAGCACAGCTTTGCTTGAACTAGGCCTTATAAGAGCCGAATGGGGCCAAAGGGGAGAAAAACATGATTTTCAAGCGCCGTGAGTGGTATTACATAATTTCTTATGTACAATTTCTACTAATTAACATTGTTTCTACTGTTAATTGAAAAGTTTGACCAAAAGTAAACTTTTAGCCCTAATTGGCGATCTAGGCCTCATAAGAGCAGAATAGGGCCCAAAGGGGAGAAAATACGATTTTCAAGAGTCAGGAGTAGTATTACATAGTTTTTATGTATAACTACTAATAATTAAACTTGTTTATATTTTTAATTTAGATATTTTACCAAAAGTCAAATTTTCTGTCACGATTGGCCTGACTAGGTCTTATAAGACCCGAATAGGGCCTAAACTAAAGGAAAACTTAGTATTCAAGAGCCGAAAAGGGCTTAAACAAAGAGAAAATGTGTTTTTTAATATCTATGAGTGGTATTTCGTAGTGTCTACATATAATTATTACTAATTAACCTTTATTTCTAGTCTTAGTTGGAAAGTTTGACCAAAAGTCAAACTTTCAGCCCTATTAGCCTGAACTTGGCCTTTTAAGAAAAGAATAGGGCCCTTTCGGGGAGAAAATGAGACAAGAATCGGGAGTAGTATTACATATTTTTTATGTATAACTGCTACTAATTAAGCTTGTTGTATTTTTAACATGAAAGTTTGACCAAAAGTCAAAATTTCATCCTTGATTGGCTAGAATTAGGCCATATAAAAGCTGAATAGGGCTCAAATGGAAAGAAAACATGGTTTTCAAGAGCCGTAAGTGGTAATACATAATTCTATATATAACTACTACTAATTAACTTTATTTCTAGTGTTAGTTAGGAAGTTTGACCAAAAGTCAAATTTTTAGTCCCGATTAGTCTTAACTAGGCCTTCTATCATAAGAACCGAATAGGGCCCAAATAAGAAGAAAATGCCATTTTCAGTACCCAAAAGTAGTATTTCATAGTTTTTATATATAATGACTACTAATTAAGCTTGTTTCTAGTCTTAATAGGGAAGTTTGACCAAAAGTCAAACCTTCAGCACTTATTGGCCTGAACTAGGCCTTATTATAAAAGCTGAACTGAGAAAAGGAGGTTTTCAGGAGTCAGAAGTAGTATTACCTAGTTTTATGTGTTACCACTAACAAACTTGTTTCTTTTAGTCTTAATTGGGTAGTTTGATCAAAAGTCAAACTTTCAGCCCCGATTGACTTGAACTTAGCCTTATAAGAGCCAGAATGGGCCCTAAACTGAGAATAAATATTGTTTTAAAGAGCCCAGAGTAGTATTACATAGATTTTATTTACAATAACTATTAATTAAATTTGTTTCATGTCTTAATCAGGAATAATCAAACTTTCAGCCCCGATTGGCTTGAACTAGGCTTATAAGAGTCGAATAGGGCCCAATAAGAAGAAAACATGGTATTCAAGAGCAGTGAAAGGTATTACATAGGCTTTATGTAAAATTCTACTAATTAACTTTTTTCTAATGTTAATTTAGGAAGTTTGATTAAAAGTTAAACTTTAAACTCATACTGGCCTGAATTAGACCTTATAGGAGCTAAATGGTCCCAAACGTGAAGAAAACATGGTTTTCAAAAGCAGGGAGTAGTATTACAATATTTTTATGTATAACAACAACTAATTAAACTTGTTTCTATTCTTAATTTAGAAGTTTGACCAAAGTCAAACTTTTAGCTCAGATTGGCCTGAACTAGGTCTTATCAGAGCCGAATAGGGCCCAAATGGAAGAAAAACATGATTTTCAAGAGCCATGAGTGGTATTACATTGCTTTTATATATAATTTTACTAATTAAACTTGTTTCTAGATTTAATTGGGAATATTGACTAAAGGTCAAACCTTCAGCCCTTATTGGCCTGAATTAGGCCTTATATCAGAGCCGAATAGGACCCAAACGTAAGGAAACTTGGTTTTCAAGAGCTGATAGTGGTATTATATAGTTTTTTTTACTCTAGTACTACAAATTAAACTTATTTCTATTGATAATTAGGAAGTTTGATCGAAAGTCAAACTTTCGGCCCAGATTAGCTTGGACTAGGCCTCATTAGTGCCGAATAGGGCCCAAACGGGGAGAACATGTGGTTTTCAAGATCCGAGAGTAATATTACAGAGTTTTTATGTGTAATTACTACTAATTAAATTTTTTCCTAGTCTTAATTGAATGTTTTACCAAAAGTCAAATTTCAGCCTTTATAGGCCTGAATTAGGGTCTTATAGGAACAAAATTGGGGCCAAACGGCATAAAACGAGATTTTTAAGAGCCCTGAGTGACATTACATTGTGTCTGTATAATTACTACAAATTAATCTTTTTTCTAGTGTTACTTGAGAAGTTTGACCAAAAGTCAAAGTTTCAGCCCCGATGGGCCTAAATTAGGCCTTTTATAAAAGCAATAGGGCCTAAACGGGGAGAAAATGACTTTTCAAGAGCCTAGAGTAGTATTACATAGTTTTTTTTATATAACTACTATAAATTAAAGTTATTTCTATTCTTAATTTCGAAGTTTGATCAAAAGTCAAACTTTCAATCTTGATTGGCCTGAATTAGGCCTTATAAGAGACAAATAAGGCCCAAATGGGAGGAAAACATAGTTTTCAAGAATCATGAGTGATATCACATAGTTCTATGTACAATTCTACATATTAACGTTGTTTCTCGTGTTAATTGAGAAGTTTATCCAAAAGTCAAACTTTCAGCTCCGATTGGCCTGAACTAGGCCATATAAGAGCCGAAAATGAGGAGAAAATGCAGTTTTCAAGAGTCGGGAGTAGTATTACATAGATTTTAAATATAATTACTATTAATTAAACTTATTTCTAGTATTAATTGGGATATTTGATCAAAAGCCAAATCTTCAACCCCGATTGGCTAGGCCTTTTTGGAGGCGAATAGGGCGACGGGTGGGATCATGGTTTTCAAGAGTTGAAAGTGGTATTACATATTTTTTATATACAATTTGTACTAATTAACCTAGTGTTAATTGAGAAGTTCGTTTTAATGTCAATTTTTCAGCCCTGATTAGCCTGAATTAGGCCTTTTATAAGAACCGAGTAAGGCCTAAACTGGAAGAAAATGAGGTTTTGAAGAGCCGAGAGTAGTATTATATAATTTTTATGTATAACTACTATAAATTAAACTTGTTTTTATTCTTAATTTGGAAGTTTGACAAAAAGTCAAACTTTCAGCTTCATTTGACCTGAACTAGGCCTTATGAGAGCCGAATAGGGCCCAAAGTGGAGGAAAACATGATTTTCAAGAGTCGTTACTAGTTTTACATAGTTTTTAAATATAATTACTACTAATTAACCTTGTTTCAAATGTTAATTAGGAACTGTGACCAAAAATCAAATTTTCAACTCTGATTCGACGAACTAAGCCTTATGAGAACCAAAAACAGGGAGAAAATCCATTTTTCAGGAGCCGAGAGTAGTATTACATATTTTTTATGTATAATGACTACTAATTAAACCTGTTTCTAGTCTTGATTAGAATATTTGATAAAAAGTCAAATCTTTAGCCCTTATTGGTCTGAACTAGACTTATAAGAACCGAATATAGGGCCCAAACGAGGAGAAAATGCGGTTTTCAAGAGTCATGAGTGGTTTTACATTGTTCTGTCTAATTACTACTAGTTAACCTTATTTCTAGTCTTAATTGAAAAGTTTGATCAAAAATTAAACTTTCAGCCATGATTTGCTCGAGTAAGGCCTTATAAGAGTCGAATAGGGGCTAAACAGGGAGAAAATGAGATTTTCAAGAGCCGAAAGTAGTATTATATAGTTTTTATGTATAACTATTATCATTTAAACTTGTTTCTGTTCTTAATTTGAAAGTTTGCCCAAATGTCAAACTTTCAGCCCTGAATGGCCGGAACTAGGCCTTATGAGAGCCGAATAAGGCCCAAACGGGAGGAAAATACGATTTCAAGAGCCATGAGTGGTATTAAATAGTTCTATAGACAATACTAATTATCCTTGTTTCTGGGGTTAATTAGGAAGTTTAACTAAAAGTTAAACTTTCAGCCCCGATTAGCCTGGACTAGGCCTTTTAAGAGTCAAAAATAGGGAGAAAATGTAGTTTTAAGAGCCGAGAGTAGTTAGTTTTTGTGAATAATTACTACTAATTAAACTTATTTCCAGTCTTAATTTAGATATTTTGACCAGAAGTCAAACCTGCAGCCCTGATTGGTCTGAACTAAGCCTTATAAGAGCCGAATAGGGCCTAAACGAGCTGAAAAATGGTTTTCAAGAGCTGAGAGTGATATTACATAGTTCTATGTACAATTTCTACTAATTATCCTTGTTTCTATGGTTAATTAGTAAGTTTGTACAAAAGTCAATTTTTAGCCCTGATTGGCCAGAATTAGGCCTTTTAATAAGAGCCGAATAGGGCTTAAATGTTGAGAAAGAGCTATTCAATAGCTTGGAGTAGTATTACATAGTTTTATATATAATTACTATAAATTAAACTTGTTTCTATTCTTAATTTGGAAGTTAGACCAAAAGTCAAACTTTTAGCCTCGATTAGTTTGAACTAGGCGGCCTTATAAGAGCGGAATAGGGCCCAAATGGGATAAAAATACGATTTTCAAGAGGAGTGATGTGACATAGTTTTTATGTACAATTACTACTAATTAATCTTGTTTCTAGCGTTAATTGGGAAGTTTTACCAAATATCAAATTTTCAACCCCGTTAGCCTAAACTAGGCCCTATAAGACTTGAAAATGGGAAATGCAGTTTTCAAGAGGCGGGAGTAATATTACATAATTTTTATGTATAATTACTATTATTTAAACTTATTTCTAGTCTTAATTTGAAAGTTTGACCAAATCTTAAACTTTCAATCCTTATTGGACTGAACTAGGTCTTATAAATGAGAGAAATTTAGCTCTTTAAAATTCTTGTTAAAAACTAACTCAAATGGGGGTATTTATAGCCCCATTAGAAATCTGCCCGCTGGCAGCTGAAAAGGGCCAGAATGCCCTTTCAGTCGACCGGCTGGTCGACCGGCCAACAGTAAAAAATTTGACCGTTGAGCCCTCCGGTCGACTGCCCGGTCGACCGTGCCAGATCCAGAGAGCAACTGCTCTCTGGCCGGTCGACCGCCCGGTCGACCGAGCTGGATACAGAGAGCAGAGCTCTCTGGCCGGTCGACCGCCCGGTCGACCGAGCTGGATACAGAGAGCAGAGCTCTCTGTTCGGTCGACCGACCCGGTCGACCGGAGGCTTTTCCAGAGAGCAGAGCTCTCTGGCAGTCGACCGACCCGGTCGACCAACCTCCCCAACAAGGCTGCGTGCACGTTCTGTGCACGTCGGTCAACCGGCCAGGTCGACCGCCCACTGCTACGGTCGACCGGCAGCCAGCCATCCCAGCTAATATGGGTCTTAAAAACTTGGGTTTTATCCTTAATTAAATCCCATAAAATCACATAAATTTCACAAAAATCAGTTCATGTTATATCTTTGAAATACAAACATGTTTGAGTAAAAATCAAATCATGTTACAAACATTTTGAACCATTTTTGTGACTTGAAAAATTTGCCTTAAACCAAATTCTGTATTTTCCAAAACTTGGATTTGAAATGGAAATCTGATTTTTCCAAAATACATGTAAATATAAAAACATGATATTTAAACAACTTTGAAGCATATAGTATATGGATAGAATCCAATATACATGAAAGGTATTATATCTATGTTTTTGACATTAAATCCAAAAATATGTTTTGTTAAAATACAAAACTCCAAACTCATGAAGTAGACTATCAAAATAAGTTTCTAAATAGATGAAGCATATATGTATATAGATCAAATCTAATATACATTAAACAATGTAAACTTGTTTTGATTCTATCTATTCATGAAAACCAAGATCGGTTAAACCGAAAACCAAAACCAAAACATGAAACTTAAAACAAGTGTGTGTGTTGTGAACTTGAGCATATCACACTATCTAACTTTACAATGGATCTAAATAAAATCTTAACTAAACAAACCGAAGCCTTCTTGTAGAACGCCGTCTCCAAGTCGACTCGATCCAAACGCGATTCCCCGAGCTTGACTCTAACCGAGTGCTAGATATGAACTTGACGCTCGAGCTCTTGAATCACCATGTGAAAGCTCCAAAACACGTTTGTTGAAGCTAATCACCTACTAATATCTTGGTTAAATATCATAAGATTATTAGTAAACTATAACTACATGAGTTAATCATCATCAAAACTAGAGTGGAAGGCCTCTGGGCCAACAATCTCCCCCTTTTTTATGATGACAAAACTCATGGAGTTATATATGCATGGATTAAAGTTAAGCTTCAAAGAAGCTCCCCCTTAACTCATGCATAGCAATAAACAATAAGATATGCAATGAATGTTAAACATGATTTGCATAAAACAATGAAATGAACATGCTCTTGATAACAAATCTTAAAATAAACATGTTCTTAAAGAATTGCTCTTGATACCAATAAAAATATCAATAAAAGCTCTTGATACCAACAAAACAAAACAACAAAATATGTTCTTGATACTAATATCCATGCTCTTGATACCCAATAATATTTACCAATAATATTCATGCTCTTGATACTAAAATCTCTTGATACCAATATCAAACCAATATCAATAAAACATAAAACAAATGTTTTTAACGAAAACTTTAAACATGCATATATACTAAAATACTTCTCCCCCTTTTTGTCAATCATCAACAAAGGGGTTAAAGAAAAAAATGTTCTCCCCCTTTTTGTCAGAAACAAAAATCAATAAAGGGGTACAAATAAAAGATACCAATTGAAAGATATATCAATTTAGCGTGAAGGTATACAAAGAAACATCATGATATCAATTTAAGATACCAATTGAAAATAAGCAAAACATATAGGTAATCTTGATACCAAATAAAGAATAATATCAATTTAATATTTTTGATACCAATATTGAAAATGAAACATATACCAATTGAAAATATTTTTCATTAGGAGCGTATGATACTAAAATAAAAAATCAATATCATTTTCAATCATTTTTCAGCATAAAGTGTGGGAGTAAAATACCAAATGTAAACAAAACCAAATGAAAGGTTAAATATGAATTTTCTCCCCCTTTATGAAATACCAAACAAAATGATGCATAAGCTTGTATAAGATACCAATTTAAATAATTTCATTAAGGACTAAATCAAGCTTAGCATAACTCAATTTGTGCTCAAAGATCTAAAGATTTAGTAAGCACAATCAAAACATAAATACATATATATATGTATGGGAAATTGAATACCAATCGAAATTGATACTATTTGAAGTTTAAGCATACATACATAAAATCATATATGAGTATACAAAAAGAATGTCAATAGTGATACCAATTGAAAAGATACAATGATATCAATTGAAACTAAAATGAGAATTAAGTGTATAACTCATACTACCTACCACCCATTACATGCACATGATTAAATAGATTTTCAATTAAGAGCATACAAGGCATGGTCGCCCAACCAACCACCCTTGGAAGGATAGGGGTTTTCAAAAATAAGTTTGAAAATAATATAACACGTTTGAAAACTCTACCAAATGAAGAATACGAACTAGTTATATGAAAAATTTGAAAAACTAGTACGAAATCCTTCAAGCAAGGAATAAAACAACAATATATTCCATGAAACATGAATATCACATGATCATCAAACACTCAAAGGTCTATAAGCACATATATTCTCATGAAAACAAATCATGAGTAAACAAAAATGATGTGAGTGTACAAGTATAATGTGAAATTACAAAGTCATGGAAATAGGCAATTAAGCTCAATATGAAATTCCATAAAACATAAAAATCATCAAAACAAGAATCCTTCAAGGTATATGTATGTCTTGTACAAACTAAAGTATACATACATATCCAAACATAAACGAGTCCACAAAAGTATATGCATGAAGGCAATGGCTCAAGGATGTATATGTATAACTAATAGTTTAGACAAAATAGACATATACATGAAGTTTAAACATAAACATGAAAAACATGCACAAAAAAATTAAAATTTATGAATCATCAAAACTAGACTACACTAGTACATCTAATGGGTACAAATGAGCATTCAAGCACAAATATATTATAATCTATTTGTGGCTCACTAGTTGTACAAGTATATACTCAAGGTTTAATGAAAACTAACATCTAAACATGTAATCAAAATATGAAGCATAAAAATCAAAACAAAACTCATATGATCATTATGGTAAATGCACATCCATTAGATCTATGATATACACAATAGCTAAACAAATGTGAGAACACAAAATATGGTTCCATATAAACATGGGTGATCTCAAATACTAATCATGTATATCACAAGTCTAATAATCATGACATTTAACATACTAATCATGAAACATCAAAACATGCTAAAAATGAATAATATGAAAGCATGTAAACATAAATGGAGTTAGAGATCGTTACCAAAACCAATAGGGCACATCTCCATATCTCCAAACCATGGTGGTCCTTCCACCAAACTCCCCTTGAAAGTGATGCATCCAAATAGTCCTCTTTAAGTTCGGAACGCATCCACCTCAAGGCACCATCACTCTCACGTCAAGTGAGAGCCCACATCTACATCAAATAAAATAGGAGTGGTCTTTGGTACCCATACTCTTTTGGGTCCATGGGGGTTAGCTCCTTTTCTAACCCAAACAAATTTATTTGCCAAATTGGAATCATGTATCCTATCATAACAAAATTTAGCAAGGTGGCCCTTACGTCCACAATGTGTACAAGTGTACACATGAGCATACAAAGTGTTATGGAGCATGTGTATGCCGTAGTTTGTGTGCATGCACAGATGGAATTTGTTTCTCGCGAAATATGAATTCCAAATGTGTATGGTTCAAAGCATAATGGCTCAAAGTGGAGCCCAAACAATCCACACTCTTCTTAAGCATACAAATATCATTTTCAATCATGGAAGAAGAGGCGCATGCAATAGGTATGCTAGAAGGTGAAGCTATACTAGCATGGCAAACATGTGTATCTAAATCATTTTTCAAAGAAATATTTTTATTTGAAATAATTTCCAATTCCTTTGAAATTGAAGCAATTTTTATTTTCAAGAATCATTCTCTTTTATAACAAAATCAAGTTTTAATGTTAAAGCCTCATTTCTCTTTAACACATCATTATAATCATTTTTAGTTTTCAAAATTTCATTTTCTTTTAGAGCAAGGTCGAGTTTGGATTTCAATGAATCCCTTTCATTAGAAATCTCCACTTTCTCTTGCAAAGCCAACTTAAGTTTTGAAAACAAATCTTTATTTTCTTTGTTAAGTCCAAAACTCTTCTTTTTCAAAAGATTATATTTTTCTAACAATTTTCACAAACAATTGATAGTTCTTCATTCAAAGCATTGGGATCAATATAATCATTACTAGAAGAACTAGCATCATCATCATCTAATTGAGTTTCCGAGTATACCTCAAGGGAGTCATTCCCTTGGACCATGTAGCAATGTTGCTCGGATTCTCTACTAGATTCATCCTCCACAATGGTTGGCGTTTGAAGCTTGGAGGAGGTCAACGTGTTCCACACTGCAAAGGCGGAATCACAGTTAGAAACAATAGAAAGATATTTTTTGTTAAGCATGCTTCTAAGTACCTCAAGGGCTTGTGCATTGGCCTCTATATGCTTGCTATTACCAAGATAGGATTTCTTGGTAGCGACAAGGAAAACATGTAAGCCTAGGGTTTTTAGGTGCATGGACATCCTAGCCTTCCAAACAACAATGTTGGAAGTATCAAACATAGGTGGGGTCATGAAGTCCATGAGTGTGTGTAAACAATATAAGTGTGCAAATACAAATCTAGATTAGCAAAACCAAGATCACACTCCTAGGTGGTTAAACCTAATATCAGGAGCGTAGGCTCTGATACCAATTGAAAGTACACCTAGAGGGGGGGTAAATAGGTATATGGCTAATCTAATGAACAATAATGTGGAATTAAAAACTTAATTCAACACACTTAGTGTAACCAATGAGTGTAGCCGAATTCCCGATGAAGGCCTCTGGACTAACTCCTCTGAATTCCTCTAAATAAGAGTTGAGGTGCTATGTAAAGCTCTCTTGGTTAAACACAAGTATGGGCACACACAATCAACACAAGCATGTATAAGATATAACAATATGAATCAATGCACAAATGTAAGAGAGAGTTAGAGAAAGTGGATCAAACGCAAACACCGAGATATGTTTCGAGGTTCGAGCACACAGCTCTACGTCCCCGCCTTCACACAGAAAGATTTCCACTAACTCTCCGCACAGGACTTCCCACACAGGGAACCTCCACTGAAGATTTGGGGCAAATCCAATTGGGAGTATACAACTCCTCTCTCAACCAATACAACCTCTCACTAGAGGCATGGCACAAACAAATCACCTCTACACTTAGAGGGATAGGCACAAAGCCACTCAAACAAATCACCTTTAGTGGTATCACATAGTTTAAATGTTAATTTACAACTAATTAAGCTTGTCTTTAGTCTTAATTGAGAAGTTTGACTGAAATTTAAACTTCAGGCTCGATTGGACTTAACTAGGCCTTACAAGAACCGAATAGGGCCCAAACGGGGGTAAAGTATGATTTTCAAGAGCCGGAAATAGTACTACATAGTTTCTCTGTATTAACTACTACTAATTAAACTTGTTTCTAGTCTTAATTTGGAAGTTTGTTCAAAAGTCAAACTTTCAACCCCGAATGGCCGAAACTATAAGAGCCGAATAGGGCCCAAACAGGGAGAAAACTTGTATTTCAAAAGTCATGAGTGATAATGACACAATGTCTATATACAATTACTACTAATTTAACCTTGATTCTAGTCTTAATTTGAAAGTTTGAAAGAAAGTCAAACTTTAAGCCCTGATTAGCCTAAACTAGATCTTATTAGAACCGAATGGGGTCCAAACGGGGAGAAAACATGATTTTCAAGAGTCGGAAGTAGTATCACATAGTTTCTATATATAAATACTATTAATTAAACTTGTTTCTATTCTTAATTTTGAAGTTTGACCAAAAGTCAAACGTTCACTCCCGATTAGCCTGAACTTGGCCTTATATGAGGAGAATTGGGCCAAACGGGGGGAACATGATTTTCATGAGCCGTAAGTGATATTAATAGTTTCTATGTACAATTAATACTAATTAACCTTGTTTCCAGTGTTAATTGAAAATATTGATCAAAAGTCAAACTTTTAGCCCCGATTGGCCTGATCTAGGCCTTACAAGAGCCGAATAAGGCCCCGACAGGGAGAAAATGTAGTTTTCAAGAGCCGAGAGTAGTATTATATAGTTTCTATGTATAACTATTAGTTTAACTTATTTTTATTCTTAATTTGAAAGTTTGACCAAAAGTCAATCTTTCAATGCTAATTAATCTAAAATAGGCCTTATAAAAGGCGAATATAGGACCCGAACGGGGAGAAAATTCAATTTTCAAGAGTCGAGAGTAGTATTAAATAGTTTTTATGTATAATTACTACTAATTAAATTTGGTTCTATTCTTAATTAGGAAGTTGAAAAACACCTAGAGGGGGGGTGAATAGGTGTGATTGCTAATCTTACAAATTTTAACTCTCTAAATGCGTAACCTAAAACAAGTGAGGCTCAACTTAGTACAATTCAACAAGTGTAGCCGAATTCCTCTTGCGAGGCTCTGGACTAAACTCCTCTTGATTCCCCTTGATATGGGTTGAGGCGCTATGTGAAGCTCTTGTTGGATGAGTACGGGATTGGCACACACAAGTATGAAATGGATGATATGAAGAATGATGCAAACACAATGATATATGGCAAGAATTACAAGCAATTAAATAGTAGCACAAGAAAATTAAACAATATCACAAATATGCAATAGAAAGCAATAAGGAGCTATTGAAAAGTAAAGCAAGAATTAGACGCAAAGGCAATCGCAAACAAAGTGATTTGTTTCGAGGTTCGAGCCACCGCTCTACTCCCCGCCTTCACCTCCGTGAAGGGTTTCCACTATCCACCGAGGACGCCTTTACAATTTGGTCTACCGAAGACCGAGCACCGAGCTCCACCGAGTACAAAGGACCTCTACCGAAGAGGTTGCTCCACAAGGAAAGGAATACAAGAACAAAGTGATCACAACAAGATCACTACACTCTTTCTCAAACTCTTTTACAAACACTCTCACTTCAATTACAACTTCACTATAGAATGAGTATTGAATTTTTGGCTCTATGAAGTGTGGTGAGAAAAACTTCAGTTGTAGAGTGATATTAGTAATCAAACACAACTGAAAAACAAGCTCAAAAAGAATTGGAATGAAAGCTTTAAACTCTTTTCTTTTCTCTTTTGAAAACAATACAAACTTGAGGATTTTTCTAAGTAAAATGCAAGAGAGACTTCTCCTCTATTTATAGGGTTAAAAATCGGTTAAAAACAATTTCTTTTGGTCTTATTTTCTCTGAAAAAGACCTGAAAAACACTGAAAAAGTCTGCCAAGAAATCAGATAAAAAACAGATTTTAGAATTGCACAAAAGAGGAAAGAGCCGTTGGGATTTTGCAGGCCTGGCGGTCGACCGGTCCGGTCGACCGCCAGCCCAGCAGCAGAGAGCCGTTGGCTCCCGGTCGACCGGTCCGATCGACCGTCCCAAAAGAGGAAACACAGTTTCCTTCTTCCGGTCGACCGGTCCGGTCGACCGAAATAACCCGAGAGCAATTTGCTCTCCGTCGGTCGACCGGTCCGGTCGACCGACAGACATGCACAAACAGTGCATGTCCAGACACATCGCCGGTCAACCGGGCCGGTCGACCGAAGTTGCCTGAAACAGAAAAACTGGGCTGTTTTTGAGATAGAAAAATTTTGAGAAATATTTTAAAAATACATATAGCTAAGTATTATGCAGAAAATAGTTTATACACATGTTTTATACAAGATTTTCAAGATATAAAGCTTTTGGTACATGTATATATAAACTAAGGCATAAAACTTAGAAATAACCATTTTTAAAACATAGGAAATATATGAAACAAATGTGTGTGCAAATCCTAGAGCCAAATTTCATATACTCAAACTTTAACATTCTATTTCTTACAATGATTCTAAGACTTCAAGATCTTCAATAGGCTTCTTCATATGATCTTCAACACTTGTTCCTTGAGCCCAATTGGAGTTGACTTGAGTCCAAATCCTTGTAATTGTGAGAGAAGACTTCTAGAATGAATAGAAATCTGAAACACACTTAAACAACAAATGTTATTAGTACAAATAACTAATATGTTTTGTAATCATCAAAATACACTAATCATGGGTGATTGTAACCTTGGGCCAACAATCTCCCCCTTTTTGATGATGACAAAACATATAGGTTATTTAGATAAACATGGAAGAGGAGTTTGAAAAACTCCCCCTCAAATGATGCTATGTATAAAAATTGGACTATTGAAAGCACAATACATAAAGCATTCAATGTACAAAAGTTTTGTCAAAAACTTAAATAAACAAACTTTCTTTCTTTTTTTTCATTTATTTTTTCATAAAATAAAACTCAAATAATATCAAAACTAAATATCAAAATATCAAACTAAACTTATTCTCCCCTTTTTGTCATACATCAAAAAGGGTGAAAATACCAATTGAAAAAAAATTTTATTTTTAAGAATCCATAATGCAAACATTCAACTCACCACAAATAAATGAAAATCTAGCATAGTCTAATGGTTTAGTAAAAATATCGGCAAGTTGAAAATCGGTAGAAACATAATCAATCTCAATATCACCTTTCTCATAATGATCTCTAAGAAAGTGATACCTAATGTCAATGTGTTTGGTTTTACTATGTTGATTTGCATTCTTTGTCATGTGAATAGTACTAGTATTATCACAAAATATTTTAACATGATCAAAGTGTAAATCATAGTCAAGGAGAGTATGTTTCATCCAAAGAACTTGTGCACAACAAGCTCCGGCCGCAACATACTCCGCCTCGGCGGTTGATAGGGCTACCGAATTTTGCTTTTTGGAAGACCAAGATACAAGACAATTACCTAAGAATTGACATGTTCCACTTGTGCTCTTCCTATCTACCCTACAACCCGCATAGTCGGCATCCGAAAAACTCTTCATTTCAAATAATCCGGTTTTAGGATACCATAAACCCATTTCAATAGTGCCCTTAAGGTATCTAATTATGCGTTTAACCGCAATTATGTGAGATTCTTTAGGACAAGATTGAAAACGTGCACAAAGACAAACGGAAAACATAATATCCGGCCTACTAGCCGTCAAATAAAGCAAACTACCAATCATGCTTCTATAAAGTTTAATGTCTACACTTTTACCTTGTTCATCCTTGTCAAGCTTTGTAGTTGTTGCCATGGGAGTTTTGCTAACTTTCGATCCTTCAAGCCCAAACCTTTTGATTAGTTCCTTTGTGTACTTGGCTTGATTGATGAAGATCCCATCCTTCCTTTGCTTGATTTGGAGTCCAAGGAAATAGTTGAGCTCCCCCATCATAGACATTTCAAATTCATCCTTCATGCATGACTCAAAGGCTTTGCAAAGAGATTCATTAGTAGAACCAAAAATAATATCATCTACATAAATTTGCACAATAAGAATATCTTTTTCTACATGTTTAGTAAACAATGTTGTGTCAATTTTACCTTTCTTAAAACCATTTGAAATCAAAAATGAAGAAAGTCTTTCATACCAAGCCCTAGGGGCTTGTTTTAAACCATAAAGAGCTTTATCTAATTTAAAAACAAAATCCGAATGTGTAGGATCAACAAACCGGGGGGTTGTTCAACATACACCTCTTCTTCAATAAATCCATTTAGAAAAGCACTTTTAACATCCATTTGAAATAATTTGAAATCTTTATATGAGGCAAATGCTAGTGTCATCCGTATGGCTTCAAGCCGTGCTACGGGTGCAAAGGTTTCTTCAAAATCGATCTCTTCGATTTGAGTGTAACCTTGGGCAACTAACCTAGCCTTGTTTCTAACTACATTACCCGATTCATCCAACTTGTTCTTAAAGATCCACTTAGTACCAATTGTTGGTCTATCGTGGGGCCTAGGAACAAGGTGCCAAACTTGGTTGCGCTCAAATTGATTGAGCTCCTCTTGCATGGCTAGCAACCAATATGAATCGGCCTCGGCTTCGAGCACATTTTTGGGTTCAATATGAGAAATGAATGCATAGTTACCACAATAGTCATGAAGTCTAGAGCGAGTAGTTACCCCTTTTGATACTTCACCTATGACGAGGTCCTTGGGATATGTGGATTGTATCTCCAATCCTTTGGTAGTGGTTGAGTAGGCTCCACCTCATGTGTTTGATTTTCATTTCCTTGTGCCTTTTCCACCTTAGCTTCGCTTCCTTCATCATCCTTTGGTTTGTCTCCCATAGTAGAAGCATCCTCCAAGGTCACTTTCTCCAAACCTTCATCCAATGCATCTATTTCTACAACATTCTTAACAAACTTGTTAGATTCCTCAAACTTAACATGAATAGACTCTTCAATAGTCAATGATGATCTAATGAAAACTCTATAAGCCTTACTAGTGTTTGAGTAACCTACAAAAATAGCCTCATAAGATCTAGCATCAAATTTTCCTAAATTATCTTTTGTGTTTAAAACAAAGCATTTGCAACCAAAAACTTTAAAATAGGAAACATTAGGTTTTCTAGAAAAATACATTTCAAAAGAAGTTTTAGTAGTATTTTTACACAAGAAAACACGATTTGATATGTAGCATGATGTATTTACGGCCTCGGCCCACAAATAATGTGGTAGACCATATTCACTTAGCATTGTCCTAGCCATCTCTTGTAATGTTCTATTTTTCCGTTCAACTACTCCATTTTGTTGTGGAGTTCTAGGACAAGAAAGTTCATGCTTTATTCCATGTTCATCACAAAAAGTGGTAAAGGGTTGGTTAATGAATTCACCTCCTCTATCACTTCTTATTCTCAAAATCGAAACATCTTTTTCTTTTTCAACTCTTTTCTTAAAAGTTTGGAAATACGAAAATGCTTGGCTTTTATGTTCAAGAAAGAAAACCCAAGTAAATCTTGAAAAGTCATCAACCAAAACATAAGCAAATCTATTCCCACTTAGACTTTTGGTTTGTGTAGGGCCAAAAAGATCCATATGGATTAACTCCAAAGGACGTGATGTCATGATGTCCTTAATTGACTTGAAAGAAGACTTAGTTTGTTTCCCAAATTGACATGCGTCACAAACTCGGTCTTTTTCAAAATTCAAGCAAGGAATACCTTTCACCATTTCCTTTGTGTTTAACCTAGAAATGTGATCAAAAGAAATATGCCCTAATCTCCTATGCCACAACCAAGAGTCATCATCGAGGGCTTTCAAACAAGTAATATTACAAGACATATTTAACATATCAATCATATAAACATTACTTTCACGAAAACCGGAAAATACACAAACATTAGAAGTTCTATCAATAACTTTACAAGCAACATTATCAAAAACAATATCAAAACCTTTATCACAAAGTTGACTAACACTCAAGAGATTATGCTTGAGGCCATCAACTAAAACTACATTTTCAATTAAAGGAGAGGTGCCAAGTTTTACATTACCAATACCGATGATTTTACCCTTGGCGTCATCTCCGAAGGTGACGGTGCCACCTTCATGATATCTTGATAGGGTTGCAAAGTTGTTGATGTCCCAAGTCATGTGCCTTGAGCAACCGCTATCAAGATACCACAATCCTCTACGTCGTTGGGATTTGGAAAGTACCTACATCATTTAACATAATTGTTGATTTTGGTACCCAAACTTTCTTGGGTCCTTTAAAGTTAGTGCCTCGAACCCAAACATTGTGACGTGATACATTTAATCTATCATAGCAAAAATTGGCTAAGTGCCCTTTCCGTCCACAATGTGAACATGAGAACACTCTACCATACATGAATGCATGATGTGTATGTGTAGTGTGAGCATGTTTTGGGGTTTTCCATGTTGTTTAGGTTGTGTAGCATGAACATGAACATGAGCATGAGCATTTTTCTTTGGGGCTTGTTTCTTAGGAAACATAGCCTCAATTTTCTTCTTGTTAAACTCACAATCTTTCAAAACAACACTTAATGAGTCTAATCTTTCCTTAAGCATAGAAACTTCATTTGAATCAATTAATGGGGCTTTACCTTTGCAAGAAATCTTATATTTTCAAAATCATTTTTGGTAGTGGCCAAAGTGGAAACCAAATCATCTTTTTCTTTGTAAGAGTAAAAACTTGAAGACTTAAAGATTCATTTTCCTTTTTCATTTTAAGATACTTTTTCTTTAAGAAATCATAGTTTTGTGACAACTCAACAAAAGCCTCTTCTAACACATCCATAGAAAGTTCATTATCATGAGAAGGGGAAGAGGTTACCTTGCTTGTGCCTTCATTAGCCATGAAGCACATGTTGGCGGTGTCTATTTCTTCCTCGGATTCGGTCTCCGAATCCCAAGTTGCCTTCATAGCCTTCTTCTTGTAAGGCTTCTTTGAAGTGGAGGGCTTTGCTTTGTCCGGACACTCCGCCACAATGTGTCCCGGTCTTTGGCAATTGAAGCACACAATCTTCCTTTCTTCTTTGCCTCCTTGCCATCTTCTTCTACCTTGGTACTTCGCCTTGTTGTACATCCTCCGGACATTTTTAACAAGGAGTGAGAGCTCCTCATCATTTTCTTCTTCATCATCTTCATCGGAGTGTGTAGCTTGACTCTTGAAGGCGATAGTCTTCTTTTTGGAAGGAGCCATATCCTCCCTTGCTTTCCTTTCCATCTCATGGGTTTTGAGGTTCCCAATGAGACCTATAAGCTCCATCTCTTCATTGTCGTTGAGTTCCTTCAAGGTTGTTGCTTTAACTTCCCATGAAGGAGGAAGAGCCCGGATGATCTTCCTTACTCTTTGATCATTGTTGATATCTTCACCTAAAGAAGAGAGTCCATTAGTAATCTTGGTAAATCTTGTAACCATATCATCTATGGTTTCATTTTCTTGCATGCTAAATGTTTCATATTGGGACCCAAGAAGGTCAATCTTAGCCTTCTTTACTTGTGAGGTCCCCTCATGTGTGACTATCAAATGTGACCAAATCTCATATGCGGATTTGCAATGGATAACCCTAGCTATGTCATCATCATTTAGGGCTTGTAGGAGTGCATAATGAGCTTTGGCATTGGCATCGAATTCCTTAGTCTCTATTTCGGACCAAGTGGATTCGTCACCGGGGGGTACACTAAAGGACTTAGTCACGGCTTTTGCAACTCGGCTACCTAGAGATTGCAAAAACACGGTCATCTTAACTTTCCATATGGGAAAGTTAAGTCCATCAAACTTAGGAGGGGTCTTAATTCCATCGGCCATTTTTACTATATGAATATGAATGAAATGATTAGCAAATTAGGATCTTCTCTAAGGTTGTTAAACCAAATCCTAGAGTCCAAGCTCTGATACCAATTGAAAAACACCTAGAGGGGGGGTGAATAGGTGTGATTGCTAATCTTACAAATTTTAACTCTCTAAATGCGTAACCTAAAACAAGTGAGGCTCAACTTAGTATAATTCAACAAGTGTAGCCGAATTCCTCTTGCGAGGCTCTGGACTAAACTCCTCTTGATTCCCCTTGATATGGGTTGAGGCGCTATGTGAAGCTCTTGTTGGATGAGTACGGGATTGGCACACACAAGTATGAAATGGATGATATGAAGAATGATGCAAACACAATGATATATGGCAAGAATTACAAGTAATCAAATAGTAGCACAAGAAAATTAAACAATATCACAAATATGCAATAGAAAGCAATAAGGAGCTATTGAAAAGTAAAGCAAGAATTAGACGCAAAGGCAATCGCAAACAAAGTGATTTGTTTCGAGGTTCGAGCCACCGCTCTACTCCCCGCCTTCACCTCCGTGAAGGGTTTCCACTATCCACCGAGGACGCCTTTACAATTTGGTCTACCGAAGACCGAGCACCGAGCTCCACCGAGTACAAAGGACCTCTACCGAAGAGGTTGCTCCACAAGGAAAGGAATACAAGAACAAAGTGATCACAACAAGATCACTACACTCTTTCTTAAACTCTTTTACAAACACTCTCACTTCAATTACAACTTCACTATAGAATGAGTATTGAATTTTTGGCTCTATGAAGTGTGGTGAGAAAAAACTTCAGTTGTAGAGTGATATTAGTAATCAAAACACAACTGAAAAACAAGCTCAAAAAGAATTGGAATGAAAGCTTTAAACTCTTTTCTTTTCTCTTTTGAAAACAATACAAACTTGAGGATTTTTCTAAGTAAAATGCAAGAGAGACTTCTCCTCTATTTATAGGGTTAAAAATAGGTTAAAAACAATTTCTTTTGGTCTTATTTTCTCTGAAAAAGACCTGAAAAACACTGAAAAAGTCTGCCAAGAAATCAGATAAAAAACAGATTTCAGAATTGCACAAAAGAGGAAAGAGCCGTTGGGATTTTCCAGGCCTGGCGGTCGACCGGTCCGGTCGACCGCCAGCCCAGCAGTAGAGAGCCGTTGGCTCCCGGTCGACCGGTCCGGTCGACCGTCCCAAAAGAGGAAACACAGTTTCCTTCTTCCGGTCGACGGTCCGGTCGACCGAAATAACCCGAGAGCAATTTGCTCTCCGTCGGTCGACCGGTCCGGTCGACCGACAGACATGCACAAACAGTGCATGTCCAGACACATCGCCGGTCGACCGGGCCGGTCGACCGAAGTTGCCTGAAACAGAAAAACTGGGCTGTTTTTGAGATAGAAAAATTTTGAGAAATATTTTAAAAATACATATAGCTAAGTATTATGCAGAAAATAGTTATACACATGTTTTATACAAGATTTTCAAGATATAAAGCTTTTGGTACATGTATATATAAACTAAGGCATAAAACTTAGAAATAACCATTTTTAAAATATAGGAAATATATGAAACAAATGTGTGTGCAAATCCTAGAGCCAAATTTCATATACTCAAACTTTAACATTCTATTTCTTACAATGATTCTAAGACTTCAAGATCTTCAATAGGCTTCTTCATATGATCTTCAACACTTGTTCCTTGAGCCCAATTGGAGTTGACTTGAGTCCAAATCCTTGTAATTGTGAGAGAAGACTTCTAGAATGAATAGAAATCTGAACACACTTAAACAACAAATGTTATTAGTACAAATAACTAATATGTTTTGTAATCATCAAAATACACTAATCATGGGTGATTGTAACCTTGGGCCAACAGAAGTTTGACCAAAAGTCAAACTTCAGCCCAGATTGGCCTAAAATAGGCCTATACGAGCCGAATAGGGCCCAAACGGGGAGAAAATGCGGTTTTCTAGAGCTGAGAGTAGTATTACATAGTTTTTATATATCATTACTACAAATTAAGCTTGTTTCTAGTCTGAGCCGTAAGTGATATTAATAGTTTCTATGTACAATTAATACTAATTAACCTTGTTTCCAGTGTTAATTGAAAATTTTGATCAAAAGTCAAACTTTTAGCCCCGATTGGCTTGAGCTAGCCTTAAAAGAGCCGATTAAGGCCCAGAGAAGGAGAAAATGGGGTTTTCAAGAGCCGAGAGTAGTATAACATAGTTTCTACGTGTAACTATTAGTTTAACTTATTTCTACTCTTAATTTGAAAGTCTGACCAAAAGTCAATCTTTCAACGCTGATTGGCCTAAAATAAGCCTTATAAGAGCCGAATATAGGACCCGAATGGGGAGAAAATTCAATTTTTAAGAGTCGAGAGTAGTATTAAATAGTTTTTGTGTATAATTACTACTAATTAAATTTTATTTTATTCTTTAATTGAGAAGTTTGACCAAAAGTCAAACCTTCAGTCCAGATTGGCCTAAAATAGGCCTTATACGAGCCGAATAGGGCCCAAATGGGGAGAAAATGCGATATTCCAGAGCCAGCAGTAGTATTACATAGTTTTTATATATCATTACTACAAATTAAGCTTATTTCTAGTCTTAACTGGAAAGTTTGATCAAAAGTCAACCTTCAGCCCTTATTGGCCTGAACTGGCCTTATAAAAGCCGAATAGAGCCCAAATAGAAGGAACAAGATTTTCAAGAGCTGAGAGTGGTATTATATATATAATTTCTATGTATAAATACTACTAATTAACCTTGTTGCTAGTGTTAATTGGGAACTTTGGCCAAGGTCAAACTTTGAGCCCTGATTGGCCTGAATTAGGCCTTAAAAGAGCTGAATAGGGTCTAAACTGGAAGAAAATAAGGTTTTCAAGAGCCAACAATAGTATTACATATTTTCTCTGTATAATTACTACTAATTAAATTTTTTTATAGTTTTAATTGAGAAGTTTGACCAAAAGTCAAACCTTCTGCCTCATTGCCTGAACTAGGCCTTATAAAAGTCGAGTAGGGCCCAAACGGGAGGAAAGCATGGTTTTCAAGAGCTGAGTATGATATTATATAGGTTATATGTACAATTACTACTAACTAACCTTGTTGCTAGTGTTAATTAGAAATTCTGACTTAATGTCAAACTTTCAGCCCCGATTGGCATAAAGTAGG
This sequence comes from Agave tequilana, assembly GCA_038442645.1. Lineage (NCBI taxonomy): Eukaryota > Viridiplantae > Streptophyta > Magnoliopsida > Asparagales > Asparagaceae > Agave > Agave tequilana. The sequence continues at coordinate 205,893 of JAVJIF010001568.1, read as the reverse complement.
CCTTATAAGAACCGAATAAGGCCCAAACGAGATGAAAACATAGTTTTCAAGAGCTGAGAGTGGTATTACGTAGTTTTTATGTATAATTACTACTAATTAAACTTGTTACTAGTCTTAATTGTGAAGTTTGATAGAAAGTCAAACTTTCAGCCCCGATTGGCCTGAACTAGGCCTAAGAGCCGATAGGGCCCAAATGGGAGGAAAACTTGATTTTTAAGAGCCGTGAGTGGTTTTACAAAGACTCTATATACAATTGCTACTATTTAACCTTATTTCTAGTGTTAAAGAGGAAATTTGACTAAAAGTCAAACTTTCAGCCTCGATTGACCTGAATTAGGTCTTAAAAGAGCCGATAGGGCCCAAATAGGGAGAAAATGAGGTTTTTAAGAGTTAGGAGTAGTATTACATAATTTTATATATAGCTACCATAAATTAAACTTTGTTTCTATTTTTAATTTGGAAATTTAACCAAAAGTCAAATTTTTTGCCCGAATTGGCCTGAATAGGCCTTATAAGAGCCGAATAGGGCCCAAATGAGAGAAAAACTTGGTTTTCAAGATCTGTAAGTGATATTACATAGTTTTTATAGATAATTACTACAAATTAAGCATATTTCTAGTGATAATGGGAAGTTTGAGCAAAAGTTAAACTTTCAGCCCCGATTAGCCTGAACTAGGCCATATAAGAACCGAATTGGACCGAAACTGGGAGAAAATATGGCTCAAAAGCCGGGAGTTGTATTTCATAGTTTTTATGTGTAATTACTATTAATTAAAATTATTTCTTGTCTTAATTGAGAAGTTTGACTTTTTAGTCAAACCTTGACCCTTATTGGCCTGAAGTAGGCCATATATAGGAGTCGAATAAGGCCAAAATGGGGAAAAAATATTGTTTTCAAGAGCCACGAGTGTCACTACATAATTCTATATACAAATAGTACTAATTAACCTTGTTCTAGTGTTAAATGAGAAGATTGACTAAAAGTCAAACTTTCAACCCTGAGTAGCCTGAAATGGACCTTATAAGCGCAGAATAAGGTCCAAACGGGGAGAAAATGAGGTTTTTATGTATAACTACAAGAAATTAAACTTGTTACTGTTCTTAATTTGAAAGTTTGACCAAAATTCAAACTTTCAGCCCGGATTAGATGAAGTAGGCTTTATAAGAACCGAATACGTTCTAAAGGGGATGAAAATATGGTTTTCAAGAGATAAGAGTGGAATTACTTATTTTTATGTATAATTACTATTAATTGACCATGTTTCTTCTGTTAGTTGGAAAGTTCAACCAAAAGGCAAACTTTCAGGCTTGATAGGCCTGAACTAAGCCTTATAAGAGGTAAATAGGGCCTAAATGGGGAGAAAATACAGTTTTCAAGTGCCGAGAGTATTATTACATAGTTTATATATATATATATATATATATATATATATATATATATATATATATATATATATATAATTACTACTAATTAAACTTGTTACTAGTCTTAACTGTGATGTTTGATAGGAAGTCAAACCATCAGTCCCGATTGGCCTGAACTAGGCCTTATAAGAGCCGAATATGGCCCGAGCTCAGAGTTATATTACATAGTTTTTATATATAATTATTTCTAATTAAATTATTTCTAGTGTTAATTGAGAAGTTTGCTTAAAAGTCAAACCTTCAGCCTGTATTGGCCCGAATTAGGCCTTATAAGAGTCGAAAAGGGCCTAAAAGGGGGAGACATGATTTTCAAGAGCTGAGAGTGGTATTACATAGTTTCTACATATAATTACTACTAATTAACCTTGTTTCTAGTGTTATTTGGGAATCTTGACCAAAAGTCAAACTTTCAGCCCTGATTGGCCCGAACTAGGCCTTATAAGATCCGAATGGGGCCCAAACAGAGAGAAAATACAGTTTTCAAGAGCCGAGAGTAGTATACATAGCTTTTATCTATAATTACTACTAATCAAACTTAGTTCTAATCTTAATTGGAAAGTTTGACCAAATGTCAAACTTTCTGCTCCGATTGGCCTGAACTAGGCCTTATAAGCACTGAATAGGACCCAACAGGAGGTAAACATGGTTTTCAAGAGCCTTGAGTCGTATTACATAGTTTTCATGTACAATTACCACTAATTAATCTTGTTCCAATGTTAATTGAGAAGTTTGATCAGCCCCGATTGGCCTGAACAAGTCCATATAGAGCCGAATAGGGCCTAAACGAAGAGAAAACTAGGTTTTCAAGAGTCAGGATCAGTATTACATATTTTTTTATATATAACCACTATAAATTTAACTTGTGCCTATTCCTAATTTTGAAGTTTGACCGAAAGTCAAACTTTCAGCCCCGATTAGCCTAATTAGGCCTTATAACCGTTGAATAGGCCTAAATTGGAGGAAAATATGATTTTCAAGAGCTGTGAGTGACATTATATTTCTATGTACAATTAGTGCTAATTAACCTTTTTTCTAGCATTAATTGAGAAGTTATATCAAAAGTCTAACTTTTGGCCTCGTTTGGCCTGAATTAGGCCTTATAAGAGACGAATAGGGCCTAAATAGAAAGAAAATGTGATTTTCAAGTGTCAGGAGTAGCATTATATATTTTTTATGTATAATTACTACTAATTAAACTTGTTTCTATTCTTAATTGGGTAGTTTGACCAAAAGTCAAACTTTCAGCCCAGATTGGCCTGTACTAGGCGTTATAAGAGTCGAATAAGGCCCAAACGGGAGGAAAACATGGTTTTCAAGAGCCGTGAGTGATATTACATAGTTTTTATTTTAATTACTGCTAATTAAATTTGTTTCTAGCAGTAATTGGCAAGTTTGACCAAAAGTCAAACTTTCGGCCTCGATCGGCCTGAACTAGGCCATATAAGAGCCAAATAGGGCCTAAATAGGAGAAAATAAGGTTTTCAAGAGCCGACAGTAGTGTTATATGGTTTCAATATAGAATTATTATTAATTAAACTTGTTTATAATCGTAATTGGGAAGTTTGACAAAAAGTCAAACTTTCAGCCCCGACTGGCCTGAACTAGGCCTTATAAGAGCGAAATAGGGCCCAAATAAGGAGAAAGCATGATTTTCAAGAGCCAGGATTAGTATTACATAGTTCTGTGCACAATTACTACTAATTAAACTTATTTCTAGTCTTAATCTAAAAGTTTGTGTTTAGTCAAACTTTCAACCCTGATTGGTCGAACTAGGAATTATAGAGCCGAATAGGGCCCAAACGGAGAGAAAACATGGTTTTCAAAAGCCGAGAGTAGTATTACATAGTTTCTATGTATAATTACTACTGATTAAACTTGTTTCTAGTCTTAATCTGGAAGTTTGGCCAAAAATCAAACCTTCAGCCCTAATTGGCTTGAAGTATGCCTTATAAGAGCCGAAATAGGGTCCAAACGGGGTGAAGACTGTAATCACTTAGAGGGGGGTGAATAGGTGACTAGCTAATCTAATGGTCAATTAATGCGGAATTAAAACTATTAATGCAAACTAAAACTCTTAAGCTAAATACACCAAGTATAACACAAGAGTGTAGCCGAATTTCCCGTGAAGGGCTCTGGACTAACTCCTCAAGATTCCTCTAAATAAGAGTTGAGGTGTCGCGTGGCTCTCTCGGTTAAATACAAGTGTTAGCAAACAAACCCCAAGCATATAACAATTAGGCACATATATATATCAAGCATATAAAGATAAAGACAATAAGAGCATGCAAGATATAAACAAGTTAGAAATAGAGAGAGAGAGCAATCGCAAATACGGGAGATTTATTTCGAGGTTCGAGCACACTTGCTCTACGTCCCCGCAAGAACAACACACCGCAAGCCCACTAGCTTACCGAGGCTGCACCTATACAATGAGCTCTCACTAGAACTCGAAACACCCGCGAACACACAAGTCCGCCTCCTCAAAGCAAAGATGAAGTCTTTGGTGATCACAACACCTTGATCACCTAAAAACAATCTCACAACAAGTCTCCTATAGGATGGATATATCAATGGAAAGCTCAAGTGTTTGTGAGAAAAACAAGGATGGAAGTTGTGGTGAAAAACTCAAGAAACTCTTTTGAAAAACACTGTTGATAAACTTCCTTTGAATTGGAAATATTTGCTCTCAAACTAGTGGAGAAAACCTCTGAAATAGATGGGAAAAACTAGGTTTAAAACTCTCCAAAAAATCTTGTTTAAAACAGTCCAAGAAACCTCCATTTTATAGGCCTAGAAAAAACTAGCCGTTGGGGCCAAACATCAGCCTGGACGGCTGTCGGTCGACCGGCCCGGTCGACCGCCAACGGTCAGAAATTCGACCGTTGGAGCCGGTCGACCGGGCCGGTCGACCGGGGCTTTCCAGAGAGCATAGCTCTCTGGACGGTCGACCAGGTCGGTCGACCGGCCCTCCAGCCAGACTGGCGTGCACGTTCTGTGCACGTCGGTCGACCGACTCCTAGCTCGGTCGACCGGCAGAAGCCAGGACAGGTTCTTTTAGGGATTAAAAACTTGGTATTATGTCTTATATAAAATCCCATAAATTCATGAAAAATCTACAAAAATAGGTTCAGTATAATACTTTGATAAACAAACATGCTTGAGTAAAATCAAGACATGTTACAAACATTTTGAACTATTTTTATAACTTAGAAATTTTAGCATAAAACAAAATCTGTATTTTTCCAAATAGGTTTTTCTAAAACTTCTCCAAATACAAAAACAAGATATTTTAAACACTTCTAAAGCATAGAGTGTATGGATATGATCCACTACACATACATGATGAAATATCTATTTTTTGACAATAAGCACTAAAATAATTTTGGTTAAAACACATGTATATATTAAACTCCAAAAACCAAAACGGTATTTTTCCAAAATGAAAACTCTTTTGTATTTTTTTAAAATAAAAACTCTTTTATGAAAACACATCTAAATCTTGTGTGTGAGTGTATATGGTAAACTTAAGCAATCCATCAACTATTCTATCATTTACATTTTATCTAAAACAAAATGTTAATAAAAACAAACCTAGACACAAGTCTTCTCTTACTTCTTGACTTGGTCCAAACTTTGATCCAAAGAGCTAGACTCCTCTTGAGCACTTGATGTGGTCTTGATGCATAGGCTCTTGAATCAAACCGCGTTAGCTCCAAAACTTGACTTTAAATCCTTTGTTGAAGCTAAACACCTACTAAGATCTTGATCACAAATCTGAGACTAAATAAACACAAGATCATTAGTACTATAACTACATGAGTTAATCATCATCAAAACTAGAGTGATGGGCCTTTGGGCCAACATAGACGTGATTTTCAAGAGCCAAGAGTCATATTACATAGTTTCTATGTATAATTATGACTAACTAAACTTATTTCTAATCTTAGTTTGTAAGTTAGTCAAACTTTTAGCCCCGATTAGCCTAAACTAGACCTTATAAGAGCTGAATATGACCCAAACTAGGAGAAAACATGCTTTTCAAGTGCCTTTAGTGGTATCACGTAGTTTAAATGTTAATTTACAACTAATTAAACTTATCTTTAGTCTTAATTGAGAAGTTTGACTGAAATTTAAACTTCAGGCTCGTTTGGACTTAACTAGACCTTATAAGAACCGAATAGGGCCCAAACGGGGGTAAAATATGATTTTAAAGAGCCGAAAATAGTATTACATAGTTTCTCTATATTACTACTACTAATTAAACTTGTTTCTAATCTTAATTTGAAAGTTTGACTAAATGTCAAACTTTCAACCCCGAATGGCCGAAACTATAAGGGCCGAATAGGGCCCAAACGGGGAGAAAACTTATTTTTCAAAAGTCGTGAGTGGTATGACACAATGTCTATATACAATTACTACTAATTAACCTTGATTCTAGTCTTAATTTGAATGTTTGAAAGAAACTCAAACTTTCAGCCCTGATTAGCCTGAACTAGATTTTATCAGAACCGAATGGGGTCCAAACGGGAGAAAACATGATTTTCAAGAGTCGGAAGTAGTATCACATAGTTTCTATATATAACTACTATTAATTAAACTTGTTTCTATTCTTAATTTTGAAGTTTGACCAAAAGTCAAAACGTTCCCTTCCGATTAGCCTGAACTGGGCCTTATATGAGGAGAATTGGCCAAACGGGGGGAACATGATTTTCAAGAGCCGTAAGTGATATTAATAGTTTCTATGTACAATTAATACTAATTAACCTTGTTTCCAGTGTTAATTGAAAATTTTGATCAAAAGTTAAACTTTTAACCCCGATTGGCCTGAGGTAGGCCTTACAAGAGCTGAATAAGGTCCAGACAGGGAGAAAATGCGATTTTCAAGAGGCGAGAGTAGTATTACATAGTTTTTATGTATAACTACTAGTTTAACTTATTTTTATTCTTAATTTGAAAGTTTGACCAAAAGTCAATCTTTCAACGCTGATTGGCAAAATAGGCCTTATAAGAACCGAATATAGGACCCGAACGGTGAAAAAATTCAATTTTCAAGAGTCGAGAGTAGTATTAAATAGTTTTAATGTATAATTATTACTAATTAAATTTGGTTCTATTCTTAATTAGGAAGTTTGACCAAAAGTCAAACCTTCAGCCCAGATTGGCCTAAAATAGGGCTTATACGAGCCGAATAGTGCCTAAACGGGGAGAAAATGCGATTTTCAAGAGCCGAGAGTTATATTACATAGTTTTTATATATCATTACTACAAATTAAGCTTGTTTCTAGTTTGAGCCGTAAGTGATATTAATAGTTTCTATGTACAATTAATACTAATTAACCTTGTTTCCATTGTTAATTGAAAATTTTAATCAAAATTTAAACTTTTAGCCCCGTTTGGCCTGAGCTAGGCCTTACAAGAGCCGAATAAGGCCCAGACAGGGAGAAAATGCAATTTTCAAGAGCCGAGAGTAATATAACATAGTTTCTATATATAACTATTAGTTTAACTTATTTCTATTCTTAACTTGAAAGTCTGACCAAAAGTCAATCTTTCAACGCTAATTGGCCTAAAATAGGCCTTATAAGAGCCGAATATAGGACCCGAACGGGGAGAAAATTTAATTTTCAAGAGTCGAGAGTAGTATTAAATAGTTTTTATGTATAATTACTACTAATTAAATTTGGTTCTACTCTTAATTGGGAAGTTTGACCAAAAGTCAAACCTTCAGCCCAGATTGGCCTAAAATAGGCCTTATACGAGCCGAATAGGGCCCAAACGGGGAGAAAATGCGGTATTCAAGAGCCGGGAGTAGTATTACATAGTTTTTATATATCATTACTACAAATTAAGCTTGTTTTTAGTCTTAACTGGAAAGTTTGATCAAAAGTCAAACCTTCATCACTTATTGGCCTGAACTGGCCTTATAAGAGCCGAATAGAGCCCAAATAGAAGGAAATAAGATTTTCAAGAGCTGAGAGTGATATAACACTGTTTCTATGTATAAATACTACTAATTAACCTTATTGCTAGTGTTACTTAGGAACTTACCAAGGTCAAACTTTCAGCCCTGATTGGCCTGAGTTAGGCCTTAAAAGAGCTGATAGGGTCTAAACCGGAACAAAATAAGGTTTACAAGAGCCAACAACAATATTACATATTTTTCTGTATAATTACTAATAATTAAATTTGTTTATAGTTTTAATTGAGAAGTTTGACCAAATGTCAAACCTTCTATCTTATTGGCCTGAACTAGGCCTTATAAGAGCTGAGTAGGAGCCAAACGGGAGAAAAACAGGGTTTTCAGGAGCTGAGTATGGTATTACATAGTTTTTATGTACAATTACTACTAATTAACCTTGTTGCTAGTGTTAATTAGGAATTCTGACTAAAGTCAAATTTTCAGCCCCGATTGGCATGAAGTAGGCCTTATAAGAGCCGAATAGGGCCCAAATGAGATGAAAACATGATTTTTAAGAGCTGAGAGTGGTATTACGTAGTTTTTATGTATAATTAATACTAATTAAACTTGTTACTAGTCTTAATTGTGAAGTTTTAAAGAAAGTCAAACTTTCAGCCCCGATTAGCCTGAACTAGGCCTAAGAGCCGTTAGGGCCCAAATGGGAGGAAAACTTGATTTTTAAGAGACGTGAGTGGTGTTACATAGTCTCTATATACAATTGCTACTACTTAACCTTATTTCTAGTATTAAAGAGCAAAATTGACTAAAAGTCAAACTTTTAGTCTCGATTGGCCTGAATTAGGTCTTAAAAGAGCCGAATAGGGCCAAATAGGAAGAAAAAGAGGTTTTTAAGAGTCAGGAGTAGTATTACATAATTTTATATATAGCTACCATAAATTAAACTTGTTTCTATTTTTAATTTGGAAATTTAACCAAAAGTCAAATTTTTTGCCCGAATTGGCTTGACTGGGCCTTATAAGAGCCGAATAGGGCCCAAATGAGAGAAAAACTTGGTTTTCATGAGCCGTAAGTGATATTACATAGTTTTTATACATAATTACTACAAATTAACCTTATTTCTAGTGATAATTGGGAAGTTTGAGTAAAAGTTAAACTTTCAGCCCTGATTAGCCTGAAACTAGGCCATATATGAGCCGAATTGGACCAAAACTGGGAGAAAATGCGGTTCAAAAGCCGGGAGTTATATTTTATAGTTTTTATGTGTAATTACTATTAATTAATTTTTTTTATAGTCTTAATTGAGAGTTTTAGTCAAACCTTGAGCCCTTATTGGCCTAAAGTAGGTCTTATAGGAGTCGAATAAGGCCAAATGGGAAAAACAATATTGTTTTCAAGAGCTGCGAGTGTCACTACATAATTATATATACAAATAGTACTAATTAACCTTGTTCTAGTGTTAAATGAGAAGATTGACCAAAAGTCAAACTGTCAACCCCGAGTAGCCTCAAATGGACCTTATAAGCGCAGAATAAGGTCCAAACAGGGAGAAAATGAGGTTTTTTTGTATAACTACAAGAAATTAAACTTGTCACTATTCTTAATTTTAAAGTTTAACCAAAATTCAACTTGTAGCCCCGATTGAAATGAAGTAGACCTTGTAAGAACCGAAAAGGGTCCAAAGGGGATGAAAACATGGTTTTCAAGAGATGAGGGTGGTATTACATAGTTTTTATACATAATTACTACTAATTGACCATATTTCTTGTGTTAGTTGGAAAGTTTAACCAAAAGGCAAACTTTCAGGCTTGATAGGCCTGAACTAAGCCTTATAAGAGGTAAATAGGGCCTAAATGGGGAGAAAATATAGTTTTCAAGAGCCGAGAGTAGTATCATATAGTTTATATATATATATATATATAATTACTACTAATTAAACTTGTTACTAGTCTTAATTGTGAAGTTTGATAGGAAGTCAAACCATCAGTCTCGATTGGCCTAAACTAGGTCGTATTAGAGCCGAATATGGCCCAAACGGGGAGAAAATGTGACTTTCAAGAGCTCAGAGTTATATTAAATAGTTTTTATGTATAATTATTTCTAATTAAATTTTTTCTAGTCTTAATTGAGAAGTTTGCTTAAAAGTCAAACCTTCAGTATTTATTGGCCCAAACTAGGCCTTATAAGAGCCGAAAGGGCCTAAAAGAGGGGAAACATGATTTTCAAGAGCTGAGAGTGGTAACACATAGTTTCTCTATATAATTACTACTAATTAACCTTGTTGCTAGTGTTATTTGGTAACCTTGACCAAAAGTCAAACTTTCAGCCTTGTTGGCCTGAACTTGGCCTTATAAGATCCGATAGGGCCCAAACAGAGAGAAAATACAGTTTTCAAGAGCCGGGGTAGTATACATAGCTTTTATGTATAATTACTACTAATCAAACTTAGTTCTAATCTTAATTAGAAAGTTTGACCAAATGTCAAACTTTCTACTCCGATTGGCCTGATCTAGGCCTTATGAGCACTGAATAGGATCGAAACGGGAGGTAAACATGATTTTCAAGAGCCTTGAGTCGTATTACGTAGTTTCCATGTACAATTACCACTAATTAATCTGGTTTCCAATGTTAATTGAGAAGTTTGATCAGCCCCGATTGGCCTGAACATGCCTCAAAGAAACGAATAGGGCCTAAAAGGGGAGAAAACGAGGTTTACAAGAGTCAGGAGTAGTATTGCATATTTTTTATATAGAACCACTATAAATTAAACTTGTGCCTATTCCTAATTTTGAAGTTTGACCGAAAGTCAAACTTTCAGCCCCGATTAGCCAAATTAGGCCTTATAACCGTTGAATAGGCCTAAATTGGAGGAAAACATAGTTTTCAAGAGCTGTGAGTGGCATTACATTTCTATATACAATTACTGCTAATTAACCTTTTTTCTAGCATTAATAGAGAGGTTAGATCAAAAGTCAAACTTTCGGCCTCGTTTGGCCTGAATTAGGCCTTATAAGAGACGAATAGGGCTAAACGGAAAGAAAATATGGTTTTCAAGTGTCGGGAGTAGCAGTATATATTTTTTATGTATAAGTACTATGAATTAAACTTGTTTCTATTCTTAATTTGGAGGTTTGACTAAAAGTCAAATCTTCAATCCCAGTTGGCCTGAATTAGGCCATATAAGAGCCGAATCGAGCCCAAATAAGGAGAAATTGCAGTTTTCAAGAGCCGGGAGTAGTATTATATAGTTTTATATAATTACTACTAATTAAACTTGTTTCAAATCTTAATTAGAAAGTTAGACCAAAAGTCAAACCTTCAGCCCTGATTGGCTTGAACTAGGCCTTATAAGTGCCAAATAGGGTCCAAAAGGGAGAAAAAATGGTTTTTAAGTGCCATGAGTGGTATTACATAGTTTCTATTTAAAATTACTATTAATTACTTTTTTCTAGTGTTAATTTGAGAGTTTGACCAAAAGTCAAACTTTCAGCCCCGGTAGGCATGAATTAAGCCTTATAAGTGCCAAATAGGGCCAAAACAGGAGGAAAACATGATTTTCAAGAGCCGAGAGTGGTATTACATAGTTTCACGTGCAATTACTTCTAATTAATCTTTTTCTAGTGTTAATTGAGAAGTTTGATCAAAAGTCAAACTTTCAACCCAGATTGGCATGAACTATGCCTTATAAGAGCTAAATATGGTACCAAACAGAGAGAAAATAGATTTTCAAGAGTGAAGGCTAGTATTATGTAATTTTTATATATAATTACTACTAATTAAACTTGTTTCTATTCTTAATTGGGTAGTTTGACCAAAAGTCAAACTTTCAGCCCAGATTGGCCTGTACTAGGCGTTATAAGAGCCGAATAAGGCCCAAAGGGGAGGAAAACATGGTTTTCAAGAGCAGTGAGTGATATTACACAGCTTTTATTTTAATTACTACTAATTAACTTTGTTTCTAGCATTAATTGGTAAGTTTGACCAAAAGTCAAACTTTCAGCCTCGATCGGCCTGAACTAGGCCATATAAGAGCCGAATAGGACCTAAATAGAAGAAAATAAGGTTTTCAAGAGCCGGCAGTAGTGTATATGTTTTCAATATAGAATTATTATTAATTTAACTTGTTTATAATTGTAATTGGGAAGTTTGACAAAAAGTCAAACTTTCAGCCCCGATTGGCCTGAACTAGGCCTTATAAGAACGAAATAGGGCCCAACAAGGAGAAAGCATGAGTTTCAAGAGCCAGGAATAGTATTACATAGTTCTGTACACAATTACTACTAATTAAATGTATTCTAGTCATAATCTAAAAGTTTGTGTTTAGTCAAACTTTCAACCCCGATTGGTCAGAATTAGGAATTATAGAGCCGAATAGGGCCCAGACGGGGAGAAAACATGATTTTCAAGAGATGAGAGTAGTATTACATAGTTTTTATGTATAATTTCTACTAATTGACCATGTTTCTTGTGTTAGTTAGAAAATTTAACCAAAAGGCAAACTTTCAGGCTTGATAGGCCTGAACCAAGCCTTATTAGAGGTAAATAGGGCCTAAATGGGGAGAAAATATCATTTTCAAGAGCCGAGAGTAGTATTTCATAGTTTATATATGTATATAATTACTACTAATTAAACTTGTTACTAGTCTTAACTGTGAAGTTGATAGGAAGTCAAACCATCAGTCCCGATTGGCCTGAACTAGGCCTTATAAGAGCCGAATATGGCCAAACGGGGAGAAAATGTGATTTTCAATAGCTCAGAGTTATATTACATAGTTTTTATGTATAATTATTTCTAATTAAATTGTTTCTAGTCTTAATTGAGAAGTTTGCTTAAAAGTCAAACCTTCAGCCTTTATTGGCCCGAACTAAGCCTTATAAGAGCCGAAAAGGGCCTAAAAGGGGGAAAAGATGATTTTCAAGAGCTGAGAGTGGTATTACATTGTTTTTATATATAATTACTACTAATTAACCTTGTTGCTAGTGTTATTTGAGAACCTTGACCAAAAGTCAAACTTTCAGCCCTGGTTGGCCTGAACTAGGCCTTATAAGATCTGATAGAGCCCAAACAGAGAGAAAATACAGTTTTCAAGAGCCGGGAGTAGTATACATAGCTTTTATATATAATTACTACTAATCAAACTTGGTTCTAATCTTAATTGGAAAGTTTGACCAAATGTCAAACTTTCTGTTCCAATTGACCTGAATTAGGCCTTATGAGCACTGAATAAGACCCAAACGGGTGGTAAACATGATTTCAAGAGCCTTGAGTCATATTACATAGTTTTCATGTACAATTACCACCAATTAATCTTGTTTCCAATGTTAATTGAGAAGTTTGATCAGCCCCGATTGGCCTGAACATGCCTTAAAGAGCCGAATAGGGCTTAAACGGGGAGAAAACGAGGTTTACAAGAGTCAGGAGTAGTATTACATATTTTTTATATATAACCACTATAAATTAAACTTGTGCCTATTCCTAATTTTGAAGTTTGACCGAAAGTCAAACTTTCAGCTCGATTAGCCTAATTAGGCCTTATAATCCCTAACTATCTCATCTTCTCATAGGAAACGGAGCAAATACTCAAAAAAGGGTAAAACACCTCCTACTATTCATCTATTATCCAAACTTGCATTAAAAGAGTTCATTAAAAAGGGATTCCGCTACATTCATTTTGGGCTAGTACAGGTGGCCATCAAACCACTAGTCCATACTGGAGTAGACACACCTGTCTACACAGCTCTACGAGATAAAAGATTAAAAAGATATAAAGCATCCATCTTATCTATGATTCAAACCAATATATGTAATGGACCAGTATACTTCAACTGTATGCCTAATTACTCAGTATCCTTAACAGATCCATTATTCCTAAATTCATTAATCTTAGACGTCCATTTACAAGGTGATGAATTCGAAACATCCACAGAACAAGTATCAGTCATGTATAAGTTGTATTATAAATTAATGAGTTCCCAAATGAACCCGAAATTCAAGATGATAGACTCCCGTTCTCAAGAAGAAACTGTCATCCTTCAGATAGAAGCTGAACAATCAAAAACTTTTGTTCCCAAAAGACTAAAATGGAATGAGATAACCATTCCAGACGAATTCAAAATAGAGAATCCTCAGACCCCTAGAGACATAGAAAGGACTGAGATCTCAGATATAATAGAAGAAGATGATGGAACAGTATTAATTAGATTCAACTCTGTAAGAGAAAGGCCTTCTACCTCTTTTAGATATGTTGAACCCAGTAGGAATTCATGTTCTGAATATTCATTCCAAAGACCCATCAAAGTATTTCATAACTCACCCCTTCCAGAGGTTAGCCAGGAAAATTACTCTCCTACATCATCCCAAATGAGACCAGATTTTACTGGAGAAATTAATATGATTAAAAAACCATTCATTAGCGATAGTGTTCGACTTATGAAAGAATTCAGTGAAGAATCCAAACATTTTGGTTGGTTCTCAAAACTCCATAGGACTTACCAAGAACAATTAACAAAAAAGTGGATTAGCGATATATGGGAACATGAAATTAATTTCAACTTTGAAATATGGTTACAATATTACTTAGTAAAACAAGGCATCGATGACCCATTCAATCAATCCCAAATTAATGTTCAGACCAGCCTATACAAAAAATGGCAACTGACAGATGGAAACATTGTGACTTCAATCCATCCTCCATTACAAACTATCAAGATTCCAACCAACGAAGGAGAAGTAACTGCTTCCCCTTTCAAAAGAGGGAAAAATAATAACGAACCAGTCAACATAGAAGACATTAAAAAGGTTTATCATCAGAACAATTACTCAAACCAAATGTTACACACCATAGCACATCAAGTTGATTCCTTATCCACAGAAATTAAAGGAATTCAAAAAGAATCAAAATCTAAATTCCCACTAAGTTATTCGGCACCACATTTCCAGCCAGCAAGTTTACCTGTAGAAAATGTCCGACCAATGAACCTACTAGGACAAATAACTCAAGCTTTAGAAAAAATTAATGAAAACATTCCAAGCTCGTCAAAAATAAATACTATAATAAAGAATAAAAATCTAGAAACTAAATCTATAGATAATTTAGAAAAAGCAACCAAAAAAGAAGCTCCAGACAGACAGATTCCTATAAAAGTAATTACTTGCTACAAATGTAACAAATCTGGCCACAAGAAGAGTAGATGCAAGACAAAAGAAAAATTTGAGGAGAAAAATAAAGACAACCCGCTAGAAGAAAAAATAATACAAAAACATAAGACACCCAATGAAAATAAATTAATATACCGAACTCCTGACATCAACCCAAATCAGCCTCTTAATGCTTCAAAAGATTTTGACCGAAACAGTATTCATGAACTTCGATCAGAAATAAAATTGTTAAAAAAGGAAATTAAGCACATTACAGGAAACCTACAACAAAAGGACATTACAAACCTTATCCAAAATACTACTCCAGACCCATTAGAAAAGGTACACCCCTTCTCCCTAAAAGAAATAACTGTCTCAAACACCCGATATTCAAACTCTAAGTCAATCTCCGCCATTAAGAAATTCAAATATCAGAAATGGTTCATACCCATAGCCTTGGCCATCGATGATTTCAAAACCACCTTTATTGCCATGGTTGATTCAGGCGCTGACCATAGTGTAATAAAAGACGGTATCTCCCCAACCAAATATTATGAACCAACAGAAGAAAAGCTGATCGCAGCAAATGGTTCCCCATTAAAGGTAATGGGTAAACTAACAAAGACATCAATATGCAACGAAAAGGTTTGTTTCAAGCACCAATTCATTGTTATTGACAATTTAAATACTAATATAATACTAGGAATTCCCTTCTTAACTCAAATCTACCCATTCCGGATTAACCCCGACGGAATAACTACTAAAATAATGGGACAGAGGATCTTGTTTAAATTTATAACCCCGATTAGATACAGAGAATTAAATACCCTACAAACTAATTCGGTCTACCAAAATTTAGACTTAATCCAGAAAAAACAAAACAAAATCCTATATCTCAAAGATGATATATTATACCATAAAATAAATCAACAATTAAAAGACACGAGTATACAGCAACGTATTAAAGAAATTCAAGACTTATACACAAAAGAAATCTGTTCTGACATTCCTAATGCTTTTTGGGAAAGAAAGAAACACATTGTCAGCCTTCCCTATGAAAAAGACTTCTCAGAAAAAAATATTCCAACCAAAGCCCGACCTATTCAAATGAATCATGATCTTCTGGAAACATGTAAAGCAGAATTACAAAACCTCCTTGATAAAGGATTAATAAGACCCTCCAAATCCCCATGGAGCTGTGCAGGATTTTACGTCATGAAGCAGGCAGAAAAGGAACGAGGAGTTCCTAGACTGGTAATCAATTACAAGCCATTAAATAAAGTATTGCAATGGATCAGATATCCAATCCCAAACAAAAAGGATTTATTAAAAAGGTTATATAACGCCAAACTATTTTCCAAATTCGATATGAAATCCGGATTTTGGCAAATACAAATCGCTGAACAAGATAGGTACAAGACTGCGTTTACGGTACCATTCGGCCATTACGAATGGAACGTAATGCCTTTCGGACTTAAGAATGCTCCCTCAGAATTTCAACGGATCATGAACGACATATTTAACCCCTATACCACATTTGCTATAGTATACATTGACGATGTCCTCATTTACTCAGAAAACATAGACCAACATTTTAAACATCTCAAGACCTTCTTCCATATTATAAAGAAAAACGGATTAGTGATCTCATTGGCAAAAATGAAACTATTCCAAACCTCCATTAGATTCTTAGGGCATGATATTCACAGGGGAACTATTACACCAATCAACAGATCAATAGAATTCGCAAATAAATTCCCTGATGAAATTAAAGACAAAACGCAACTGCAAAGGTTCCTAGGATGTCTAAACTACGTATCCGATTACATTCCCAAAATACGAATTACTTGTGCACCGTTATTTAAAAGACTTCAAAAGAACCCCCCAGCATGGTCAGATAAACTTACCCAAATAGTCAGGCAAGTCAAAGAAAAAGTTCACACATTACCTTGCCTATGCATTCCGCATCCTCATGCATTCATGATAGTAGAAACAGATGCATCCGACATAGGATACGGAGGCATACTAAAACAAAGGTCCATGCATTCATCACAAGAGCAATTAGTTAGATTTCATTCTGGCATTTGGTTAGGCCCTCAAAAATCATATTCCACAATTAAAAAGGAAATACTTTCCATTGTCCAATGCATTTCCAAATTTCAAGATGATCTTCTAAACAAAAAATTCCTTCTTCGTATAGACTGCCAGTCTGCCAAATATATTCTTGAAAAGGACGTTCAAAATATTGCATCTAAACAAATCTTTGCCAGATGGCAAGCTATTCTTTCTGTTTTTGATTTTACTATCGAATATCTCAGAGGTTCTAATAATTCTTTACCTGATTTCCTAACTCGTGAATTTTTGACAACAGACTCAAAATGACCGGAGACAAAGGCAAATCGCCTATTCATCAATTTCTTAAATTCAAACTAAGCTCAGACAAAGGCGAATCACTGATTGCCTCATCCTCTAACACTGATAAAGGCAAATCCCTAACTATCTCATCTTCTCATAGGAAACGGAGCAAATACTCAAAAAAGGGTAAAACACCTCCTACTATTCCTCCAAGACAAACGCCCCTTACTATTCCTCAAAGATTGGTCTTTTTCCAGAATGATCGTACAAAAGTTCTTTATGATGTGATAGAATATCTTCCTTCTACACTCTCCGATCACATACAACAATTACCCAGCACTAGTGAGGCCCAATTAGTCCATCAAATAAACCAACTTTACCACATTTCCCTCAAGGCTCCCTCCTAGTGAAAGAGCCAAGATATTCCAGTCTCAGAATTCTTTTATTCCCAGAAACTCCCCAACCACAAAAAATCTGGACCATCGAAAATGGTCTTTGTTACGGATTAGTCTCTGACTCTTACAGAGACCGTATTCATCTAT
This sequence comes from Agave tequilana, assembly GCA_038442645.1. Classification (NCBI taxonomy): domain Eukaryota; kingdom Viridiplantae; phylum Streptophyta; class Magnoliopsida; order Asparagales; family Asparagaceae; genus Agave; species Agave tequilana. Next base: position 188,516 of record JAVJIF010001568.1, on the reverse strand, counting down.
TTCCTACCCTAACCAATGCCTCTCTGAAACTCAAAGATCTCTGTTCCACGAAACTATATTTCAAATTCTATTCAACTCCTCCCGTCTGGGAAGATGAATCATATCTTCCAGCTCAACACCTCGTCTTCATTACTGAACACTATAATTGGTTGCGATATCCTGATGAACGATTTCTCACTACACCCGGCGCCAAATATTATGACCCAAAAGAACACCCAATACCTCCTACAATTGCCCCACTTAATCTGCGGATTGATCAAGTCTATACCCAACTTCATATACAACGTATCATGGAAACATTTCCAGAAGGTTTTCACATCTTTCATCACTCCCCCAACTGGATCTTTGCTACCAATGTCCAAGGCGTTCTCAATTTACTAGTGCCACAGTTCTCTGGTAGCTTCCTCCATGAACCAAGATGGACATCTCCACCATGGCATTGAAAAAAAAAAAAAAAAAAAAAAAAAAAATTCCAGAACCAGCATCCGAAGATCTCTCCACAGACAAATTCCTCCGAAGATCTCTCAGGAAGAGTCAGAACAACAGTACTCATGAAACAGACGACAGATTCCTCTCTGACAAAGGCAGAAGTAACTCAAAGCTGCAAGATTCCTCTCCAGACTGACAGATTCCTCGACAAAGAATGATGTGACTCAAAGCTGCAAGATTCCTCTCCAGACAAAGGGCGATCCGACTCAAAGATTCCTCTCCAGACAAAGGACGAAGTGACTCAAAGTAACAGATTCCTCTCCAGACAAAGGACGAAGTGACTCAAAGTAACAGATTCCTCTCCAGACAAAGGACGAAGTGACTCAAAGTGACAGATTCCTCTCCGGACAGACAAAGGACGAAGCGACAGATTCATCTCCGGACAGACAAAGGACGAAGTGACTCAAAGCTGCAAGATTCAAAGACGACAAAGCAAGACAAGACTCAAAAGCAAAGAAAAGACAAGATTCCTCGCCAGCTCATCACTCCAGAAGACTCAACTCCTCTCTATAAATTCAAGGGTTCCTCAACCATTCAAGGGCAGAGCTGAAAACAGAGCTACTTTCCAGAGCTAAAAACAGAGCGAATTCAGAGCCAAAAAACTAGAAAAATTCCTCCTTGTAATCAAAATCCTCTCCCTCTTCCTCAAGCAGTTCCAAGTTGTATTCCTACTTCCTGTTGTATCCAATTTCAAAGATCATTAGATCTAATCAACCATTGTAAGTTCCTGTTCTTCAATTGCAATATTCCATCTTTATTAAACACTGTGTCTATAGCTCTCACATATCATTTAGCACTGCATATTTGACAAAAATTTCAAAAAGTTACTGTTCATATTTACTGTAGCAAAGTCACTGTAGCATTTTACTGTAGCAAAGTCACTGTTCATTTTACTGTTCATACATACGGCACTGTTCATACATACATTCACTGTTCATATACTGTACTATTCACTATTTATACACAACGTGAATTCAAAGTTCTAAATAGACCTCTGTCTGTATCATATCTACCCTGACGACCAGCTCTGATACCAGGAAGGGAACCCAGGGGTCAGGACAGGCTGGTCGTCAGGGTAGATACGATATAGACAGAGGTTTATGCAGGAAGGGAACCCAGGGGTCAGGACAGGCTGGTCGTCAGGGTAGATACGATATAGACAGAGGTTTATTTTAGAACCTTGAATTCACGTTGTGTATGAACAGTGAACAGTACAGTATATGAACAGTGAATGTATGTATGAACAGTACCGTACGTATGAACAGTAAAATGAACAGTGACTTTGCTACAGTAAAATGCTACAGTGACTTTGCTACAGTAAATATGAACAGTAACTTTTTTGAAATTTTTGTTAAATATGCAGTGCTAAATGATATGTGAGAGCTCTAGACACAGTGTATAAAGATGAAATATTTACAGTATAGGCACCTTTGACCTCAGGATCAAACAGAAAGGTAGTAAGAAGTAGAGAAGATATAGTTCATGAGCAATTTTTAGAATGGAGAATTCCCAGTGAAAGAATAGAGAATATTTACAGTATAGGCACCTTTGACTTCAAGACTTCATATGCTATAAAAATTCATGAAGAAACATTCAATATCCAGAATAAATCCCAAACTATTCATCTATTATCCAAACTTGCATTAAAAGAGTTCATTAAAAAGGGATTCCGCTACATTCATTTTGGGCTAGTACAGGTAGCTATCAAACCACTAGTCCATACTGGTGTAGACACACCTGTCTACACAGCTCTACGAGACAAAAGATTAAAAAGATATAAAGCATCCATCTTATCAATGATTCAAACCAATATATGTAATGGACCAGTATACTTCAACTGTATGCCTAATTACTCAGTATCCTTAACAGATCCATTATTCCTAAATTCATTAATCTTAGACGTCCACCTACAAGGTGATGAGTTTGAAACATCCACAGAACAAGTATCAGTCATGTATAAGCTATATTATAAATTAATGAGTTCCCAAATGAACCCAAAATTCAAGATGCTAGATTCCCGTTCTCAAGAAGAAACTGTTATCCTTCAGATAGAAGCTGAACAGTCGAAGACTTTTGTTCCCAAAAGACTAAAATGGAATGAGATAACCATTCCAGATGAATTCAAAATAGAGAATCCTCAGACCCCTAGAGACATAGAGAGAACTGAGATCTCTGACATAATAGAAGAAGATGATGGGACAGTACTGATTAGATTCAACTCTGTTAGAGAAAGGCCTTCTACCTCTTTTAGATATGTTGAACCCAGTAGGAATTCATGTTCTGAATATTCATTCCAAAGACCCATCAAAGTATTTCATAACTCACCCCTTCCAGAAGTAAGTCAGGAAAATTACTCTCCTACATCATCCCAAATGAGACCAGATTTTACTGGAGAAATTAATATGATTAAAAAGCCATTCATTAGCGATAGTGTTAGGCTTATGAAAGAATTCAGTGAAGAATCCAAACATTTTGGTTGGTTCTCAACACTCCACAGGACTTACCAAGAACAATTAACAAAAAGGTGGATTAGCGATATATGGGAACATGAAATCAATTTCAACTTTGAAATATGGTTACAATATTATTTAGTAAAACAAGGCATAGATGACCCATTCAACCAATCCCAAATTAATGTTCAGACCAGCCTATACAAAAAATGGCAACTAACAGATGGAAACATTGTGACTTCAATCCATCCTCCATTACAATCTATCAAGATTCCAACCAACGAAGGAGAAGTGACTGCTTCCCCTTTCAAAAGAGGAAAAAATAATAACGAACCAGTCAACATTGAAGATATTAAAAAGGTATATCATCAGAACAACTATTCAAACCAAATGTTACACACCATAGCACATCAAGTTGATTCCTTATCCACTGAAATTAAAGGAATTCAAAAAGAGTCAAAATCTAAATTCCCACTAAGTTATTCGGCACCACATTTCCAGCCAACAAGTTTACCTGTAGAAAATGTCCGACCAATGAACCTACTAGGACAAATAACTCAAGCTTTAGAGAAAATTAATGAAAACATTCCAAGCTCGTCAAAAATAAATATTATACAAGAACAAGATGATTCAGAATCCGAATCTACAGATGGCTCAGACGATCCATTAATACAACAGATAAACCAAGTAGAAGACAGTATCCAGGGAGCAAATCCCGATCAAGAAATTAATCGGATTAATACAAGATATAAGAAAAGCAACCATTCTTATAGGAATAACTTCTACAATAATGACTGGCGAAACGGCAGGACTAGGAATTATTACCCTAGGCCAACACCTCCAGACATCCAATATGAGGAAAAAGCTATATTCAAATCAAGCTATGATGGTACTTCTGTCTACGAATGGAATATAGACGGAAAGAGTGAGTATGAAATACTCAATACATTACAAGAAATAGGTATGGCAGTAACAGCTTATAAAACAAATCGATTACCTGAACAAAACGCTACAGTCTACATAGTCACTGGTTTTACTGGGCAATTAAAATATTGGTGGGATAACTCATTAACCCTAGAAGAAAAGCAAACAATTCTGAATCACGAAATAGAAGTAGAAGACGCTCAAGGAACAATTACAAAGAAAAATGATTCTGCCAGTTTTCTCATAATAACTATAGCAACACACTTTGTAGGAAATCCTGCAGAAGAACTAGGATCTTTAAACATATCCCTTACTAATTTAAAATGTCCAACCCTTACTGACTTCAGATGGTATAAAGACATGTTCCTAACCTATGTATTAAAACGATCAGATTCAACTAAATCATTTTGGAAGGAGAAATTCATAACTGGACTACCCAATTTATTTTCACAAAGGGTTCTTACAAATATTAAAAAGGCTATGGGAGCCGAAGACGATAATGCTGATTTCAGCACTATTACATATGGACAACTATTTGCATTCGTAAAAAAGGAAGCTCTACAAGCTTGCCAAGAATTAAAATTCCAAGCCAAATATGGAAACAAGAGAGAAGAGATGGGCTCTTTCTGTGAAGCATTTGGTATTACAGGGATAAGAGCCCCCTCTACTGAAAGAAGGCACAATCATAAGATGAGCCGTTATAAAAATTATAAGACAAGAAGACAAGAATATCCTCAAAATCCTAAAACAAGAAAACGTGACTATTCTCAAAAACATTACTACCAAAACAGGTCCAAACCAATTACTTGTTACAAATGTGGAAAAACTGGCCATATGGCAAATAAATGCAAATCAAAAGAGAAAAGAAAAGAAACTAATAATGATAAAATTAATGAAATCATAGATGATATGACGGACTTAGAAAACAACATCAAGAAGAAACTTAAAGAAAGATTTCAAATCATCTCCGAAATCAACAAAGTATCCGATGATAATGAATATTATGACTCATCAAGCTCTAGCGACTCCGATTGTAAATGTAAAACAATCAATATGATCAAGGAAAATACTTTCAAAACACGTAATTCAGAGAAAAAATCGAAAGAATTAATATTCGACATGATACAACAAATTCCTGATTTAAAAACACAAAGGAACATCTAGAAAAATTAAGAACTCTAATAGTTAATGAAGAGGAAGAAAAAGATAACTTAACTCAACCTTTCAGCATTTCAAAACTTTTTGAAACCTATCCGATAAATTCCACTTTAGGAACCAAACCAAACGACATTCGTAAACTTCAAACAGAGATACAACTCCTCAAAGATGAAATCAGGTTCATTAAGGAAAATTTACGACAAATAGAGACAAGAAATCTAGCATATGAAACACAGATCTGTCTTGTCCAAAGCCAAATTAATAAGACAAGCGAAGAAAATACTGCATCATTGGAAGAACCGCTTTCCTTTTCCCTAAATGAAATAAACATTTCAACCAATTGTCCACCCAACCCCGGATTTATTTCCACTATTGAAAAATTCAATTACCAAAAATGGTTCATATTCATAACCCTGGCCATCAATGATTCAAGACTAACACTTACTGCAATGATTGATTCCGGAGCCGATCATAGTGTAATTAGGAATGGTATTCTCCCAACAAAGCATTATGAACCCACTAAAGAAAAACTAATCACGGCAAATGACTCGCCTTTAAAAGTTATGGGAAAAATAACAAAGATATCAATATGCAATGAGACAATTTGTTTCAAGCACCAATTCATTGTTATTAAAAATTTAAATACCGATATAATATTAGGAATACCATTTTAACCCAAATCTATCCATTTTGGGTTGATTCAAAAGGATTAGGCACAAGAGTAATGGGACAAGAGATCATATTCAAATTTATATCCCCTATCCAATCCAAAACCCTAAATACCCTACAAAATGATACAATTTACCATAGCAATCACACACAACAATCATTACATTCTGCATGCATCCATTCGATCCAAACAGCACCCCATTATAACCCTTGGATTCTTTACCACAGATTCAGAATGGACAAAGGAAAATCTCCTATCCAGAAGACGGTCAATCCTAAAGACTATGAAATGAAAATCTCATCTCCTATTCAAAGTCACAACAGATTCCAAGTCCTTGGTAACTTTCCTCCTCTCCCCTTTGCTGTAACAACTCCAACAAAGACTCAAAGTACTCCAAGACCCCAATCTGATTCATCTCCCTACTTTACCAAGAAAAATCCTGAGTATTTGATCCTCACCAACTTCACAGAAATCCCGGATTACAAAGACTTTGTTCATTCATAAATAACCTCCTACCAACTGGCTGCCAGTGGCTCCCAGATGATCCACTCAAAACCCAAAAATACTATGAGCTAGTTCTCATTGACTCTGGTTCAATAGAGCTTTATCATACCATGGACAACAACGATCCTAACAGGATCTCTTATTCCAAATGCGTCATCAAGAAAATAATTCGACCAATAGAATGGGCATCCCTTTCTACCACAAGAGAATTCACAATCAACTACATTCCGAAAGGATATACTTATCATGATTACAGGATGGCCTGGTATCGGGCATTCCTCCTCAGACCCTTCGATCATTCATGGTTCTTCACCTTCCATACTAATTGCAATACAGACATCCCAGTATGGTTCTATGAATGGTGGCATTCATACGGGCCTACAACCAATATACTACCACCTACAGTACTCAAAGGCTTCAACAGGTACCTCTTCCAAGCCAAAGGATTGCATTACATCAAAACCGTTCAATACTACAAAGAATTCAAAGTACCATGGATTTTCTGCTGGAGCTACCAAATCACGCAGCACTACAGTGCTACGGACAAGTACCCAATGAGTTTAGTCAGGGAATTCAAAATCAAATGGTGGGACAAGTTCAACCAAAATCTATGTTCAGAATCGACAGTTAGCGAGTTCCTCGACTCCGGCAAAAAATTCCAACATCAAATTCAACAGGTCTCTAAACACTCGGACTCCCCAAAACCCTTTCCCAAAGCCTCAACAACTATCCAAGAAGATTCAGACTCTGACGATGAATTCCAACAATTTCTAAAATTCCAAGAGTTCAAAAAGATGCAAAGCAAATCGCCAAATCACGAAGCAGCTCCACTGCATCCTCCTCACCCATTGATCCAGCACTTGACCCCATAGGAGGTCAAGATCCATTTGATATGTAAAAAAAAAAAAAAAAAAAAAAAAAAAAAAAAAAAAAAAAAAAAAAAATCCAGAACCAGCATCCGAAGATCTCTCCACTCACAGACAAATTCCTCCGAAGATCTCATGAACCAGACTGACAGATTCCTCGACAAAGAATGAAGTGACCCAAAGTGACAGATTCCTCTCCGGACAAAGGACGAAGTGACTCAAAGGTGACAGATTCCTCTCTCCGACAAAGGACGAAGTGACTCAAAGCTGCAAGATTCCAAAGCCGACAAAGCAAGACAAGACTCAGGACAAAGGACGAAGTGACTCAAAGGTGACAGATTCCTCTCTCCGACAAAGGACGAAGTGACTCAAAGCTGCAAGATTCCAAAGCCGACAAAGCAAGACAAGACTCAGGACAAAGGACGAAGTGACTCAAAGGTGACAGATTCCTCTCTCCGACAAAGGACGAAGTGACTCAAAGCTGCAAGATTCCAAAGCCGACAAAGCAAGACAAGACTCAAAAGTAAAGAGAAGACAAGATTCCTCGCCAGCTCATCACTCCAGAAGACTCAACTCCTCTCTATAAATTCAAGGGTTCCTCAACCATTCAAGGGCAGAGCGAAAAATAAGAGCTATTTTCGAGAACTACTTTCCAGAGCGAAATCAGAGCAAAAAGACTAGAAAATTCCTCCTTGTAATCAAAAATCCTCTCCCTCTTCCTCAAGCAATTCCAAGTTGTATTCCTACTTCCTGTTGTATCAATTTCAAAGATCATTAGATCTAATCAACCGTTGTAAGTTCCTGTTCTCTTTGTAATTCAATTACAATATTTCATCTTTATACACTGTGTCTAGAGCTCTCACATATCATTTAGCACTGCATATTTAACAAAAATTTCAAAAAAGTTACTGTTCATATTTACTGTAGCAAAGTCACTGTAGCATTTTACTGTAGCAAAGTCACTGTTCATTTTACTGTTCATACGTACGGTACTGTTCATACATACATTCACTGTTCATATACTGTACTGTTCACTGTTCATACACAACGTGAATTCAAGGTTCTAAAATAAACCTCTGTCTATATCGTATCTACCCTGACGACCAGCCTGTCCTGACCCCTGGGTTCCCTTCCTGGTTCCCTTCCTGGCCAGGAAGGGAACCCAGGGGTCAGGACAGGCTGGTCGTCAGGGTAGATATGATACAGACAGAGGTCTATTTAGAACTTTGAATTCACGTTGTGTATAAATAGTGAATAGTACAGTATATGAACAGTGAATGTATGTATGAACAGTGCCGTATGTATGAACAGTAAAATGAACAGTGACTTTGCTACAGTAAAATGCTACAGTGACTTTGCTACAGTAAATATGAACAGTAACTTTTTGAAATTTTGTCAAATATGCAGTGCTAAATGATATGTGAGAGCTATAGACACAGTGTTTAATAAAGATGGAATATTACAATTGAAGAACAGGAACTTACAATGGTTGATTAGATCTAATGATCTTTGAAATTGGATACAACAGGAAGTAGGAATACAACTTGGAACTGCTTGAGGAAGAGGGAGAGGATTTTGATTACAAGGAGGAATTTTTCTAGTTTTTTGGCTCTGAATTCGCTCTGTTTTTAGCTCTGGAAAGTAGCTCTGTTTTCAGCTCTGCCCTTGAATGGTTGAGGAACCCTTGAATTTATAGAGAGGAGTTGAGTCTTCTGGAGTGATGAGCTGGCGAGGAATCTTGTCTTTTCTTTGCTTTTGAGTCTTGTCTTGCTTTGTCGTCTTTAGAATCTTGCAGCTTTGAGTCACTTCGTCCTTTGTCTGTCCGGAGATGAATCTGTCGCTTCGTCCTTTGTCTGTCCGGAGAGGAATCTGTCACTTTGAGTCACTTCGTCCTTTGTCTGGAGAGGAATCTGTTACTTTGAGTCACTTCGTCCTTTGTCTGGAGAGGAATCTGTTACTTTGAGTCACTTCGTCCTTTGTCTGGAGAGGAATCTTTGAGTCGGATCGCCCTTTGTCTGGAGAGGAATCTTGCAGCTTTGAGTCACATCATTCTTTGTCGAGGAATCTGTCAGTCTGGAGAGGAATCTTGCAGCTTTGAGTTACTTCTGCCTTTGTCAGAGAGGAATCTGTCGTCTGTTTCATGAGTACTGTTGTTCTGACTCTTCCTGAGAGATCTTCGGAGGAATTTGTCTGTGGAGAGATCTTCGGATGCTGGTTCTGGAATTTTTTTTTTTTTTTTTTTTTTTTTTTTTTTCAATGCCATGGTGGAGATGTCCATCTTGGTTCATGGAGGAAGCTACCAGAGAACTGTGGCACTAGTAAATTGAGAACGCCTTGGACATTGGTAGCAAAGATCCAGTTGGGGAGTGATGAAAGATGTGAAAACCTTCTGGAAATGTTTCCATGATACGTTGTATATGAAGTTGGGTATAGACTTGATCAATCCGCAGATTAAGTGGGGCAATTGTAGGAGGTATTGGGTGTTCTTTTGGGTCATAATATTTGGCGCCGGGTGTAGTGAGAAATCGTTCATCAGGATATCGCAACCAATTATAGTGTTCAGTAATGAAGACGAGGTGTTGAGCTGGAAGATATGATTCATCTTCCCAGACGGGAGGAGTTGAATAGAATTTGAAATATAGTTTCGTGGAACAGAGATCTTTGAGTTTCAGAGAGGCATTGGTTAGGGTAGGAAATAGATGAATACGGTCTCTGTAAGAGTCAGAGACTAATCCGTAACAAAGACCATTTTCGATGGTCCAGATTTTTTGTGGTTGGGGAGTTTCTGGGAATAAAAGAATTCTGAGACTGGAATATCTTGGCTCTTTCACTAGGAGGGAGCCTTGAGGGGAAATGTGGTAAAGTTGGTTTATTTGATGGACTAATTGGGCCTCACTAGTGCTGGGTAATTGTTGTATGTGATCGGAGAGTGTAGAAGGAAGATATTCTATCACATCATAAAGAACTTTTGTACGATCATTCTGGAAAAAGACCAATCTTTGAGGAATAGTAAGGGGCGTTTGTCTTGGAGGAATAGTAGGAGGTGTTTTACCCTTTTTGAGTATTTGCTCCGTTTCCTATGAGAAGATGAGATAGTTAGGGATTTGCCTTTATCAGTGTTAGAGGATGAGGCAATCAGTGATTCGCCTTTGTCTGAGCTTAGTTTGAATTTAAGAAATTGATGAATAGGCGATTTGCCTTTGTCTCCGGTCATTTTGAGTCTGTTGTCAAAAATTCACGAGTTAGGAAATCAGGTAAAGAATTATTAGAACCTCTGAGATATTCGATAGTAAAATCAAAAACAGAAAGAATAGCTTGCCATCTGGCAAAGATTTGTTTAGATGCAATATTTTGAACGTCCTTTTCAAGAATATATTTGGCAGACTGGCAGTCTATACGAAGAAGGAATTTTTTGTTTAGAAGATCATCTTGAAATTTGGAAATGCATTGGACAATGGAAAGTATTTCCTTTTTAATTGTGGAATATGATTTTTGAGGGCCTAACCAAATGCCAGAATGAAATCTAACTAATTGCTCTTGTGATGAATGCATGGACCTTTGTTTTAGTATGCCTCCGTATCCTATGTCGGATGCATCTGTTTCTACTATCATGAATGCATGAGGATGCGGAATGCATAGGCAAGGTAATGTGTGAACTTTTTCTTTGACTTGCCTGACTATTTGGGTAAGTTTATCTGACCATGCTGGGGGGTTCTTTTGAAGTCTTTTAAATAACGGTGCACAAGTAATTCGTATTTTGGGAATGTAATCGGATACGTAGTTTAGACATCCTAGGAACCTTTGCAGTTGCGTTTTGTCTTTAATTTCATCAGGGAATTTATTTGCGAATTCTATTGATCTGTTGATTGGTGTAATAGTTCCCCTGTGAATATCATGCCCTAAGAATCTAATGGAGGTTTGGAATAGTTTCATTTTTGCCAATGAGATCACTAATCCGTTTTTCTTTATAATATGGAAGAAGGTCTTGAGATGTTTAAAATGTTGGTCTATGTTTTCTGAGTAAATGAGGACATCGTCAATGTATACTATAGCAAATGTGGTATAGGGGTTAAATATGTCGTTCATGATCCGTTGAAATTCTGAGGGAGCATTCTTAAGTCCGAAAGGCATTACGTTCCATTCGTAATGGCCGAATGGTACCGTAAACGCAGTCTTGTACCTATCTTGTTCAGCGATTTGTATTTGCCAAAATCCGGATTTCATATCGAATTTGGAAAATAGTTTGGCGTTATATAACCTTTTTAATAAATCCTTTTTGTTTGGGATTGGATATCTGATCCATTGCAATACTTTATTTAATGGCTTGTAATTGATTACCAGTCTAGGAACTCCTCGTTCCTTTTCTGCCTGCTTCATGACGTAAAATCCTGCACAGCTCCATGGGGATTTGGAGGGTCTTATTAATCCTTTATCAAGGAGGTTTTGTAATTCTGCTTTACATGTTTCCAGAAGATCATGATTCATTTGAATAGGTCGGGCTTTGGTTGGAATTTTTTTCTGAGAAGTCTTTTTCATAGGGAAGGCTGACAATGTGTTTCTTTCTTTCCAAAAAGCATTAGGAATGTCAGAACAGATTTCTTTTGTGTATAAGTCTTGAATTTCTTTAATACGTTGCTGTATACTCGTGTCTTTTAATTGTTGATTTATTTATGGTATAATATATCATCTTTGAGATATAGGATTTTGTTTTGTTTTTTCTGGATTAAGTCTAAATTTTGGTAGACCGAATTAGTTTGTAGGGTATTTAATTCTCTGTATCTAATCGGGGTTATAAATTTAAACAAGATCCTCTGTCCCATTATTTTAGTAGTTATTCCGTCGGGGTTAATCCGGAATGGGTAGATTTGAGTTAAGAAGGGAATTCCTAGTATTATATTAGTATTTAAATTGTCAATAACAATGAATTGGTGCTTGAAACAAACCTTTTCGTTGCATATTGATGTCTTTGTTAGTTTACCCATTACCTTTAATGGGGAGCCATTTGCTGCGATCAGCTTTTCTTCTGTTGGTTCATAATATTTGGTTGGGGAGATACCGTCTTTTATTACACTATGGTCAGCGCCTGAATCAACCATGGCAATAAAGGTGGTTTTGAAATCATCGATGGCCAAGGCTATGGGTATGAACCATTTCTGATATTTGAATTTCTTAATGGCGGAGATTGACTTAGAGTTTGAATATCGGGTGTTTGAGACAGTTATTTCTTTAGGGAGAAGGGGTGTACCTTTTCTAATGGGTCTGGAGTAGTATTTTGGATAAGGTTTGTAATGTCCTTTTGTTGTAGGTTTCCTGTAATGTGCTTAATTTCCTTTTTTAACAATTTTATTTCTGATCGAAGTTCATGAATACTGTTTCGGTCAAAATCTTTTGAAGCATTAAGAGGCTGATTTGGGTTGATGTCAGGAGTTCGGTATATTAATTTATTTTCATTGGGTGTCTTATGTTTTTGTATTATTTTTTCTTCTAGCGGGTTGTCTTTATTTTTCTCCTCAAATTTTTCTTTTGTCTTGCATCTACTCTTCTTGTGGCCAGATTTGTTACATTTGTAGCAAGTAATTACTTTTATAGGAATCTGTCTGTCTGGAGCTTCTTTTTTGGTTGCTTTTTCTAAATTATCTATAGATTTAGTTTCTAGATTTTTTTTCTTTATTATAGTATTTATTTTTGACGAGCTTGGAATTTTTCATTAATTTTTCTAAAGCTTGAGTTATTTGTCCTAGTAGGTTCATTGGTCGGACATTTTCTACAGGTAAACTTGCTGGCTGGAAATGTGGTGCCGAATAACTTAGTGGGAATTTAGATTTTGATTCTTTTTGAATTCCTTTAATTTCTGTGGATAAGGAATCAACTTGATGTGCTATGGTGTGTAACATTTGGTTTGAGTAATTGTTCTGATGATAAACCTTTTTAATGTCTTCTATGTTGACTGGTTCGTTATTATTTTTCCCTCTTTTGAAAGGGGAAGCAGTTACTTCTCCTTCGTTGGTTGGAATCTTGATAGTTTGTAATGGAGGATGGATTGAAGTCACAATGTTTCCATCTGTCAGTTGCCATTTTTTGTATAGGCTGGTCTGATACCTTCCTGGTATCAGAGCCAAGTTTTCTTGCTTGTTGGTTAGTATAAGTAAGTAACAATTGACCTGTTGGATTTTGGTAGGCGTTGGCAAGCGTTGGTAAGCTTGTAAGTCCGTTGGTAAGCCCGTTGAGATTAGGGTGTTCCAGGCATTGTGTTCCCGTGTTCCAGTCTACTGAAAGGTCAACCCCATCAGTTAGTTACAAACTAGTAATGACCAATATAGTTAGAAGAATGTTTCTAGGTTCCAGTTCGACCTCAGGATCAAACAGAAAGGTAGTAAGAAGTAGAGAAGATATAGTTCATGAGCAATTTTTAGAATGGAGAATTCCCAGTGAAAGAATAGAGAATATTTACAGTATAGGCACCTTTGACTTCAAGACTTCATATGCTATAAAAATTCATGAAGAAACATTCAATATCCAGAATAAATCCCAAACTATTCATCTATTATCCAAACTTGCATTAAAAGAGTTCATTAAAAAGGGATTCCGCTACATTCATTTTGGGCTAGTACAGGTAGCTATCAAACCACTAGTCCATACTGGTGTAGACACACCTGTCTACACAGCTCTACGAGACAAAAGATTAAAAAGATATAAAGCATCCATCTTATCAATGATTCAAACCAATATATGTAATGGACCAGTATACTTCAACTGTATGCCTAATTACTCAGTATCCTTAACAGATCCATTATTCCTAAATTCATTAATCTTAGACGTCCACCTACAAGGTGATGAGTTTGAAACATCCACAGAACAAGTATCAGTCATGTATAAGCTATATTATAAATTAATGAGTTCCCAAATGAACCCAAAATTCAAGATGCTAGATTCCCGTTCTCAAGAAGAAACTGTTATCCTTCAGATAGAAGCTGAACAGTCGAAGACTTTTGTTCCCAAAAGACTAAAATGGAATGAGATAACCATTCCAGATGAATTCAAAATAGAGAATCCTCAGACCCCTAGAGACATAGAGAGAACTGAGATCTCTGACATAATAGAAGAAGATGATGGGACAGTACTGATTAGATTCAACTCTGTTAGAGAAAGGCCTTCTACCTCTTTTAGATATGTTGAACCCAGTAGGAATTCATGTTCTGAATATTCATTCCAAAGACCCATCAAAGTATTTCATAACTCACCCCTTCCAGAAGTAAGTCAGGAAAATTACTCTCCTACATCATCCCAAATGAGACCAGATTTTACTGGAGAAATTAATATGATTAAAAAGCCATTCATTAGCGATAGTGTTAGGCTTATGAAAGAATTCAGTGAAGAATCCAAACATTTTGGTTGGTTCTCAACACTCCACAGGACTTACCAAGAACAATTAACAAAAAGGTGGATTAGCGATATATGGGAGCATGAAATCAATTTCAACTTTGAAATATGGTTACAATATTATTTAGTAAAACAAGGCATAGATGACCCATTCAACCAATCCCAAATTAATGTTCAGACCAGCCTATACAAAAAATGGCAACTAACAGATGGAAACATTGTGACTTCAATCCATCCTCCATTACAATCTATCAAGATTCCAACCAACGAAGGAGAAGTGACTGCTTCCCCTTTCAAAAGAGGAAAAAATAATAACGAACCAGTCAACATTGAAGATATTAAAAAGGTATATCATCAGAACAACTATTCAAACCAAATGTTACACACCATAGCACATCAAGTTGATTCCTTATCCACTGAAATTAAAGGAATTCAAAAAGAGTCAAAATCTAAATTCCCACTAAGTTATTCGGCACCACATTTCCAGCCAACAAGTTTACCTGTAGAAAATGTCCGACCAATGAACCTACTAGGACAAATAACTCAAGCTTTAGAGAAAATTAATGAAAACATTCCAAGCTCGTCAAAAATAAATATTATACAAGAACAAGATGATTCAGAATCCGAATCTACAGATGGCTCAGACGATCCATTAATACAACAGATAAACCAAGTAGAAGACAGTATCCAGGGAGCAAATCCCGATCAAGAAATTAATCGGATTAATACAAGATATAAGAAAAGCAACCATTCTTATAGGAATAACTTCTACAATAATGACTGGCGAAACGGCAGGACTAGGAATTATTACCCTAGGCCAACACCTCCAGACATCCAATATGAGGAAAAAGCTATATTCAAATCAAGCTATGATGGTACTTCTGTCTACGAATGGAATATAGACGGAAAGAGTGAGTATGAAATACTCAATACATTACAAGAAATAGGTATGGCAGTAACAGCTTATAAAACAAATCGATTACCTGAACAAAACGCTACAGTCTACATAGTCACTGGTTTTACTGGGCAATTAAAATATTGGTGGGATAACTCATTAACCCTAGAAGAAAAGCAAACAATTCTGAATCACGAAATAGAAGTAGAAGACGCTCAAGGAACAATTACAAAGAAAAATGATTCTGCCAGTTTTCTCATAATAACTATAGCAACACACTTTGTAGGAAATCCTGCAGAAGAACTAGGATCTTTAAACATATCCCTTACTAATTTAAAATGTCCAACCCTTACTGACTTCAGATGGTATAAAGACATGTTCCTAACCTATGTATTAAAACGATCAGATTCAACTAATCATTTTGGAAGGAGAAATTCATAACTGGACTACCCAATTTATTTTCACAAAGGGTTCTTACAAATATTAAAAAGGCTATGGGAGCCGAAGACGATAATGCTGATTTCAGCACTATTACATATGGACAACTATTTGCATTCGTAAAAAAGGAAGCTCTACAAGCTTGCCAAGAATTAAAATTCCAAGCCAAATATGGAAACAAGAGAGAAGAGATGGGCTCTTTCTGTGAAGCATTTGGTATTACAGGGATAAGAGCCCCCTCTACTGAAAGAAGGCACAATCATAAGATGAGCCGTTACAAAAATTATAAGACAAGAAGACAAGAATATCCTCAAAATCCTAAAACAAGAAAACGTGACTATTCTCAAAAACATTACTACCAAAACAGGTCCAAACCAATTACTTGTTACAAATGTGGAAAAACTGGCCATATGGCAAATAAATGCAAATCAAAAGAGAAAAGAAAAGAAACTAATAATGATAAAATTAATGAAATCATAGATGATATGACGGACTTAGAAAACAACATCAAGAAGAAACTTAAAGAAAGATTTCAAATCATCTCCGAAATCAACAAAGTATCCGATGATAATGAATATTATGACTCATCAAGCTCTAGCGACTCCGATTGTAAATGTAAAACAATCAATATGATCAAGGAAAATACTTTCAAAACACGTAATTCAGAGAAAAAATCGAAAGAATTAATATTCGACATGATACAACAAATTCCTGATTTAAAAACACAAAAGGAACATCTAGAAAAATTAAGGACTCTAATAGTTAATGAAGAGGAAGAAAAAGATAACTTAACTCAACCTTTCAGCATTTCAAAACTTTTTGAAACCTATCCGATAAATTCCACTTTAGGAACCAAACCAAACGACATTCGTAAACTTCAAACAGAGATACAACTCCTCAAAGATGAAATCAGGTTCATTAAGGAAAATTTACGACAAATAGAGACAAGAAATCTAGCATATGAAACACAGATCTGTCTTGTCCAAAGCCAAATTAATAAGACAAGCGAAGAAAATACTGCATCATTGGAAGAACCGCTTTCCTTTTCCCTAAATGAAATAAACATTTCAACCAATTGTCCACCCAACCCCGGATTTATTTCCACTATTGAAAAATCAATTACCAAAAATGGTTCATATTCATAACCCTGGCCATCAATGATTCAAGACTAACACTTACTGCAATGATTGATTCCGGAGCCGATCATAGTGTAATTAGGAATGGTATTCTCCCAACAAAGCATTATGAACCCACTAAAGAAAAACTAATCACGGCAAATGACTCGCCTTTAAAAGTTATGGGAAAAATAACAAAGATATCAATATGCAATGAGACAATTTGTTTCAAGCACCAATTCATTGTTATTAAAAATTTAAATACCGATATAATATTAGGAATACCATTTTTAACCCAAATCTATCCATTTTGGGTTGATTCAAAAGGATTGGCACAAGAGTAATGGGACAAGAGATCATATTCAAATTTATATCCCCTATCCAATCCAAAACCCTAAATACCCTACAAAATGATACAATTTACCATAGCAATCACACACAACAATCATTACATTCTGCATGCATCCATTCGATCCAAACAGCACCCCATTATAACCCTTGGATTCTTTACCACAGATTCAGAATGGACAAAGGAAAATCTCCTATCCAGAAGACGGTCAATCCTAAAGACTATGAAATGAAAATCTCATCTCCTATTCAAAGTCACAACAGATTCCAAGTCCTTGGTAACTTTCCTCCTCTCCCCTTTGCTGTAACAACTCCAACAAAGACTCAAAGTACTCCAAGACCCCAATCTGATTCATCTCCCTACTTTACCAAGAAAAATCCTGAGTATTTGATCCTCACCAACTTCACAGAAATCCCGGATTACAAAAGACTTTGTTCATTCATAAATAACCTCCTACCAACTGGCTGCCAGTGGCTCCCAGATGATCCACTCAAAACCCAAAAATACTATGAGCTAGTTCTCATTGACTCTGGTTCAATAGAGCTTTATCATACCATGGACAACAACGATCCTAACAGGATCTCTTATTCCAAATGCGTCATCAAGAAAATAATTCGACCAATAGAATGGGCATCCCTTTCTACCACAAGAGAATTCACAATCAACTACATTCCGAAAGGATATACTTATCATGATTACAGGATGGCCTGGTATCGGGCATTCCTCCTCAGACCCTTCGATCATTCATGGTTCTTCACCTTCCATACTAATTGCAATACAGACATCCCAGTATGGTTCTATGAATGGTGGCATTCATATGGGCCTACAACCAATATACTACCACCTACAGTACTCAAAGGCTTCAACAGGTACCTCTTCCAAGCCAAAGGATTGCATTACATCAAAACCGTTCAATACTACAAAGAATTCAAAGTACCATGGATTTTCTGCTGGAGCTACCAAATCACGCAGCACTACAGTGCTACGGACAAGTACCCAATGAGTTTAGTCAGGGAATTCAAAATCAAATGGTGGGACAAGTTCAACCAAAATCTATGTTCAGAATCGACAGTTAGCGAGTTCCTCGACTCCGGCAAAAAATTCCAACATCAAATTCAACAGGTCTCTAAACACTCGGACTCCCAAAACCCTTTCCCAAAGCCTCAACAACTATCCAAGAAGATTCAGACTCTGACGATGAATTCCAACAATTTCTAAAATTCCAAGAGTTCAAAAAGATGCAAAAGCAAATCGCCAAATCACGAAGCAGCTCCACTGCATCCTCCTCACCCATTGATCCAGCACTTGACCCCATAGGAGGTCAAGATCCATTTGATATGTAAAAAAAAAAAAAAAAAAAAAAAAAAAAAAAAAAAAAAAAAAATCCAGAACCAGCATCCGAAGATCTCTCCACTCACAGACAAATTCCTCCGAAGATCTCATGAACCAGACTGACAGATTCCTCGACAAAGAATGAAGTGACCCAAAGTGACAGATTCCTCTCCGGACAAAGGACGAAGTGACTCAAAGGTGACAGATTCCTCTCTCCGACAAAGGACGAAGTGACTCAAAGCTGCAAGATTCCAAAGCCGACAAAGCAAGACAAGACTCAGGACAAAGGACGAAGTGACTCAAAGGTGACAGATTCCTCTCTCCGACAAAGGACGAAGTGACTCAAAGCTGCAAGATTCCAAAGCCGACAAAGCAAGACAAGACTCAAAAGTAAAGAGAAGACAAGATTCCTCGCCAGCTCATCACTCCAGAAGACTCAACTCCTCTCTATAAATTCAAGGGTTCCTCAACCATTCAAGGGCAGAGCGAAAAATAAGAGCTATTTTCGAGAACTACTTTCCAGAGCGAAATCAGAGCAAAAAGACTAGAAAATTCCTCCTTGTAATCAAAAATCCTCTCCCTCTTCCTCAAGCAATTCCAAGTTGTATTCCTACTTCCTGTTGTATCCAATTTCAAAGATCATTAGATCTAATCAACCGTTGTAAGTTCCTGTTCTCTTTGTAATTCAATTACAATATTTCATCTTTATACACTGTGTCTAGAGCTCTCACATATCATTTAGCACTGCATATTTAACAAAAATTTCAAAAAAGTTACTGTTCATATTTACTGTAGCAAAGTCACTGTAGCATTTTACTGTAGCAAAGTCACTGTTCATTTTACTGTTCATACGTACGGTACTGTTCATACATACATTCACTGTTCATATACTGTACTGTTCACTGTTCATACACAACGTGAATTCAAGGTTCTAAAATAAACCTCTGTCTATATCGTATCTACCCTGACGACCAGCCTGTCCTGACCCCTGGGTTCCCTTCCTGCATAAACCTCTGTCTATATCGTATCTACCCTGACGACCAGCCTGTCCTGACCCCTGGGTTACATAGTTCTGTACACAATTACTACTAATTAAATGTATTCTAGTCATAATCTAAAAGTTTGTGTTTAGTCAAACTTTCAACCCCGATTGGTCAGAATTAGGAATTATAGAGCCGAATAGGGCCCAGACGGGGAGAAAACATGATTTTCAAGAGATGAGAGTAGTATTACATAGTTTTTATGTATAATTTCTACTAATTGACCATGTTTCTTGTGTTAGTTAGAAAATTTAACCAAAAGGCAAACTTTCAGGCTTGATAGGCCTGAACCAAGCCTTATTAGAGGTAAATAGGGCCTAAATGGGGAGAAAATATCATTTTCAAGAGCCGAGAGTAGTATTTCATAGTTTATATATGTATATAATTACTACTAATTAAACTTGTTACTAGTCTTAACTGTGAAGTTGATAGGAAGTCAAACCATCAGTCCCGATTGGCCTGAACTAGGCCTTATAAGAGCCGAATATGGCCCAAACGGGGAGAAAATGTGATTTTCAATAGCTCAGAGTTATATTACATAGTTTTTATGTATAATTATTTCTAATTAAATTGTTTCTAGTCTTAATTGAGAAGTTTGCTTAAAAGTCAAACCTTCAGCCTTTATTGGCCCGAACTAAGCCTTATAAGAGCCGAAAAGGGCCTAAAAGGGGGAAAAGATGATTTTCAAGAGCTGAGAGTGGTATTACATTGTTTTTATATATAATTACTACTAATTAACCTTGTTGCTAGTGTTATTTGAGAACCTTGACCAAAAGTCAAACTTTCAGCCCTGGTTGGCCTGAACTAGGCCTTATAAGATCTGATAGAGCCCAAACAGAGAGAAAATACAGTTTTCAAGAGCCGGGAGTAGTATACATAGCTTTTATATATAATTACTACTAATCAAACTTGGTTCTAATCTTAATTGGAAAGTTTGACCAAATGTCAAACTTTCTGTTCCAATTGACCTGAATTAGGCCTTATGAGCACTGAATAAGACCCAAACGGGTGGTAAACATGATTTTCAAGAGCCTTGAGTCATATTACATAGTTTTCATGTACAATTACCACCAATTAATCTTGTTTCCAATGTTAATTGAGAAGTTTGATCAGCCCCGATTGGCCTGAACATGCCTTAAAGAGCCGAATAGGGCTTAAACGGGGAGAAAACGAGGTTTACAAGAGTCAGGAGTAGTATTACATATTTTTTATATATAACCACTATAAATTAAACTTGTGCCTATTCCTAATTTTGAAGTTTGACCGAAAGTCAAACTTTCAGCTCGATTAGCCTAATTAGGCCTTATAACTGTTGAATAGGCCTAAATTGGAGGAAAATATGGTTTTCAAGAGCTGTGAGTGGTATTACATTTCTATGTACAATTACTGCTAATTAACCTTTTTCTAGTATTAATTGAGACGTTAGATCAAAAGTTAAACTTTCGGCCTCGTTTGGCCTGAATTAGACCTTATAAGAGACGAATAGGACCTAAACGGAAAGAAAATGAGGTTTTCAAGTGTCGGGAGTAGCATTATATATTTTTTATTTATAAGTACTATAAATTAAACTTATTTCTATTCTTAATTTAGAGGTATGACTAAAAGTCAAACCTTCAATCCCAGTTGGCCTGAATTAGGCCATATAAGAACCGAATCGAGCCCAAATAAGGAGAAATTATGGTTTTCAAGAGACGGGAGTAGTATTACATAGTTTTATATAATTACTATCAATTAAACTTGTTTCAAGTCTTAATTAGAAAGTTGGACCAAAAGTCAAACCTTCAGCCTTGATTGGCTTGAACAAGGCCTTATAAGCGCCAAATAGGTTCCAGAAGGGAGAAAATATGGTTTTTAAGCGCCATGAGTGGTATTACATAGTTTCTATGTAAAATTACTGTTAATTACTTTTTTCTAGTGTTAATTTGAAAGTTTGACCAAAAGTCGAACTTTCAGCCCCGATTGGCATGAACTAAGCCTTATAAGTGCCAAATTGGGCCAAAACAGGAGGAAACATGATTTTCAAGAGCCGAGAGTGGTATTACATAGTTTCTATATGCAATTACTTCTAATTAACCTTTTTTCTAGTGTAAATTAAGAAGTTTGATCAAAAGTCAAACTTTCAGCCCAGATTGGCATAAACTATGCCTTATAAGAGCTGATTATAGGACCAAACGGGGAGAAAATAGATTTTCAAGAGTCAGGACGAGTATTATATAATTTTTATGTTAATTACTACTAATTAAACTTGCTTCTATTCTTAATTGGGTAGTTTGACCAAAAGTCAAATATTTAGCCCAGATAGGCATGTACTAGGTCTTATAAGAGCCGAATAAGGCCCAAACGGGAGGAAAACATGATTTTCAAGAGCCGTGAGTGATATTACACAGTTTTTATTTTAATTACATCTATCTAACTTTGTTTCTAGCATTAATTGACAAGTTTGACCAAAAGTCAAATTTTCAGCCTCGATCGGCCTGAACTAGGCCATATAAGAGCCGAATAGGGCCTAAATAAGAGAAAATAAGGTTTTCAAGAGCCGACAGTAGTGTTATATGGTTTCAATATAGAATTATTAATTAAACTTGTTTCTAATGTAATTGGAAAGTTTGATAAAAAGTCAAGCTTTCAGCCCCGATTGGCCTGAACTCGGCCTTATGAGAGTGAAATAGGGCCTGAATAAGGAGAAAGTATGATTTTCAAGAGTCAGGAGTAGTATTACATAGTTTTTATGCACAATTACTAATAATTAAACTTATTTCTAGTCTTAATCTGGAAGTTTGTGTTTAGTCAAACTTTCAACCCCGATTAGTCAGAACTAGGAATTATAGAGCCGAATAGGGCCCAAACTGGGATAAAACATGGTTTTCAAAAGTCGAGAATAGTATTACATGATTTCTATGTATAATTACTACTGATTAAACTTATTTTTAGTCTTAATCTGAAAGTTTGGCCAAAAGTCAAACCTTCAGCCCTAATTGGCTTGAAGTGGGCCTTATAAGAGCCGAAATAGGGCCCAAACGGGGAGAAGACGTGGTTTTCAAGAGCCGAGAGTCATATTACATAGTTTTTATTTACAATTATGACTAACTAAACTTATTTCTAGTCTTAGTTTGCAAGTTAGTCAAACTTTTAGCCCCGATTGGCCTAAACTAGACCTTATAAGAGCTGAATATGGCCCAAACTAGGAGAAACATGCTTTTCAAGTGCCTTTAGTGGTATCACATAGTTTAAATGTTAATTTACAACTAATTAAACTTGTCTTTAGTCTTAATTGAGAAGTTTTACTGAAATTTAAACTTCAGGCTCGATTGGACTTAACTAGGCCTTATAAGAACCGAATAGGGCCAAACGGGGGTAAAATATGATTTTCAACAGCCGAAAATAGTATTACATAGTTTCTCTGTATTAACTACTATTAATTAAACTTGTTTCTAGTCTTATTTTGTAAGTTTGACCAAAAGTCAAACTTTCAACCCCGAATGGCCGAAACTATAAGAGCCGCAAACAGGGAGAAAACTTATTTTTCAAAAGCCGTGAGTGGTATGACACAATGTCTATATACAATTACTACTAATTTAACCTTAATTCCAATCTTAATTTGAAAGTTTGGAAGAAAGTCAAACTTTCAGCCCTGATTAGCCTGAACTGGATCTTATCGGAACCGAATGGGGTCCAAACGGGGAGAAAACATGATTTTCAAGAGTCAGAAGTAGTATCACATAGTTTCTATATATGACTATTATTAATTAAACTTGTTTCTACTCTTAATTTGAAGTTTGACTAAATGTCAAACGTTCACTCCCGATTAGCCTGAACTAGGCCTTATATGAGGAGAATTAGGCTAAACGGGGGGAACATGATTTTTAAGAGCCGTAAGTGATATTAATAGTTTCTATGTACAATTAATACTAATTAACCTTGTTTCCGTTGTTAATTGGAAAATTTGATCAAAAGTCAAACTTTTAGCCTCGATTAGCCTGAGCTAGGCCTTACAAGAGCCGAATAAGGCCCAAATAGGGAGAAAATGCGGTTTTCAAGAGCCGAGAGTAGTATTACATAGTTTCTATATATAACTATTAGTTTAACTTATTTTTATTCTTAATTTGAAAGTTTGACTAAAAGTCAGTCTTTCAACGCTGATTGGCCTAAAATTAGGCCTTATAAGAGCCGAATATAGGACTCGAACGGGGAGAAAATTCAATTTTCAAGAGTCGAAAGTAGTATTAAATAGTTTTTATGTATAATTACTACTAATTAAATTTGGTTCTATTTTAATGGAAGTTTGACCAAAAGTCAAACCTTCAGCCCAAATTGGCATAAAATAGGCCTTATACGAGCCGAATAAGGGTAAACAGAGAGAAAATGAGGTTTTCAAGAGCCGAGAGTAGTATTACATAGTTTTTATATATCATGACTACAAATTAAGCTTATTTCTAGTCTTAACTGGGAAGTTTGATCAAAAGTCAAACCTTCAGCCCTTATTGGCCTGAACTGGCCTTATAAGAGCCGAATAGAGCCCAAATAGAAGGAAACAAGATTTTCAAGAGCTGAGAGTCGTATTACATAGTTTCTATGTATAAATACTACTAATTAACCTTATTGCTAGTGTTAATTGGAAACTTTGACCAAGGTCAAACTTTCAATCCTAGTTGGCCTGAATTGGGAAGTTTGACCAAAAGTCAAACTTTCAGCCTCGATTAGCCTGAACTAGGCCTTATAAGAGACAAATAGGGCCCAAAGGGGAAAAAAATAAGGTTTTCATGAGCCAAGATTAGCATTACATAGTTTTTGTGTATAATTACTTTAAATTGAACTTGTTACTATTCTTAATTTGGAAGTTTGAGAAAAGTCAAACTTTCCGCCCCGAGTCGCATGAAATAGGCCTTATAAGGTCGGGCCTTATAAGAGTCGAATACGGCCCAAACGGAAGGAAAAATATGGTTTTCATGAGCTAATATTGGTATAAAATAGTTTCTATATACATTTAATACTAATTAATCTTGTTTCTAGCGTTAAGTAGTAAGTTTGACCAAAATTTAAACTTTCAGCCCTGATTGGCGTGAACTAGGCCTTAAAAGACCCGAATAGGGCCTAAACGGGGAGAAAATGTGATTTTCAAGAGTCAGGAGTAGCATTACATAGTTTTTATATATAATTACTGCTATTTAAACTTATTTCCAGTCTTAGTAGGGAAGTTTGAGCTAAAGTCAAACTTTCTGCCCTGATTGACCTAAACTAGGTCTTATTAGAGGCGAATATGGCCTAAACGGGAAGAAAATATAGTTTTAAAGAGCCGGATTTAATATTACATAGTTTCTATGTACTTACTAGTAATTAAACTTTTTTAGGCTTAATCTGGATGTTTAAACAAAAGTCAAACTTTCAACTTTGATTAGCCTGAATTAGACCTTATAAAAGCTGAATAGGGCCTAAACGGGAGAAAACATGATTTTGAAGAGCTGAGAGTAGTATTACATAGTTTTTATGTATAAATACTACTAATTAAACTTGTTTCTACTCTTAATTTTGAAGTTTGACCAAAAGTTCCGTTAGCTTGAACTAGGCCTTATATGAGCCCAATTAGGCCCCAAATGGGAGAAAATACGATTTTTAAAGGCCGAGAGTAGCATTACATAGTTTTTATGTATTATTACTATTAATTACACTTTTTTATGCCTTAATTAGAAAGTTAGATCAAAAGTCAAACCTTTAAACCTGATTGGCCTGAACCTAGGCCTTATAAGAGCCAAATATGGGTCAAATGTGAGGAAAATATGGTTTTCAAGAGCTGTACATAGTTTCTATGTACAATTGCTACAAGTTAACCATTTTTCTCTTCTTAATTAGAAAGTTTGACCAAAAGTTGGCCTTAAAAGAGCTGAATAAGACCCAAATGCGAGGAAAACATTATTTTCAAGAGCTAAAAGTAGTATTACATAATTTCTATGTATAATTACTACTAATTAATATTGTTTCTATTGTTAATTAGGAAATTTGACTAAAAGCCAAACTTTCAACCTCGATTGGCCTGCATTAGGGCCCTGTAAGAGCCAAATAGGCCTAAATGGGAGAAAATATGGTTTTCAAGAGCCGGAAGCACTGTTACATTGTTATTATATATAATTACTACTATTTAAAATTATTTCTAGTTTAATTTGAACGTTAGATAAAAAATCAGACTTTTAGCCCCGATCAGTCTGAACTAGGCCTTATAAGAGCTGAATAGGGTCCAAACGGGAGGAAAATATGATTTTCAAGAGCCATGAGTGATATTACATAGTTTTTATGTATAATTACTACTAATTAAACTTGTTCCTAGTCTTAATTTGGGTGTTTGACCAAAAGTCATGCGTTTAGCCCTTATTAGCCTGAAGTAGGCCTTATAAGACTCGAATAGGACCCAAACGGGAGAAAACGTAATTTTCAAGAGCCTCGAGTAGTATTACATAGTGTCTGTATAATTATTACTAATTAACCTTGTTTCTAATTTTAATTAGAAAGTTAGGCCAAAAGTCAAACTTTCAGCCCCGATTGGCCTGAATTAGGCCTTTTATGAGTCCGTAGGACCCAAACAGGAAGAAACATGATTTTCAAGAGCCTGAGTGGTAAAACATAGTTTTTATGGATAATTACTACTAATTAATATTTTTTCTAGTGTTAATTTAGAAGTTTGAATGAAAATCAAACTTTTAGGCCCGACTGGCTTGAACTAGGTTTTATAAGAGCAGAATCAGGTCCAAACGGGGTGAAAATAAGATTCCAGGAGCAGTATTACCTAGTTTTTATGTATAACTACTATAAATTAAACTTATTTCTATTCTTAATTTGAAAGTTTGATTAAAAGCCAAACTTCAAGTCTCGGTAGGCTTGAAATAGGCTGTATAAGAGCCGAATAGGGCCCCATACGGGAGGAAAGCATGGTTTTCAAGAACCGTGAGTGGTATTACATAGTTTCTATATACAACTATTACTAATTAACCTAGTTTCTAGTGTTAATTAGAAAGTTTGACTAAAGCTCCAGCTGAAAACTTTCAGCCCCGATTAACCTGAACTGGGCCTTAAAATAGCCGAATAGGGCCTAAACGTAAGGAAAACTTGGTTTCAAAGAGCTGAGAGTGGTACTACATAGTTTCTATATATAACTACTACATAATAACTTTATTTCTAGTGTCAATTGGGAAGTTTGACTGAAGGTCAAACTTTCAACCCTGATTGGCCTGAATTAGGCCTCATAAATGCCGAATAGGGCCCAAACAGGGAGAAAATGTGGTTTTCAAGATTTAAGAGTAATATTATATTGTATTTATGCATAATTACTACTAATTAAACTTGTTTATACTCTTAATTGGGATGTTTAACCAAAAGTCAAATCTTCAGCCTTTACTGGCCTGAACTAAGCCTTATTAGAGCCCGAATGGGGCCAAAACGGGGAGAAACATGGTTTTCAAGAGCCCTAAGTGATATTACATTGTATCAGTATTATTACTACCAATTAATATTGTTTCTAATCTTAAATTAAAAGTTTGACTAAAAGTCAAACTTTCAGCCCCGATTGGCCTGACCTAAGCCTTATAAGAACTGAATAGTGCCCAAATGGGGAGAAAATGGAGTTTTCAAGAGCCAGGAGTAGTATTACATAGTTTTTATGTATAATTACTACTAATTAAACTTGTTTCTAATCTTAATTGGGAAGTTAGACCAAAAGTCAAACCTTCAGCCCCGATTGGCGTGAATTAGGCCTTAAGAGCGAAATAGGGCCCAAACGGGAGGAAAACATGATTTTCAAGAGTCATGAGGGGTATTACATAGTTTTAATATACAATTACTACAAATTAATCTTTTTCTAATCTTAATTGGGAAGTTTGACCAAAAGTTAAACCTTCATATCTTATTAGCCTGAAGTAGGCTTTAAAAGAGTCGAATAGGGCCCAAACGGGAGTCGAACAAGGTTTTCAAGAGCTTAAGGTGGTACTACATAGTTTTTATGTACAAAGACTACTAATTAACATTATTTTTATAGTTAATTGGAATGTTTGACCAAAAGTCAAACTTTCATCCCCCGATTGGCCTGAACAAGGCCTTATAGAGCCTAATAGGGCTCAAACGGGGAGAAAATGCAGTTTTCAAGAGCCGGGAGTAGTATTACATAGTTTTATATAATATTACTACTAATTAAAATTGGTTCTAGTCTTAATTGGGAAGTTAGACCAAAAGTCAAATCTTCAGCCCTGATTGGCTTAAATTAGGACTTATAAGAGCCGAATTGGGCCCAAACGGGAAGAAAACATGATTTTCAAGAGGCATGAGTGGTATTACATAATTTTACTAATTAAACTTGTTTCTAAATTTAATTGGGAATATTGATCAAAAGTCAAACCTTCAGTTCTTATTGGCCTGAAATAGGCCTTATATAAGAGCCAAATATGGCCCAAACGTAAGGAAACTTGGTTTTCAAGAGCTAAGAGTGGTATTACATAGTTTTTAGGTTTTATTACTATAAATTAAACTTATTTCTATTGATAATTGGGAAGTTTGACCAAAAGTCAAACTTTCAGCCCGGATTGTCTTGGATTAGGCCTCATAAGAGCCGAATAGGGCCCAAACGGGGAGAACATGCGGTTTTCAAGATTAGGGAGTAGTATTACAGAGTTTTTATATGTAATTACTACAAATTAAACTTTTTTCTATTCTTAATTGGGATGTTTCACCAAAAGTCAAATCTTCAGCCTTTATTAGCTTGAATTAGGGCCTTACAAGAACCAAATTGGGGCCAAACGGTGAGAAAACGTAATTTTTAAGAGTCCTGAGTGACATTACATTGTGTTTGTGCAATTACTACTAATTAATCTTTTGTCTAGTGTTACTTGAGAAGTTTGACCAAAATCAGCCCCGATTGGCCTGAACTAGGCCTTTTATAAAAGCCAATTAGGGCCTAAAGGAAGAAAATGAGGTTTTCAATGTAGTATTACATAGTTTTTTTTTATATAACTACTATAAATTAAAGCTGTTTCCATTCTTAATTTAGAAGTTTAACCAAAAGTCAAACTTTCAACCCTGATTGGCCTGAATTAGGCCTCATAAGAGACGAATAAGGCCAAATGGGAGGAAAACATAGTTTTCAAGTGTCATAAGTGGTATTACATAGCTTTATGTACAATTACTTCTTATTAACCTTGTTTCTCGTGTTAATTGGGAAGTTTAACTAAAAGTAAAAATTTCAACTCTGATTGGTCTGAACTAGGCCTTATTAAGAGCCGAAAATGAGGAGAAAATGCAGTTTTCAAGAGTCTGGAGTAGTATTACATAGTTTTTAAGTATAATTACTATTAATTAAACTTATTTCCAGTATTAATTGGGATATTTGACCAAAGTTAAACTTTCAGCCCCGATTGGCCTGAAGTAGGCCATATAGGAGCCGAATAGGGCCCAAACGGGTGGAAAACATGGTTTTCAAGAGTTGAGAATGGTATTACATATTTTCTATATATATTTCTACTAATTAACCTAGTGTTAATTGGGAAGTTCGCTTGAATGTTAATTTTTCAGCCCCAATTGGGCTGAACTATGCCATTTATAAGAGCCGAATAAGGCCTAAACGGGGAGAAAATGAGGTTTTCAAGAGCCGAGAGTAGTATTACACAGTTTTTATTTATAATTTCTATAAATTAAACTTGTTTCTTTTCTTAATTTGAAAGTTTGATCAAAAATCAAAATTTTAGTCCCGACTCGCATGAACTAGGCCTTATAAGAGTCGAACAGGGCCCCAACGGGAGGAAAACATGGTTTTCAAAAATCGTGAGTGGTATTACATAGTTTTTATGTACCAATACTTCTAATTAACCTTTTTTCTTGTGTTAATTGGGAAGTTTGACTAAAAGTCAAATTTTCAGGCCTGATAGCCTGAACTAGACCTTATAAGAGCCGAGTTAGGCCTAAATGGAGAGAAAATACAGTTTTCAAGAGCCGAGAAAAGTATTACGTATTTTTTATGTATAATTACTACTAATTAAACTTGTTTCTAATCTTAATTGGATCCTTTAACCAAAAGTCAAATCTTCAGCCCTTATATTGGCCTGAAGGCCTTATAAAAGCCGACTAGGGTAAAAACGGGAGGAAAATATGATTTTCAAGAGCTGAGAGTGGTATTACAAAGTTCCTATGTTCAATTACTACTAATTAATATTTTTTCTTATATTAATTAGGAAGTTTGACCAAAAGTCAAACTTTCAGTCTCGATTGGCCTGACTAAGGCTTTATGAGAGCCGGATAGGACCTAAACGGGGTGAAAATGCGGATTTCAAGAGCCGAGAGTAGTTTTACTTGGTTTTTATGTATAATTACTACTAATTTAACTTGTTTCTAATCCTAATTGGGATGTTTGATAAAAAGTCAAATCTTCAGCCCTTATTGGCCTGAACCATGCCTTATAAAAGCCAAATAACGCCCAAACGAGGAGAAAATATGGTTTTCAAAAGTAGTGAGTGGTAGTACAAAGTGTCTGTACAATTACTATTAATTAACTTTGTTTCGAGTAATAATTGAAAAGTTTACCAAAAAATTCAAACTTTCAACTCCGTTTGACCGGAACTAGGCCTTGAATAAGACCAAAATAGGAGGAAAACATAGTTTTCAAGAGCCATGAGTGGTATTACATAGTTTCTATGTACAATTACTACTAATTAACCTAATTTCTAGTGTTATTTGAGCTGTTGACGAAAGGTCAAATTTCAGCCCGATTGGCCTGAACTAGGCTTTATACGAGTCGAATAGGGCCCAAACGGGGAGAAAATAAGGTTTTCAAGAACAGGGAGTTATATTACATAGTTTTTATGTATAACTGATATAAATTAAACTCGTTACTTTTCTTAATTTAGTAATTTGACCAAAAGTCAAACTTTCAAGCTCAATTGGAATGAACTAGGCCTTATAAGAGCTGTAGGGCCCAAACAGGAGAAAACATGGTTTTCAGAAGCTGAGAGACGTGTTACATAGTTTCTATGTACAATTATTACTAATTAACCTTGTTACTACAAGTATTATTGGGAAATTTAACTAAAAGTCAAACTTTCAATGCTGATTGTCTGAACTTGGCCTTATAAGAGCCGAATAGGGCCCAAACGGGGAGAAATTGCGGTTCTCAATAGCCATGAGTAGTATTACGTAGTTTTTATTTATATTTACTAATAATTAAACTTATTTCTACTCTTAATTGGAACATTTGACCAAAAGTTAAACCTTCAGCCCTTATATTAGCCTGAACTTGCCTTATAAGAGCCGAATAGGGCCCAAACAGGAGGAAAACATGGTTTTCAAGAGATGAGAGTGGTATTACATAGTTTCTGTGTACAATTACTACTAAATAAACTTGTTTCTAATTTTAATCTAAAATTTTGACCAAAAGTCAAACTTTCAGCCCTGATTGACCTAAATTAGAACTTATAAGAGTCGAATAGGGCCATACAGCGAGAAAATGTGATTTTCAAGAGGCAGAAGTAGTATTACATAATTTCTATGTACAATTACTACTAATAAAACTTGTTTCTAATCTTAATCTGGAAGGTTGACCAAAAGTCAAACTATCATCCCTGATTGAAATGAACTCGGCCTTATAAGAGCTGAATAGGGTCTTAACGGGGAGAAAATGTGGTTTTCACGATCCGAGAGTAGTATTACATAGTTTCTATGTACAATTACTGCTAATTAAACTTGTTTCTAGTTTAATCTGGTAGTTTGACCAAAAGTCAGACTTCAGCCCTGATTGACCTAAGCTAGGCCTTATAAGAGTTGAATAGGAACCAAATAGAGAAAAATGTAGTTTTCAAGAGCCAGAAGTAGTATTACATAATGTCTATGTACAATTACTACTAACTAAACTTGTTTTAAGTCTTAATCTTGAATTTTAACTAAAATTTAAACTTTCATCCCCGATTGGCCTAAACTCATCCTTACTAAGAGCCGAATAGGGCCCAAACGCAGAGAAAAATATGGTTTTCAAGATCCGGGAGTAGTATTACGTAGTTTCTATATACAATTACTACCAATTAAACTTGTTTTCAGTTTTAATTTGAAAGTTTGACCTAAAGTTAAACTTTCATCCCCGATTGGCCTATAATAGGCCTTATAAGAGCTGAACAGAGGCAAAACAGGGAGAAATCGTGGTTTTCTAAGAGTCGGGAGTAGTGTTATATAGTTTCAATATACAATTATGCTAATTAAACTTGTTTCTACTCTTAATCTAGAAGTTTGATCAAAAGTCAAACTTTCAGCTCCGATTACCTTAAACTAGGCCTTATAAGAGCCGAATAGGACCCTAACAGGGAGAAAACGTGATTTTCAAGAGCCATGAGTAGTATTACAAAATTTCTATGTACAATTACTACTAATTAAATTTGTTTCTAATCTTAATCTAGAAGTTTGACCAAAAGTCAAACCTTTATCCCTGCTTGGCATGAACTCGACCTTATAAGAGCTGAACAGGGCCTTAGCAGGGAGAAAATGGGTTTTCACGATTGGCATGAACTCGGCCTTATAAGAACCGAGTAGGGCCTAAACGGGGAGAAAATGGTATTTTCAAGATCCGTGAGAAGTATTACATTATTTCTACGTAAAATTACTACTAATTAAACTTGTTTCTAGTTTTAATCTAGAAGTTTGACTTAAAGTCATTTTTCAGCCTCGATTGACCTGAATTAGGCCTTGTAAGAGACGAATAGGGCCCAAAGGAAGAAAACATGGTTTCTAAGAGTCGTGAGTAGTATTATATAGTCTCTATATAGAATTATAACTAATTAAACTTGTTTCTACCTTAATTGGAAAATTTGATCAAAAGTCAAACTTTCAAGCCCGATCGGCCTGAAATGAGGCCTTATAAGTGCCGAATAGGGCCCTAATGGGGAGAAAGTGAGGTTTTCAAGAGCCGGAGTAAAATTACATTGTTTATGTATAATTACTACTAATTAAACTTGTTTCTATCTTAATTAGAAAGTTTGATCCAAATGCAAGCTTTCAGCCCCAATTGCTCTTAACTCGGCTTTATAAGAGCCAAATAGGGTCAAATGCGGAGAAAACATGGTTTGTCAAGAGCCGAATGTAGTATTACATAGTTTTAATGTATAATTACTACTAATTAAACTTGTTTCTAGTCGTAATCTGAAAGTTTGACCAAAAGACAAATTTTCAGTACCAATTGATCTAAACTAGGCCTTATAAAAGCCGAATATGGCCCAAACGGGGAGAAAACATGATTTTCAAGAGCCGAGAGTAGTATTATATAGTTTTTATGAAGAATTACTACTAATTAAACTTGCTTCTAGTCTTAATTAAGAAGTTTGACTAAAAGTCAAGCTTTTAGCCCCGTTGGCTTGAACTTGGCCTTATAAAAGACAAATAGTGCCAAAACATGGAGAAAACGTGATTTTCAAGAGTTAAGAGTAGTATTACATAATTTTTATGTATAATTACTACTATGTAAACTTATTTCAGTCTTAATCTGAATGTTTGACTTTAGACAAATTTTCAGCCCCGATTAGCCTAAACTAGGTCTTCTAGGAGCCAATAGGTCCAAACAGGGAGAAAATGTGATTTTTAAAAGTCAGGAGTAGTATTAAGTTTATATGTAGATTTACTACTAATTAAATTTTTTAGTTTTAATCGAGAAGTTTGACCAAAAGTCAAATTTTCAGCCCCGATTGGCTTGAATTAGGCCTTATAAGAGCCGAATTGGGCCCAAACATGGAGAAAATAAGGTTTTCAAGAGTTTGGAGTAGTATTACATAGTTTTTTTTTATTACAAATAATTAAACATGTTTCTTCTAGTCTTACTTGGGTAGTTTGATCAAAAGTCAAACTTTTTGCCTGGTTAGCTTGAACTTGGCCTTATGAGAACCGAATAGGGCCTAAATAGGGAGAAAACGTGGTTTTACAGGGTTGAGAGTAGTATTACATAGTTTCTATTTATAATAACTATTGATTAAACTTATTTCTAATCTTAATTTGAAAATTTGACCAAAAGTCAATCTTTCAGCCCTGATTGGCTTGAACTAGGCTTATAAGAGTCGAATCGGGTCCAAATGAGGAGAAAACATGATTTTCAAGAGTCAGGAGTAGTATTATATAGTTTCTATGTATATCTACTACTAATTTAACTTGTTTCTATAATTTGAAAGTTTGACAAAAAGCCAAACTGTCGGCTCCAATTAGCCTGCACTAGGTCCTATATGAGCCGAATAGGGCTCAAACGAAAGAAAAACATGGTATATTCAAGAGCCGTGAGAGGTATGACATAGTTTATATATATATATATATATATAATTTTTACTAATTAACCTTTGTTTTTAATGATAATTGTGAAGCTTAATGAAAAATCAAACTTTCCACCTCGATTGGTCTAAACTAGGCCTTATAAGAGCCGAATATGGCCCAAAGGGGAAGAAAATATGGTTTTCAAGAGTTGAGAGTAGTATTACATAGTTTTTATATATAACTACTACTAATTAAACTTGTTTCTACTCTTAATTTGAAAGTTTGACTACTAAAGAGTCAAACTTTCAGCACTGCTTTGCTTGAACACTAGGCCTTATAAGAGCCGAATGGGGCCAAAGGGGAGAAAAACATGATTTTCAAGCGCCGTGAGTGGTATTATATAATTTCTTATGTACAATTTCTACTAATTAACATTGTTTCTACTGTTAATTGAAAAGTTTGACCAAAAGTAAACTTTTAGCCCTAATTGGCGATCTAGGCCTTATAAGAGCAGAATAGGGCCCAAAGGGAAGAAAATACGATTTTCAAGAGTCAGGAGTAGTATTACATAGTTTTTATGTATAACTACTACTAATTAAACTTGTTTATATTTTTAATTTAGATATTTTACCAAAAGTCAAATTTTCTGTCACGATTGGCCTGAATTAGGTCTTATAAGACCCTAATAGAGCCTAAACTAGAGGAAAACTTAGTTTTCAAGAGCCGAAAAGGGCTTAAACAAAGAGAAAATGTGTTTTTCAATATCTATGAGTGGTATTTCGTAGTGTCTACATATAATTATTACTAATTAACCTTATTTCTAGTCTTAGTTGGAAAGTTTGACCAAAAGTTAAACTTTCAGTCCCATTAGCCTGAACTTGGCCTTTTAAGAAAAGAATAGGGCCCTTTCGGGGAGAAAATGGGACATGAATCGGGAGTAGTATTACATATTTTTTATGTATAACTTCTACTAATTAAGCTTGTTGTATTTTTAACATGAAAGTTTGACCAAAAGTCAAAATTTCAGCCCTGATTGGCTAGAATTAGGCCATATAAAAGCTGAATAGGGCTCAAATGGAAAGAAAACATGGTTTTCAAGAGCCGTAAGTGGTAATACATAATTCTATATATAACTACTACTAATTAACTTTATTTCTAGTGTTAGTTGGGAAGTTTGACCAAAAGTCAAATTTTTAGTCCCGATTAGTCTTAACTAGGCCTTCTATCATAAGAACCGAATAGGGCCCAAATAAGAAGAAAATGCCATTTTCAGTACCCGAAAGTAGTATTTCATAGTTTTTATATATAATGACTACTAATTAAGCTTGTTTCTAGTCTTAATAGGGAAGTTTGACAAAAAGTCAAACCTTCAGCCCTTAATGGCCTGAACTAGGCCTTATTATAAAAGCTGAACTGAGAAAATGAGGTTTTCAGGAGTCAGAAGTAGTATTACCTAGTTTTATGTGTTACCACTAACAAACTTGTTTCTTTTAGTCTTAATTGGGTAGTTTGATCAAAAGTCAAACTTTCAGCCCCGATTGACTTGAACTTAGCCTTATAAGAGCCAGAATGGGCCCTAAACTGAGAATAAATATTGTTTTAAAGAGCCCAGAGTAGTATTACATAGATTTTATTTACAATAACTATTAATTAAATTTGTTTCATGTCTTAATCAGGAATAATCAAACTTTCAGCCCCGATTGGCTTGAACTAGGCTTATAAGAGTCAAATAGGGCCCAATAAGAAGAAAACATGGTATTCAAGAGCAGTGAAAGGTATTACATAGGCTTTATGTAAAATTCTACTAATTAACTTTTTTCTATTGTTAATTTAGGAAGTTTGATTAAAAGTTAAACTTTCAACTCATACTGGCCTGAATTAGACCTTATAGAAGCTAAATGGTCCCAAACGTGAAGAAAACATGGTTTTCAAAAGCAGGGAGTAGTATTACAATATTTTTATGTATAACAACTAATTAAACTTGTTTCTATTCTTAATTTAAAAGTTTGACCAAAAGTCAAACTTATAGCTCGGATTGGCCTGAACTAGCCTTATCAGAGCCGAATAGGGCCCAAACGGAAGAAAAACATGATTTTCAAGAGCCATGAGTGGTATTACATTGCTTTTATATATAATTTTACTAATTAAACTTGTTTCTAGATTTAATTGGGAATATTGACTAAAGGTCAAACCTTCAGCCCTTATTGGCCTGAATTAGGCCTTATATCAGAGCCGAATAGGACCCAAACGTAAGGAAACTGTTGGCCCAAAGGCCTTCCACTCTAGTTTTGATGATGATTAACTCATGTAGTTATGTGTACTAATAATCTTGTGATTTTAGTTTCAGATCATTAATCAAGTTATTAGTTGGTGATTAGCTTCAACAAGATGATTTGGAAGCTTTCACATGTTGATTCAAGAGCCCGGAGCGTCAAAGATCACATATAGCACTTGCTCGGTGGATCAAAGAGTTTTGGATCGAGTCGGCTTGGAGATTGCGCTCTACAAGAAGACATCGGTACCATAGTTTAGTTTTGTGTTTAGATCCAAATTGTGAAGATTAGAATAGTATGATATGCTCAAGTTCACAACACACACGTTTCATGTTTTGGTTTTCGATTTTTGGTTTAACCGATCTTGGTTTGGATGAATAGATATTATATCAAAACAAGTTTACATGGTTTAATGTATATTAGATTTGTTCTATATACATGCATGCTTCAACTCTTAGACAAACTTACTTTGATATACCTATTTCATGTGTTTTAGGTTTTGTGTTTTAACAAAACTTATTTTTTGAATTAAAGACAAAACTACGATATATATATGTTTCATGTATATTGGATTTCTATCCATATGCATCATGCTTCAAAGTGTTTAAATATCATGTTTTTGTATTTGGAAGAGTTTTGGACAAAACGTATTTTCCATTCAAAATCCAAGTTTTAGAAAATACAGTTTTTGGTTTTTGGTAAAAATGATAAGACACAAAAATAGTTCATATTGATTGATATTTGAGCTAAACTTATTACCACATGTTTATATATCAATGCAAAATGATAAAACTATTTTTGGTGATTTTTTTAGGAGTGTTAAAAGATTTTTCAAAATATTTTTAAACTGTTTTTCTGACCCAGTTTTCTGTTCCAGGCTTCAAGCAGTCGACTAGTCTTCTGACCAAGTCGACTTGGGATGAAGTCGGTCGACCGGGTCGGTCGACCGACGTGCACAGATCTGTGCACGTTTGAACGGTCGACCGTCAGGGTCGACCGGGTCTGAGAGCAGAGCTCTCTGTTTGTTTGGGTCGACCGGGGCGGTCGACCGGTAGCTGCCAACGGGCAGAATTTGACCGTTGGACGGTCGACCGGACCGGTCGACCGGCAGTGTATTTCTGGCATTTTCTGCTGCCAACGGCTATATTTTTCTGGGGTCTATAAATACCCCATTTGTGAGAGTTTTTCTCTAAGAATTTTTGTGCGAATTTTTCCCTACTCTCTGGTGTTTTCACAGCAATCAAAAGAAGTTTTTGAACTCATATTGAACAATCTATTTGGAGTTTTTGCTAGGGTTTGGAAAACCAAAGAAAAGGATTTTTGGGAAAAGAGTTTTGATTCATCTTCTATATCTTGGTTTCAGTTTTTCCCAAGGATTTTTCTTTGTGATTTTGATTTCCATTCCATTAGTTTTCTCCACACTAGAGCTAAAATCTACTATCTCTTCTATAGGATCTTTGTGTGGGAGAAAGAAATTGTTTGTGGTTGTTTGTTAGACCACCAAGTTAAAAACCCAATCTTTTCTTGGCTTTATGCCTTGGGTTGTATCCCTCAAGTTGTGAGGTGATCCTTGTTTGCTTTGTGCTAATCCCTCAAGTTGTGAGGTGATTGTTTTGTTGGATTGGAGCTTGCCTCAAGGAGGAGGTTGTGGTTGTAAAGAGAGGAGTTGGGTACTCCTTGTGAGAGTTCTTTGTGGACTTGCTAGTGGATTAGAAATCCTTCGTGTGTCGAAGGCGGGGATGTAGAGCTGGGTGCTCGAACCTCGAAACATATCTTGTTGTTTGCGCTTGATCCATTGACTCTCTCTCTATCTCTCTCTTTACTTTGTGCCTTGCAACTATTCATATTGTGCATTCATAATTGCTTGGCTTGGTTGTGTGTGCATCACTTGTTGATTGCACTTGAGTGTATTGCATTAAGTTTTTAAATTCCGCATTGAGATCATAGATTAGCTATATCACCTATTCACCCCCCCTCTAGGTGATTTTCAATTGGTATCAGAGCCTACGCTCCTGATATTTAGGTTTAACCACCTAGGAGTGAGATTTTGGTTTGCTAATCTTCATTTGCATTGTTCATTTGCACACATTTAGGTTGCACTCATGGATAGCCCTCCTATGTTTGGCCATATTAAACTTGATGCTTGGAAGGCCAATATGAGTAGACATTTAAAAAGCCTAGGACATCTAGTTTATCAAGCCTCCACTCAAGAATCATTCCCTAATAGTAGTAAACACAAAAGGCTAATGCATTAGCACTTAGAGCACTAGAGCATCTCTTAGTGAACATCTTTTACCGGTGTTTGATCGTTATGACTCGGCTTTTGCAGTTTGGAGCTTATTGTCGTCTCCCGAGCTTCCAAGGATTATCAACAAGATGAGGAGATCTATGAGAGAAAAGTCCGAAGAGCATTGCTTCATGGTCCAAGGGAATAACTCCCTTGAGGTACAATCGGACACTCAATTAGATGATAGCTCTAGTTCCTATTGCTATGGATGTTTAGAAGTTCAATCTTTAAATTTGGAACTTGCTCAAAAGCTTGAAAATATCTTAGAAAAACACAATCTTTTGAAAGAGGACAACCTTGTTTTGAAAAATGAATTAAAGGATTTGTGTTCTAATTTTGAATTGGTTTTGCAAGAGAAGGAAGAGATCACTAGTGAACGTGACTCACTAAGATCTCAACTAGACCTTGCTCTTAATGAGATTGAAGGTTTGAAAAGCAAAAATAATTGTGATGATGTTGTGAAGCACAATGAGATTTTATCTTCAAAATTGGATTTTACTTTTAAAGATAACCTTATCTTGAAAAATAAAATTGATTCAATTACAAAAGAGTTGGATTTGGTTTTTAAGAAAAATGAATCTTTGAAAATTGAAATTGATTCTCATGTGTGCCATGCTAGTGTAGCTTCTACTTCTTGCACACCTATTGCATGCTCCACTTTATCTTCAAGCATTGAAAATGACATAAGTATTTTGAAGAAAAGTGTTGATTGTTTGGGCTCCACTTTGAGCCAATGTGCCATGAACCACACTCGTTTGGAATCCTTGGTTCGTAAGAAACAAGTTCCATATTTGCATGCACACCCTACACGGCATACACATGCTTTCCACGGTCACAACCATGACATGTATGCTCATGTGTACACATGTACACATTGTGGTCGAAAAGGCCATCTTGCTAGATTTTGCTATGATCGTTTACATAATGAAAATTTAGCATGTAATCTTGTTTGGGTTAGAAAAGATACTAACCCCCGTGGACCCAAAAGAAAATGGGTACCAAAAACCACCTCCTTGACTTTTGATGTAGGTGGGAGCTCTCGCATCACGTGAGAGTATTGGTGCCTTGAGGTGGATGCGTTCTAAGCTTAAAAGAGAACCATTTGGATGTTTCACTCTCAAGGGGATTTGGTGGGAGGACCACCGTGGTTTGGAGAACTAGAGATGCACCTTCATCGGTTTTTGGTATCATTCTCTAACTCCCATTTTTATTTACATGCTTTTTCATGTTCATCAATTTATAGCATGTCTTGTTTTATTGTTCACTATGCTTATGTCATGTTGATTAGATTAGTGTTATACATGTTTAGTTACTTGAGACACCCATGTTTTATATGGATCTTATCTTTGCGTTCTCACCTTGTTTAGTACATCATGTATGCCCTAGATCTAATGTACATGCATATACATAATGATCATATGGATGCTTATGCTGCTTTGTTTTGATGACTCATGTTTTATTGTTTCATGATTAGTATGATATTTGCCATGTTTATTAGACTTATGCTTTACATGATTAGTTGTTGAGACATCCATATTTAGTATGGACCCATATTTTGTGTTCTCTTTATGTTTTAGCTATCATGTTAATCATAGATCTAATGCACATGTCTTTGTCATGCTAATCTTATGGTTGACTATGACTTTTTGTTTTAATAATTCATGTTTTGATTATTATGATTTTCATGTTGATTTGTATCCCGTTTTATGCTTCATGTTTTGACTACTTGCTTGAATGATAGTTTTCATTAAGACTAGGATTTATACTTGTACAACTAGTGAGCTACAAATAGACCTTTATATATGTTTGTACTTGAACGCTCATTTGTATTCACTTGATGTACTAGTACAGTCTAGTTTTGATGATTCTTACATTTGACTTGTATCCATCATTTTACATATTTTATTTTAACTTCATGTATATGTCCATCTTGTCCAAACTATCATTTATACATATACATCCTTGAGCCACGTGCCTTCATGCATATACTTTTGTGGACTCATTGTGTTAAGGATATGTATGTATACTTTAGTTTGTACATGACATACATATGCCTTGAAGTTTAAATCGTTTGGATGAATTTCATATTTTTAATATTGAGCTTGATTGTCCATTTTCATGTTGATATGTTTCTCACAACACTTGTACACTCACCTTATTTAATGTTTTCTCATGACTTAGTTTTCATGAGTACAAATTGTGCTATATGGATTTTGAGTGTTTTAGTGCCATGTGGTTTACATGTCTTCATGTAAAATATTTTTGTTATTCCTTGTTTGAAGGATCTCGTACTAGTTGATTCATATAACTAGTTGTGATATTCTTCCTTAGTAGTAGTTTTCAAACATACTATATTTGTAAACCTATTTTTGAAAACCCCTATCATCAACGGGTGGTTGGATGGGAGATCATGCTCATGTATGCTTTATAGTGAAAATCATAGTAAACTTGAACATGAAATGGGTGGTAGGTTATATGATGTATACACTTGATT
The DNA here is from genome assembly GCA_038442645.1 of Agave tequilana. Taxonomy (NCBI): domain Eukaryota; kingdom Viridiplantae; phylum Streptophyta; class Magnoliopsida; order Asparagales; family Asparagaceae; genus Agave; species Agave tequilana. Next base: position 147,611 of record JAVJIF010001568.1, on the reverse strand, counting down.
TATTGTTGTTTCGATTGATATCATTGAATTCTTTCAATTGGTATCAATCTTGACACTTCTTTGTATACTCATATAGTATTTTTGTGTAAGTTAAATTGAAAGCATACATACACACAACATATGATATTAGCTTTCATTTCAAAGAATATCAATTTCAATTGGTATCTACTTTTCATACATATATATATGTTTTATTTGTGCTTATTATATCCTTATATCTTTAAGCACAAGTTTTTGTTTATGATAAGCTTGAGATTCAATTTTGTTTCAATTGATTTAGTTTTCAATTGGTATCTTAATTCGAGCCTTATCATAGTTTTTATTGGTATTTCATAAAGGGGGAGAAAAGCTTGTATTTTATCTTTCAATTGGTATTTTATATTCTACTCCCTTGCTTTATGATAGAAAATAATAATTTCAATTGGCAATAATTTCAATTGGTATCTAAATGCACCTCATTGACACATTTTTAATTGATATCATATTTGAGTTTAGACAAAAAGGGGGAGAGCATCCCTTGATTGATTCCTTGTTTTGAATATAAAAAGAATATGTTTTTATTAGTTTTGTAAATAAGGGGGAGAAAAATTTCTTTTAATCGATATATGTTTTTATTAGTTTTGTTTTTAACCCCTTTGTTGATGATTGACAAAAAGGGGGAGAAGAATTTGAGTTTATATGCATGTTTGTATGCATGTTTTATGTGTTTTTATTAAGTTCAATTGGTATCCAAAGCATTATTTAAAGAACATGTTTAGTTTTGGTATCAAGAGCTTATTAGATCATTAGTTTTGTTTTGCATATATTGAGTTTAATTGGTATCTAGAACATGTTTATTGGTTTAGTTTAATTGGTATCAAGAGCATGTTTATTTGTGTTTTTGCTAATTGGTATCTAGAACATGTTTAATTGTTTTTGAAAATTTCATTGGTATCTTCCATTGGTTTCTAGAGCCATTTATTGTATTATGCATATCTATGCATGTTTCATGTTTTATAATTTCATTGGTATCTAGAGCCATTTATTAGTTGTTTATCCTATGCATGAGTTAAGGGGAGCTTCTTTGAAGCTTAACTTTAATCCATGCATATATAACTCCATGAGTTTTGTCATCATCAAAAAGGGGGAGATTGTTGGCCCAAAGGCCTTCCACTCTAGTTTTGATGATGATTAACTCATGTAGTTATGTGTACTAATAATCTTGTGATTTTAGTTTCAGATCATTAATCAAGTTATTAGTTAGTGATTAGCTTCAACAAGATGATTTGGAAGCTTTCACATGTTGATTCAAGAGCCCGAGCGTCAAAGATCACATATAGCACTTGCTCGGTGGATCAAAGAGTTTTGGATCGAGTCGGCTTGGAGATTGCGCTCTACAAGAAGACATCGGTACCATAGTTTAGTTTTGTGTTTAGATCCAAATTGTAAAGATTAGAATAGTATGATATGCTCAAGTTCACAACACACACGTTTCATGTTTTGGTTTTCGGTTTTTGGTTTAACCGATATTGGTTTGCATGAATAGATATTATATCAAAACAAGTTTACATGGTTTAATGTATATTAGATTTGTTCTATATACATGCATGCTTCAACTCTTAGACAAACTTACTTTGATATACCTATTTCATGTGTTTTAGGTTTTGTGTTTTAACAAAACTTATTTTTAGAATTAAAGACAAAAACTATGATATATATATGTTTCATGTATATTAGATTTCTATCCATATGCATCATGCTTCAAAGTGTTTAAATATCATGTTTTTGTATTTGGAAGAGTTTTGGACAAAACGTATTTTCCATTCAAAATCCAAGTTTTAGAAAATACAGTTTTTGGTTTTTGGTAAAAATGATAAGACACAAAAATAGTTCATATTGATTGATATTTGAGCTAAACTTTTTACCACATGTTTATATATCAATGCAAAATGATAAAACTATTTTTGGTGATTTTTTTAGGAGTGTTAAAAGATTTTTTAAAATATTTTTAAACTGTTTTTCTGACCCAGTTTTCTGTTCCAGGCTTTAACTAGTCGACTAGTCTTCTGACCAAGTCAACTTGGGATGAAGTCGGTTGACTGACGTGCACAGATCTGTTCACATTTGAACGGTCGACCGTCAGGGTCGACCGGGTCTGAGAGCAGAGCTCTCTGTTTGTTTGGTTCGACCGGGGCGGTCGACCGGTAGCTGCCAACGGGCAGAATTTGACCGTTGGACGGTCGACCGGACCGGTCGACCGGCAGTGTATTTCTGGCATTTTCTGCTGCCAACGGCTATATTTTTCTGGGGTCTATAAATACCCCATTTGTGAGAGTTTTTCTCTAAGAATTTTTGTGCGAATTTTTCCCTACTCTCTGGTGTTTTCACAGCAATCAAAAGAAGTTTTTGAACTCATATTGAACAATCTATTTGGAGTTTTTGCTAGGGTTTGGAAAAACAAAGAAAAGGATTTTTGGGAAAAGAGTTTTGATTCATCTTCTATATCTTGGTTTCAGTTTTTCTCAAGGATTTTTCTTTGTGATTTTGATTTCCATTCCATTGGTTTTCTCCACACTAGAGCTAAAATCTACTATCTCTTCTATAGGATCTTTGTGTGGGAGAAAGAAATTGTTTGTGGTTGTTTGTTAGACCACCAAGTTAAAAACCCAATGTTTGCTTGGCTTTGTGCCTTGGGTTGTATCCCTCAAGTTGTGAGGTGATCCTTATTTGCTTTGTGCAAATCCCTCAAGTTGTGAGGTGATTGTTTTGTTGGATTGGAGCTTGCCTCAAGGAGGAGGTTGTGGTTGTAAAGAGAGGAGTTGGGTACTCCTTGTGAGAGTTCTTTGTGGACTTGCTAGTGGATTAGAAATCCTTCGTGTGTCGAAGGCGGGGATGTAGGCTGGGTGCTCGAATCTCGAAACATATCTTGTTGTTTGCGCTTGATCCATTGACTCTCTCTATCTCTCTCTTTTACTTTGTGCCTTGCAACTATTCATATTGTGCATTCATAATTGCTTGGCTTGGTTGTGTGTGCATCACTTGTTGATTGCACTTGAGTGTATTGCATTAAGTTTTTAAATTCCGCATTGAGATCATAGATTAGCTATATCACCTATTCACCCCCCCTCTAGGTGATTTTCAGAAACTTGGTTTTCAAGAGCTGATAGTGGTATTATATAGTTTTTTTTACTCTAGTACTACAAATTAAACTTATTTCTATTGATAATTAGGAAGTTTGATCGAAAGTCAAACTTTCGGCCCAGATTAGCTTGGACTAGGCCTCATTAGTGCCGAATAGGGCCCAAACGGGGAGAACATGTGGTTTTCAAGATCCGAGAGTAATATTACAGAGTTTTTATGTGTAATTACTACTAATTAAATTTTTTTCTAGTCTTAATTGAATGTTTTACCAAAAGTCAAATCTTCAGCCTTTATAGGCCTGAATTAGGGTCTTATAGGAACAAAATTGGGGCCAAACGGCAGAAAACGAGATTTTTAAGAGCCCTGAGTGACATTACATTGTGTCTGTATAATTACTACTAATTAATCTTTTTTCTAGTGTTACTTGAGAAGTTTGACCAAAAGTCAAAGTTTCAGCCCCGATGGGCCTAAATTAGGCCTTTTATAAAAGCAATAGGGCCTAAACGGGGAGAAAATGACTTTTCAAGAGCCTAGAGTAGTATTACATACTTTTTTTTTATATAACTACTATAAATTAAAGTTATTTCTATTCTTAATTTGGAAGTTTGATCAAAAGTCAAACTTTCAATCTTGATTGGCCTGAATTAGGCCTTATAAGCGACAAATAAGGCCCAAATGGGAGGAAAACATAGTTTTCAAGAATCATGAGTGATATCACATAGTTCTATTTACAATTCTACATATTAACCTTGTTTCTCGTGTTAATTGAGAAGTTTATCCAAAAGTCAAACTTTCAGCTCCGATTGGCCTGAACTAGGCCTTATAAGAGCCGAAAATGAGGAGAAAATGCAGTTTTCAAGAGTCGGGAGTAGTATTACATAGATTTTAAATATAATTACTATTAATTAAACTTATTTCTAGTATTAATTGGGATATTTGATCAAAAGCCAAATCTTCAACCCCGATTGGCTAGGCCTTTTTGGAGGCGAATAGGGCGACGGGTGGGATCATGGTTTTCAAGAGTTGAAAGTGGTATTACATATTTTTTATATACAATTTGTACTAATTAACCTAGTGTTAATTGAGAAGTTCGTTTTAATGTCAATTTTTCAGCCCCGATTAGCCTGAATTAGGCCTTTTATAAGAGCCGAGTAAGGCCTAAACTGGAAGAAAATGAGGTTTTGAAGAGCCGAGAGTAGTATTATATAATTTTTATGTATAACTACTATAAATTAAACTTGTTTCTATTCTTAATTTGGAAGTTTGACAAAAAGTCAAACTTTCAGCTTCATTTGACCTGAACTAGGCCTTATGAGAGCCGAATAGGGCCCAAAGTGGAGGAAAACATGATTTTCAAGAGTCGTTACTAGTTTTACATAGTTTTTAAATATAATTACTACTAATTAACCTTGTTTCAAATGTTAATTAGGAACTGTGACCAAAAATCAAATTTTCAACTCTAATTCGACAAACTAAGCCTTATGAGAACCAAAAACAGGGAGAAAATCCATTTTTCAGGAGCCGAGAGTAGTATTACATATTTTTTTATGTATAATGACTACTAATTAAACCTGTTTCTAGTCTTAATTAGAATATTTGATAAAAAGTCAAATCTTTAGCCCTTATTGATCTGAATTAGACTTATAAGAACCAAATATAGGGCCCAAACGAGGAGAAAATGCGGTTTTCAAGAGTCATGAGTGGTTTTACATTGTTCTGTCTAATTACTACTAGTTAACCTTATTTCTAGTCTTAATTGAAAAGTTTGATCAAAAATTAAACTTTCAGCCATGATTTGCTCGAGCAAGGCCTTATAAGAGCCGAATAGGGGCTAAACAGGGAGAAAATGAGATTTTCAAGAGCCGAAAGTAGTATTATATAGTTTTTATGTATAACTATTATCATTTAAACTTGTTTCTGTTCTTAATTTGAAAGTTTACCCAAATGTCAAACTTTCAGCCCTGAATGGCCGGAACTAGGCCTTATGAGAGCCGAATAAGGCCCAAACGGGAGGAAAATACGATTTCAAGAGCCATGAGTGGTATTAAATAGTTCTATAGACAATACTAATTATCCTTGTTTCTGGGGTTAATTAGGAAGTTTAACTAAAAGTTAAACTTTCAGCCCCGATTAGCCTGGACTAGGCCTTTTAAGAGTCAAAAATAGGGAGAAAATGTAGTTTTAAGAGCCGAGAGTAGTTAGTTTTTGTTAATAATTACTACTAATTAAACTTATTTCCAGTCTTAATTTAGATATTTTGACTAAAAGTCAAACCTGTAGCCCTGATTGGCCTGAACTAAGCCTTATAGAGCCGAATAGGGCCTAAAAGAGCTGAAAAATGGTTTTCAAGAGCTGAGAGTGATATTACATAGTTCTATGTACAATTTCTACTAATTATCCATGTTTCTATGGTTAATTAGTAAGTTTGTACAAAAGTCAATTTTTAGCCCTGATTGGCCAGAATTAGGCCTTTTAATAAGAGCCGAATAGGACTTAAACATTGAGAAAGAGCTATTCAAGAGCTTGGAGTAGTATTACATAGTTTTATATATAATTACTATAAATTAAACTTGTTTCTATTCTTAATTTGGAAGTTAGACCAAAAGTCAAACTTTTAGCCTCGATTAGTTTGAACTAGGCGGCCTTATAAGAGCGGAATAGGGCCCAAATGGGATAAAAATACGATTTTCAAGAGGAGTGATGTGACATAGTTTTTATGTACAATTACTACTAATTAATCTTGTTTCTAGCGTTAATTGGGAAGTTTTACCAAATATCAAATTTTCAACCCCGTTAGCCTAAACTAGGCCCTATAAGACTTGAAAATGGGAAATGCAGTTTTCAAGAGGCGGGAGTAATATTACATAATTTTTATGTATAATTACTATTATTTAAACTTATTTCTAATCTTAATTTGAAAGTTTGACCAAATCTTAAACTTTCAATCCTTATTGGACTGAACTAGGTCTTATAAATGAGAGAAATTTAGCTCTTTAAAATTCTTGTTAAAAACTAACTCAAATGGGGGTATTTATAGCCCCATTAGAAATCTGCCCGCTGGCAGCTGAAAAGGGCCAGAATGCCCTTTCGGTCGACCGGCTGGTCGACCGGCCAACGGTAAAAAATTTGACCGTTGAGCCCTCCGGTCGACCGCCCGGTCGACCGTGCCAGATCCAGAGAGTGTTGGCCCATAAGGTTACACTCTCCAATTGTTTAGAGTTTTGATGATAACAAACCAAATAGGAGCTATATGGTACTAATTAGTTTGTTAAGATAAGTTTCAGGTTTGTACCATATTTGGAGGCCATTGCTTAGCTATTGCAAGAAATTCTAGGTTCATAAAGCAAAGAAGGCTTATTGCACATCAAGGAAGGAACATAGAAGAGAAGGCTCTAGCAAGGCATTGCATGGCTCAAGACTTCAAGATTGCTCAAGATAATTTATTAGATTTTTTTTTAGTTTAGAGTTTTGTTAAAGAATAGTGAATAGGTTTGAAGCTCTATCACACACGTTTTTGCGCACATCTTGTTTCCAAACATATTTCCTATAATATGTACAAAAATAGTTTGTATACAATCTTCAGCCTACAAACTCATTTTTATCCATTATATATATTCCTATTCAAAACTATTTTGTTAAAAATAGATTTCTCCTCAAAATTCCATTTTTATTTTGGCTTTTGACCTGAGCCGGTCGACCGCCAGGGTCGACCGACCCAATGTCAGGTCAAGCCGGTCGGCCGACCCAGGCGACCGGAGTTCTGGCAGCTGTGCGTATCAGTGTGCACGTTTCACGGTCGACCCGGACGGTCGACCGAGACATGCCTGACTGAAAGACTTCTGCTCTCTGTATTTTTGGGTCGACCGGGCGGTCGACCGTTTGCCTGCAACGGCTATTTTTTTGAACTAGCGGTCGACCGGGCCGGTCGACCGAGGTAGCCGTTTGAACAGTAACGGCTATTTCCTAAGCTGGTTTATTTTTGTCCTTTTCTCACTTAAGTGTGTTTAAATGACATGTTTTGGTTTTAATACTTTCTGATTAGCCTTAAATATGTTTTATCTCTAAACCCTAGCCCTCTCCTATAAATAGGGGTGTTTAGGAAGAGATTGGCTACTAGAAAAATTATCAAAATTTCCACAAGTTTAAGGCATTCAAAAAGACTTGGTTTCTTAGTTTTTGTGCTGAAATTCTCTCTCATTTTCTGAAGTGTTTTCAAGAACTCTCTGATTTCTTTTTCTTTTCTCCTTGCACACAAGAGCTTCATTCCTACTCATTGTTCTCTAAGGACCTTTGTAAGGGAAGAGAATTTTGCAAGAGAGAGTTTGTGGTCTTTTGACTACTAAGAGATTGCTTGTACTTGAGATTGTGGAGTTGGGTACTCCGGTGGATTTGTAACATCTTTGTGATAGTGGAAGTGGTTGGAATCCTTCTGGGGAAGGCGGGGAAGTAGAGCTGGGTTCTCGAACCTCGATAACAATTCTTGGTGTTTGCGTTTGGTTTACTTGCACTTGATTCTTTCTTTACTTTCATTGCTCTTATTACTTGCTCTCTACTTTCATTGCTATATTCACTTGATTTATGAGATTGTTGCATCATAAATTTTAAATTGTGCATTGATTAGCATTATCAACTATTCACCCCCCCTCTAGGTGATTTTCAATTGGTATCAGAGCTTGGACTCTAGGTTTGGCTTAACATCCTTAGAGAGATCCTTAAAATTTGCTAATCAACATTTGCATTCCATTTGTCATCACTAGTAAACATGGCCGATAACATCAAAACCTCTCCTAAATTTGATGGACTTAATTTCCCTATTTGGAAGGTTAGGATGACTATCTTTTTGCAATCTTTAGGTAGCTTAGTAGCTAAATCCTTAACCAAACCCTATGTAGCACCCGATAGTGATGAGAGCACATGGACCGACTTTACCTTTAGAGAATATGAGGCTAACTCCAAGGCCCAAAATTCCCTTCTAACCGCCTTGAATGAGGATGACCTTACACGGGTAATTCATTGCCAATCCGCCTATGAGATTTGGCAACATTTATTGGTCACACACGAGGGGACTTCACAAGTCAAGAGAGCTAAGATAGATCTCTTGAGGTCCCAATATGAATCCTTTAAAATGATTGATGAAGAATCTATTGATTGTATGATTACTAGATTTACTAAAATCACCAATGCTCTTTCTTCTTTAGGTGATGACATCTCCAATGACCAAAAGGTGCGAAAAGTGATTCGGGCACTTCCTACAACATGGGAGATCAAGGCCACCACCTTGAAAGAATTGAACGACAAGGATGAGATGGACCTAATTAGTCTCATTGGGAACTTAAAGACCCATGAGATGGAAAAGAAAACAAGAGAAGAGGCCGCTCCACTAAAGAAGAAGTCCATAGCCTTCAAGTCTTCATCCACTCTTGAGGACGATGAAGAAGATGAAGAAGAAGATGAGGAGCTCTCCCTCCTTGTGCGAAATGTGAAGAGGATGTACCGGAGGAACAAGCTCAAATTCCGAAGAAAATTCGAAGGCAAAGAGGAGAGAAGAATTATTTGCTACAATTGTCGAAAGCCCGGACATATCATGGCGGATTGCCCGGAGTTCAAGAAGAAGATGACCTCCTCCTTCAAGCCTAAGTAACCGGAAGAAAAGAAAGCGTACAAGGCAACTTGGGATTCAGAAAGCGAGTCCGAGGAAGAGGCGGATATAGCAAATATGTGTTTCATGGCAAACACACCAAAGGTAACCCCTCAACCTCTTGATGATGAAGATGATGAATTAAGTAAAGAAGTTCTTGTTCATGCCTTTGTTGAACTTTCTGAAACCTATGATAATAAAAAGATTGAATGCTCTAAATTGGAAAAGGAAGTTGCTTTTCTTAAGAATCAACTTGCTATTATTTCTAAAGAAAAAGATGAAATTTCTTCAACTCTCATTTCTACCCAAAATGAATTTAGTGCTTACAAAGTTGCTTGTAAAGCAAAATTTCCTAAGATTGATGAAAAAGAAATTTCTTCTTTAAAAACTAGAATTGTTGATTTTGAAAAGACTTTAAAGGATTGTACTTTTAACACTAAGAAACTTGAAGAAATATTTTCTAAAAAGTACACCTCTCATGCTAAAGATTCACATGTTAAGATTTCTCATGCTCACACTACACATAACACTTCTCATGCTAAATCTTTTCATGCTCACAATTCTCATGCTCACAAATCACACACTCACTATGCTTTTAAATATGGTAGAGTGTATAGATGCACATATTGTGGTAAGAATGGACATTTGGCTAAATTTTGTTATGACCAAGTAAATAGATCAAATAATCTTGTTTGGGTTAATGAAACTAACTCTTTAGGACCCAAGAAAATATGGGTACCAAAATCAAGTCCTAAATTATTTGATATAGGTACACACCAAAGCTACAAGACGTAGGGAGCGGTGGTACCTTGATAGTGGTTGTTCAAGACACATGACGTGGGACATCAATAACTTTACAACCCTATCAAGGTACGAGGAAGGTGGCTCCGTCACCTTCGGGGATGACTCCAAAGGCACTATCATCGGTATAGGTAACATTCAAATTGGTGCATCTCCCATTATAGAAAATGTTGTACTTGTTGATGGTTTGAAACATAATTTGCTTAGCATTAGTCAATTTTGTGATCGTGGACTTAAAGTTGTTTTTGATGATTCTTCTTGCAAGATTTTTGATGTTAAAACCAATGATTGTATTCTCACCAGTTTTCGTGATGATAATGTTTATATCATTGACATGCTTAATGTGGAATGTTCTACTAAATGCTTAAATGCTTTTGATGAAAATTCTTGGCTTTGGCATAGAAGATTAGGACATGCATCTTTTGACCATCTTTCTAGGATTAATTCAAAGGAATTGGTGAAGGGTATTCCTTACTTGAAGTTTGAGAAAGACCGCATTTGTGGTGCGTGCCAACTTGGGAAACAAACCAAGTCTTCCTTCAAACCAATCAAGGATATCATGTCAACTAGGCCTTTAGAATTAATTCATATGGATCTTTTTGGACCTACTAAAACTAAGAGCTTAAATGGTAGTAGATTTGCATTTGTTTTAGTTGATGATTTTTCCCGTTTCACTTGGGTTTTTTTCTTGGAACACAAAGATCAAACTTTTTCTCGTTTTAAGATTTTTCGAAAAAGAGTTGAAAAAGAAAAGGGTTTTTCAATTTTGAGAATAAGGAGTGATAGAGGTGGTGAGTTTGTTAACCAACTCTTCATGACTTATTGTGATGAAAAGGGAATTAAGCATGAGATGTCTTGTCCTAGAACTCCACAACAAAATGGAGTTGTAGAAAGGAAAAATAGAACACTTCAAGAGATGGCTAGGACAATGATAAGTGAGTATGACCTCCCTCAATATTTATGAGCCGAGGCCGTAAACACCGCATGCTATATATCAAATCGTATTTATTTATGTAAAAATTCTTCCAAAACATCTTTTGAAATGTATCATTCTAGAAAACCTAATGTTGCATATTTCAAAGTTTTTGGATGCAAGTGTTTTGTTTTGAATACTAAAGATAACTTGGGTAAATTTGATGCTAAGGCTTATGAAGCAATCTTTGTTGGATATTCTACAACTAGTAAAGCTTATAGAGTATTTAATAGATCTTCACTTACCATTGAAGAATCCATGCATGTTAAATTTGAAGAATCTAATGTGGTTGTTGAGAATATTGTAGAGATTGACCCATTAGGTGAAGATATGGAGAGACTATCCTTAAAGGACTCACCCGCTCAAGAAGAAAAGCTAGAATCAATTGGTGATGTTCAAGAGGATAAAGAGGAAAGCTCTCAACCTCTTCCTAAAGCTTGGAGATACGCTACAAATCTTCCCAAGGAGCTCATCTTAGGTGATGCATCTAAAGGGGTAACAACTCGATCCAAACTCCATGACCTATGTGGTAACTTTGCTTTCATTTCTCATTTTGAACCCAAAAGCATCCTCGAAGCCGAGGCGGACTCATATTGGTTGCTAGCCATGCAAGAGGACTCAATCAATTTGAGCGCAACCAAGTTTGGCACCTTGTTCCTAGGCCCCACGATAGACCAATAATTGGTACTAAGTGGATCTTTAGAAACAAGTTGGATGAGTCCGGAAATGTGATTAGGAATAAGGCTAGGTTACTGGCCCAAGGTTACACTCAAGTTGAGGGAATTGACTTTGAGGAGACCTTTGCACCCGTAGCACGGCTTGAAGCCATACGGATGACACTAGCTTTTGCATCTTTCAAAAATTTTAAACTTTTTCAAATGGATGTGAAAAGTGCATTTTTGAATGGTTTTATAAATGAAGAAGTTTATATTTCTCAACCTCCCGATTTTGTTGATCATGTTCATCCCGATTTTGTTTTTAAACTTGATAAAGCTTTGTATGGATTGAAACAAGCTCTAAGAGTTTGGTATGAAAGGCTTTCTAGTTTTCTCATTTCAAATGATTTTATTAAAGGCAAAGTAGATACAATACTATTCACTAAGCATGTTGATAATGACATTTTAATTGTGCAAATTTATGTTGATGATATAATTTTTGGTTCTACTAATGAGTTTTTATGCAAGGAATTTGAAAAGGTTATGCAATGTGAGTTTGAAATGTCTTCAATGGGTGAGCTTAATTTCTTTCTTGGACTCCAAATCAAGCAATTGCAAGATGGGAACTTCATATGTCAAGCCAAATATGCAAAGGAACTCGTAAAGAAGTTTGGACTTGAAGACTCTAAAGTTTGCAACACTCCCATGGCAACTACAACCAAGCTTGATAAGGATGACCAAGGTAAAAATGTTGATATTAAATTGTTTAGAAGCATGATAGGTAGTCTTTTATATTTGACGGCAAGTAGGCCGGATATCATGTTTAGTGTGTGTCTTTGTGCTAGATTTCAATCGTGTCCTAAGGAGTCCCATCTTATTGCGGTAAAACGCATTATTCGTTATATTAAGGGCACAATTGGAATGGGTCTATGGTATCCGAAAATCGGAGATTTCTCAATGACGAGTTATTCGGATGCCGACTATGCGGGTTGTAGAGTAGATAGAAAGAGTACTAGTGGGACATGTCAATTTCTTGGTAATTGTCTTGTTTCATGGTCCTCTAGGAAACAAAATTCCGTAACTCTCTCAACCGCCGAGGCGGAGTATGTTGCCGCGGGGGCTTGTTGTGCACAAGTCCTTTGGATGAAACATACTCTCCTTGATTATGATTTGCATTATAACCATATAAAAATATTTTGTGATAATACTAGTACTATACATATGACAAAGAATGCAAATCAACATAGTAAGACCAAGCACATTGAGATTAGATATCACTTTCTTAGAGATCATTTTGAGAAAGGAGATATAGATATTGATTATGTTTCTACGGATTTGCAACTAGCCGATATTTTCACTAAACCACTTGATTTTGCTACATTTTCCTTTATTTGTGGTGAACTTAATGTTTGTGTTATTGAATAAAAATGTTTCATAACCCTTTTTGATGTATGACAAAAAGGGGGAGAATGAGTTTTTATGATAGAAATATGAGTTCATATGGTTTTGATTCCATATGAGTTTATATATGTTTTTAGTTTTTGATGTGTTTTCATGAATTCTTGTAAGTTGAGTTTAAGTGTTTTGCAAGTGTTTTATATTTTCATGGTCTTTGGTTTCATGATGTTTACTTGCAAATTACAAATTACATTGTTTTTTCTTGTTTAATATAGCATAATTTGAGGGGGAGCTTTCTCCTCCCCTATATTTTTGTTTATAGCCTATTTGTTTTATCATCATCAAAAAGGGGGAGATTGTTGGCCCATAAGGTTACACTCTCCAATTGTTTAGAGTTTTGATGATAACAAACCAAATAGGAACTATATGGTACTAATTAGTTTGTTAAGATAAGTTTCAGGTTTGTACCATATTTGGAGGCCATTGCTTAGCTATTACAAGAAATTCTAGGTTCATAAAGCAAAGAAGGCTTATTGCACATCAAGGAAGGAACATAGAAGAGAAGGCTCTAGCAAGGCATTGCATGGCTCAAGACTTCAAGATTGCTCAAGATAATTTATTAGATTTGTTTTTAGTTTAGAGTTTTATTAAAGAATAGTGAATAGGTTTGAAGCTCTATTACACACGTTTTTGCGCACATCTTGTTTCCAAACATATTTCCTATAATATGTACAAAAATAGTTTGTATACAATCTTCAGCCACAAACTCATTTTTATCCATTATATATATTCCTATTCAAAACTATTTTGTTAAAAATAGATTTCTCCTCAAAATTCCGTTTTTATTTTGGCTTTTGACCTAAGCCGGTCGACCGACCCAATGTCAGGTCAAGCCGATCGGCCGACCCAAGCGACCGGAGTTCTGGCAGCTGTGCGTATCAGTGTGCACGTTTCACGGTCGACCCGGACGGTTGACCGAGACATGCCTGACTGAAAGACTTCTGATCTCTGTATTTTTGGGTCGACCGGGCGGTCGACCGTTTGCCTGCAACGGCTATTTTTTTGAACTAGCGGTCGACCGGGCCGGTCGACCGAGGTAGCCGTTTGAACAGTAACGGCTATTTCCTAAGCTGGTTTATTTTTTGTCCTTTTCTCACTTAAGTGTGTTTAAATGACATGCTTTGGTTTAATACTTTCTGATTAGCCTTAAATATGTTTTATCTCTAAACCCTAGCCCTCTCCTATAAATAGGGGTGTTTAGGAAGAGATTGGCTACTAGAAAAATTATCAAAATTTCCACAAGTTTAAGGCATTCAAAAAGACTTGGTTTCTTGGTTTTGTGCTGAAATTCTCTCTCATTTTCTGAAGTGTTTTCAAGAACTCTCTGATTTCTTTTTCTTTTCTCCTTGCACACAAGAGCTTCATTCCTACTCATTGTTCTCTAAGGACCTTTGTAAGGAAGAGAATTTTGTAAGAGAGAGTTTGTGGTCTTTTGACTACTAAGAGATAGCTTGTACTTGAGATTGTGGAGTTGGGTATTCCGGTGAATTTGTAACATCTTTGTGATAGTGGAAGTGATTGGAATCCTTCTGGGGAAGGCGGGGAAGTAGAGCTGGGTGCTCGAACCTCGATAACAATTCTTGGTGTTTGCGTTTGGTTAACTTGCACTTGATTCTTGCTTTACTTTCATTGCTCTTATTACTTGCTCTCTACTTTCATTGCTATATTCACTTGATTTGTGAGATTGTTGCATCATAAATTTTAAATTGTGCATTGATTAGCATTATCACCTATTCACCCCCCTCTAGGTGATTTTCAGAGAGCAACTGCTCTCTGGCCGGTCGACCGCCCGGTCGACCGAGCTGGATACAGAGAGCAGAGCTCTCTGTCCGGTCGACCGACCCGGTCGACCGGAGGCTTTTCCAGAGAGCAGAGCTCTCTGGCGGTCGACCGACCCGATCGACCGGCCTCCCCAACAGGGCTGCGTGCACGTTCTGTGCACGTCGGTCGACCGGCCAGGTCGACCGCCCACTGCTACGGTCGACCGGCAGCCAGCCATCCCAGCTAATATGGGTCTTAAAAACTTGGGTTTTATCCTTAATTAAATCCCATAAAATCACATAAATTCCACAAAAATCAGTTCATGTTATATCTTTGAAATACAAACATGTTTGAGTAAAAATCAAATCATGTTACAAACATTTTGAACCATTTTTGTGACTTGAAAAATTTGCCTTAAACCAAATTCTGTATTTTCCAAAACTTGGATTTGAAATGGAAATCTGATTTTTTCAAAACACATGTAAATATAAAAACATGATATTTAAACAACTTTGAAGTATATAGTATATGGATAGAATCCAATATACATGAAAGGTATTATATCTATGTTTTTGACATTAAATCCAAAAATATGTTTTGTTAAAATATAAAACTCCAAACTCATGAAGTAGACTATCAAAATAAGTTTCTAAATAGATGAAGCATATATGTATATAGATCAAATCTAATATACATTAAACCATGTAAACTTGTTTTGATTCTATCTATTCATGAAAACCAAGATCGGTTAAACCGAAAACCAAAACCAAAACATGAAACTTAAAACAAGTGTGTGTGTTGTGAACTTGAGCATATCACACTATCTAACTTTACAATGGATCTAAATAAAATCTTAACTAAACAAACCGAAGCCTTCTTGTAGAACGCCGCCTCCAAGTCGACTCGATCCAAACGCGATTCTCCGAGCTTGACTCCAACCGAGTGCTAGATATGAACTTGACGCTCGAGCTCTTGAATCACCATGTGAAAGCTCCAAAATACCTTTGTTGAAGCTAATCACCTACTAATATCTTGGTTAAATATCATAAGATTATTAGTAAACTATAACTACATGAGTTAATCATCATCAAAACTAGAGTGAAAGGCCTCTGGGCCAACAATCTCCCCCTTTTTTATGATGACAAAACTCACGGAGTTATATATGCATGGATTAAAGTTAAGCTTCAAAGAAGCTCCCCCTTAACTCATGCATAGCAATAAACAATAAGATATACAATGAATGTTAAACATGAATTTGCATAAAACAATGAAATGAACATGCTCTTGATAACAAATCTTAAAATAAACATGTTCTTAAAGAATTGCTCTTGATACCAATAAAAATATCAATAAAAGCTCTTGATACCAACAAAACAAAACAACAAAATATGTTCTTGATACTAATATCCATGCTCTTGATACCCAATAATATTTACCAATAATATTCATGCTCTTGATACTAAAATCTCTTGATACTAATATCAATCCAATATCAATAAAACATAAAACAAATGTTTTTAATGAAAACTTTAAACATGCATATATACTAAAATATTTCTCCCCCTTTTTGTCAATCATCAACAAAGGGGTTAAAGAAAAAAATGTTCTCCCCCTTTTTGTCAGAAACAAAAATCAACAAAGGGGTACAAATAAAAGATACCAATTGAAAGATATATCAATTTAGCATGAAGGTATACAAAGAAACATCATGATATCATTTAAGATACCAATTGAAAATAAGCAAAACATATAGGTAATCTTGATACCAAATAAAGAATAATATCAATTTAATATTTTTGATACCAATATTGAAAATGAAACATATACCAATTGAAAATATTTTTCATTAGGAGCGTATGATACTAAAATAAAAAATCAATATCATTTTCAATCATTTTTTCAGCATAAAGTGTGGGAGTAAAATACCAAATGTAAACAAAACCAAATGAAAGGTTAAATATGAATTTTCTCCCCCTTTATGAAATACCAAACAAAATGATGCATAAGCTTGTATAAGATACCAATTTAAATAATTTTCATTAAGGACTAAATCAAGCTTAGCATAACTCAATTTGTGCTCAAAGATCTAAAGATATAGTAAGCACAATCAAAACATAAATACATATATATGTATGGGAAATTGAATACCAATCGAAATTGATACTATTTGAAGTTTAAGCATACATACATAAAATCATATATGAGTATAAAAAAAGAATGTCAATAGTGATACTGTTGACACTTAAAAAAGACAAGTGACAGACGAGCTGAAGACCAGTTTCCACCCATCTCCGAGGGACAAGGAAGCAACCTGGACTCCACTGATCCAGCAAGCAGACAGTAAACCCGGATTGTTTCTAAACAGACCTCAGCAGGTCTAAGGTGCTAGCACTTAGTATCGCATGAGCCCAAAGGGATAGCCTCGCTTGAGAGGCTAATATCACCCAACTTCGCCTTGAAGTTATCCAAAGCCTCGCCAGGAAGCTAACTTGCAAACTTCGTCACAGAGGACTTCCAGCTCCGCCAAAGGGTTTCTTTCGGACTTCGCCAGAAACCGTCTCTAGCCCCGCTACGAGCTCAATGCGGACAGCTCCGCTATTGGTCTGCTATGGTCAACCTTTGACCAATCAAATCTCCAGATGAGATCCGATCTAATCAGATTAAATCCAATTAAGATCAAATCAGAGATCAAATTTGGCAGTTGATTGCCACAATCTCTTGACTCTTCTAAAACGAGTAAGAAGATCAGGGGAAATCCTCCAACGATATGGAAAGGATCAAGAAGGTCAACCGACTTGCCAATTCTAGCTTCGCAGAAGCTGATCCTAGCCTCGCAGCAAGGCTACTTTCCGGATTCAAACAGATTCGATTCAATCTGTTTCCATATTTTCAAGGGACGATTATACCTTGCTCTCCCTATAAATAGCCCACCAGGGGCACAAGGAGGGGGGATCGATCAATCGAGAGAAAGAGGACTCTACAAGCAGAGGCTTCTTCACGACGCACCGTGCGCTCTCGAATTCAGAGACCTTTTAGAGAATTGCTTTCTCTAGCCAGGGTGTTGATACCCTAACATCGTCCTTCTTCTCAAGGAATCTCCGAAACCAGGCGAGAAGGAATTCCTAATTGAAGGCGATTTTGAGAAGCAGCAAGAGGGTTCTACCAACCTTCTGTTCTCTGATTCCCCGAACCAGGCGAGAAGGGAATCTCATCGCTCGCATCGTCAAATGGACAAAGTGGTCGCGCGCTGACCAGACTCCTATCGGCACACTTCTCCAGAATCTCTGAGGAGATCTACTTGTAATCTTTTTAAGAATACTTGTAATTTAGCTCCTCAAACTCTTTTTTGTAAGTTTTCCCCCTTTGCGAACATAATGGAAAACAAGATGGCGACTCCGCTAGGGATGAAATTCTCCACTGCCGAGAATCAAGTGTCGCAATGCGACGAACAGACCTTCGGGTCTAACTCTGAATTCAGAAAAGCCGGTGCAGCCAGAGCCTTTCTGGCTAAATCTTCAAGGAAAGTCTCTGCGGAGGCTGAAAAGGTTCTCTACGAACCTGCTGCGGTCCTCTGGCGCAACAAGGAAGCACGTCCGCAGTCTGATTCCTTTACTTGTGAGAACTTGGTGGTTCAGTTCGATCAAGGAAGATTTGAAGAAGTCCTCTCTGGGGGTGGCCCAATGCTTCGAGCACGGAAGCATAGGAGGGTTTCCACGACCAAGGTTTCGAATCAGAAATCGAAAGCAGAATTCTGCCGACACCCCTCAGCCTCGTGTGTGGCTAATCAGGTTCCTTGCGAATCTAAGCCTCCTCTGCCAAGGCGGATATGGAGGCCTAAACAGAAGCCTTCAACCGAAGCTTCAGGCGTAGCTACGCCTAAACCGCGCCTCTCTCGCGAAGAAAAAGGCAAGATGCCTGTCTGCTCCAATCATAAAGTTACGACGGCAATCATACCGTCACCCAATTCAAGAGCAGCAATGCCTCGCGCCGGCCTCGTTCTCATGAGCGAAGCTACTGTACCACAGCGTACGCGCAGGGTTCATGACCGCGAAGCCGAAGCCAAAGTACCATCTAAGGCTAATTACCTTCGCAGCAGCATAGCGGGTAAAGCACCACAGCGTGCTCCGCTTTCCAGTGCGTCGAGCACTAAAAGTGCTAATCTCATCTGCATGGATAAAAGAAGCAGGACATCATCCTATGTGCGATCCAAAAGAGCCTTTGCGCTCGATTGCAGGGACCCAACCGGGTCTGATTTGAGGAAATTGTTGACGGATAGACAAACCTCTTCCCCCTGTTGTCGACAAGTAGGATGTCAGCTGGTGACACTCCACTCGGTCCATTACCGGCTGGGACCAATCCCCGCCACGCCTCCAAGACGACGGTCAGTTTTTGATCGGCTATCGGTACAAGCCCCGATGAAGCATCGCAGAAGGAGTATCTTGCGAGATCTACCCTCCGCATCCGTCAACATGATTGGGAGAGGGCGAGAGCTGCGCAGGGGAAGACAAACAACTGACGACATCCCCTACAGCTCCCCAGATCCAGATTACAGCCCAGGCTTAGGCGAAGTTTTGGTGCATGAAGAGGGTGTTTTCCGAAACACCAGATCCAGGGTGGCGATACCCTACACTTATGAACAGCCTTCTTCCTCGACGGCCCTAGCCTCGTCACAGCCCAGGAGATCACTCCAATCATCGGACGAAGAAGATGAAGATAGTGGGTATGCCTCTTCGGCGACAGTCAGTTTGGTGCGAACAGACAGAGTATCAGTCAACATGGCTGATAGCACTAACGACGACCTTCGTCGGCGCATGGAAGCTCAGGAGCAAACTTCCAAAACCCAGCAAGAAGCTCTGGACATATTCAACAGATGCTCGCTCAACTCCTCAGTAACCGGAATAACAATGATGCCGGGAGCAATCACGATGAGGAGGAACACTTCAGCAATGAGCAGCCAAAGACGGAGAAATCCAAAGAGGGTTCTTCCTTAGACGCCGAAGTCCTTAAGGGCCTTCAAGCTCAAATTGCATCCCTAGCTCAGAGGGATGAATTAAAGAAGGTAGGGGCAGTCCGTCCTTATCCGTTGGAGTGGGATTCGGTGTCATATCCACCGAAGTTCAAACCGCCAATGCTGCATACCTATGATGGAAAGAGCTCGCCAAATCAGCACATCTACTATTTCCGGTCTCAGACTGGTAATGTTATAAGCAATGACGCCATCATGGCTAGGCTTTTCATTGGCACCTTAAAGGGGGTGGCATTTGACTGGTTTCGCAGTCTTCCCCCGGGCTCTATCAACTCCTGGATCGACCTGGAAACTCGGTTCCTCTCTCGTTTCTATGAGGACGATACCGAAGTGACCATGGACAAGCTCCTCTCCACTGTACAGAGGAAGGGCGAATCTGTCCGTGACTACATTGAACGGTTCAGAAACTTATCCTTAATGTGCCCAGCAGGGATGCCATTACCCATGCTCTTACAGACATGCAGACACAACTTCCTAGACCAAGTGGAAGTTCACATGGGGGCTGTTAAAGCCCACACTTGGAAAGAATTGGTCGAACAAGCTGAGATAGCCGAGAAGTCGGCTAAAAAGTTCGAACCATCCGCCCTAGAGGCAAGTGGGGGATGAATAACAAAGGGCGTAGCGACCTACCGCAATCTTCTCAAGCTAAAGGCAAAGAGACTATGTCTGTGGAGTTATCCGGAGATGTGCAGTCGAAGGCCAAGAAGAGCGGCTTCAACAATCAGGAGCCTAAGTTCCCTCCAAAGCAGTACTCGTTCAAAGACGATCAGGTGGTCACCATATTCCATCTGCTCCACAAAGGGAACAAAATGAAGCTGCCAGATGCGCGGCGTCCCAATGAGATAGGGCGCACAAACGACCCTAAATACTGCCTCTACCACAGGATGATCCACCATCCTACTGACAAGTGTTATGTCCTCAAGGACAGAATACAAGCCCTGGTCGATGCCGGGGTTCTGACGTTGAAGACGGAGCAGAAGAAAGTCACTGCCAATATGGTGACTCTTGAGTTCGGCAAAGCTCCGAAGGTCACAGTTCCTGACGGGACTTATTCAGTCCCTGCCCCACAGTTGGAAGTCAAGCATCCTCCAGCTATAGCTCAACATAATAAGGGTCTTGTTCCCTTAACATTGGAGACAGGGGAAGTCATGTGGATACACCCAGACCTCGTCAAGACGTACAGCGGGATCCAAAGAAGCTCAAGTCAAAGGGCAAGTCTTGCAATGTCATCTCCATCCTGCCAGACGACGGCAATCTTACATCGGCTTCCCTCAGTGATTCAGAAGGAGAAAAGCTTGCTTGCACGGCGCAAGCCGATATGCCTCAACAAACGGGCACCCGATCCGGAAAATCATACTTGAGGCAGTATGAAAAGTCTACTGACGAGACACAACAGCAAACGACGTCAGTACAAGCACCAGCATCCACTCCAATCCCAACCAAGGGAAAAGAGAGGCCTAAGGAGGTACGATTCGACCACGTGTTGAAGAAACCACCAGGCCAAGGGTTTGATACGCCCTTTCGGTTTGACATATTGGCTCAGCTGGCCATTATCCCAGCTCGTATCACTATACACGAGCTCCTTCACCTCTCGAAAGAAACAAGAGAAGCACTCAGGGATGCGCTAGCCAATTCAGAATCTTTTCTGACATGCATGCCTGAGATCCCTAACGACGACGTTCAGTCTCCTTGCCCAGAATGTCATCATACACAATCCAAGGTGCCCGCTATTACATTCACGGCGGAAGATATGCTTCTCAAAGACAACAAACACGATCGACCTCTGTACTACACCGGATATATCGGTTCAACGTGCATCGAAAGAATACAAGTCGATCCGGGGTCCGCACTCAGCATCATCCCCAAAAGGCTTCTTTACTTCCTCGGCATACTGTATAGGTTGTCCGCAACCACTACTACAATATACGGTTTCAACGCCGGGAGCAGTCATCCACTGGGGAAAATTCGACTCCGTTGCAGAATCGGGAGCCTGAAGTCAGAAGTGACATGCTATGTCATTGACGCTGACACATCATATAACCTACTACTGGGACGGCCATGGATCCATGCCAACTGGATCGTTCCCTCTACTCTGCACCAGTGCTTCAAATATGTTGAAGATGATGCGACAGTACGAACTGTCTTTGCTGAAAGGCAACCATTCAAAGGGGTGGAAAACTACTTCACTGACGCTCTCCTGTATCAAGAGGCCGGTGGAGCACTCAAAGAACCGTTGCCGGACGATGATGAAAGTGGCAACGAGGCGGATTCAGAATCCGAAGCAGGCATGCCAGCCATTCTGATTGGTGAACCAATTATAGCATGTCTCAATAATCCCCTATGTAATACTCCTTCAGAGGATGAAGGTGAATGGGTAATATTTCTTTTGATTATCCCGCGACTGTTGTGTAAGATAACCTAGAGGGGGGTGAATAGGTGATGGCTAATCTAATGGTCACTTATGAACAAATAATGCGGAATTAAAACTAAGTTGACCAAATTAAAATTCTTTTAATTAAACACTTATGTATAACACAAGAGTGTTGCCGAATTCCCCTTGCGAGGCTCTGGACAATCTCCTCTAGATTCCCCTTGAATGGGTTGAGGTGCCGCGTTGGCTCTCTTGGTTAAATACTAGTGTTAACAAGCAATCCCACGCAAGTATATAACAATATAAGCACAAGGGTATATCAAGCATGTAAAGTAAAGACAATGTAAGTAATGCAAGATATAAAAGAGACTAAGTGAGAAAGAGAGCAAGAGTGAGCAATCGCAAACACAAGGGTATGTTTCGAGGTTTGAGCACACTTGCTCTACATCCCCGCCTTCGACACACGAAGGATTTCCACTATGCACGATCCAACCGGATCTCTCCTTGGTGCCGCAACACCTACAAGCCCTCGGACTCTCAAGTCCCTTACACACCACAAGCCCACCGGCTCGTCGAGGCCGCACCTCAAGCTACAAGTCCTCACTAGGACCCAACAACACCAAGTCCTCACTAGGACCCGAAACAAACCGCGAACACAACCGTCTGCCTTCTCAAAGAACAAGAAATGATTTCTTGGTGATCTAAACACTTGATCACCAATTACAAACTCTCACTACAACTCTCCTATAGGATAGATATAACAATGGATGCTCAAGTGTAGTGTGAGAAAAGTAAGGATTAGAAAGGTGGAGGAAAACTCAAGGAATCACAATTTACACTCTTGATAAATTCTTCCCTTTTGATTGGAAGTATTTGCACTCAAATATGTGGAGAAAACTCTGTTAAAAGGATGGGAAAAACTGGCTTAGAAATCTCCAAAAGTCTTGGCTCAAAACAATGACAAAACCCCCTTTTATAGGCTGACAGAAAATAGAGCCGTTGGGGCTCTGTCAGAGCTTCCGGTCGACCGGTACGGTCGACCGGCAACGGTCAAAATCCGACCGTTGCAGCCTCCGGTCGACCGACCCGGTCGACCGAGCAACTGGAGAGAGAGTAAACTCTCTGTCGGTCGACCGGCCCGGTCGACCGATAATTCCCGAGAGCAAAGCTCTCTTAAGCGGTCGACCGGTCCGGTCGACCGTCCTCCAGTGCACACAGGCGTGCACGCTGTGCACATCCGGTCGACCGACCCGGTCGACCGGCTACTGTCAGTTCTGAAAAATCAGAACTGCCAGAACCTGAAAATTTTGGGATTAAAGATAGGTCTTTTTGGCTTAAATAAAATCCCATAAATACTTAGAAATTCTACAAAAATAGTTTTATGATATAGAAACATGCTTGCACAAAATCAAGGCATGTTATTGAAGATTTGACTATTTTTGTAACTTGAAAATATTTGCTCATAATAAAAACTGTTTTTCTAAAACAACATGTTTTTCCAAATTTCCATCAAATACAAAAACAAGGTACACTTTAAAGCATAGTGTGTGTGGATATGATCCACTACACAATCAAGATGAAATATCTAGTTTTTGACATAAAGCACTAAACTTGGTTTTGAAATATCAACATGTTTTTCCAAACTTTCATCAAATACAAAAACAAGATATACTCTAAAAGCATAGTGTGTATGGATATGATCCACTACACAATCAAGATGAAATATCTAGTTTTTGATAATAGGCTCTAAGCATGGTTTTGGATATAAGATATGTAAACTATGAAATACCAAAATCCAAGATAAATATTTTGTCACAAAGAAAAATCTTTTTCTAAATAAAAATTCTTTTCTAAAAAGAAATCTTAAATGAAAACTTCAATCAAGAGTGTGTGTGTGATTCATACTTGAGCAATCCACCAATCTATTCTATCCTTTACATTTAACTAAAACAAATAAAAATCTTATACCTAGACACAAGTCTTCATCCTCTTGAAGTCTTCACTTGAAGGCTTCTCATCTACTTGACTTGGTCCAAATGCAATCCACCGAGCTCATCTCTAGATGTGGTCTTGATGCATAGGCTCGTGAATCGACCGGTGCTAGCTTCCAACTTGTCTTTAAATCCTTTGTTGAAGCTCCACACCTACTAAGATCTTGATAAAGAATCTGTCACTAATTAAACAAGATCATTAGCAAATATAACTACATGAGTTGATCATCATCAAAACTAGAGTGATAGGCCTTTGGGCCAACAATCTCCCCCTTTTTGATGATGACAAAACTCATGAAGTTATATATGCATGGATTAAAGTAAAGCTTCAAAGAAGCTCCCCCTTAACTCATGCATAGACAAAAGTAATAAGATATGGCAATGACGCATATGACATGTATGCAAATGTAGGAGATAGAACATGTAATCATAGCATAAATCAAATCTTAAATTAAATCATAAATCAAATCTTTTTCTCCTATTTGCAAATAACAAAACATATATGCATAACTAACAAGGAAGACAACCACTTCTTCTCCTTAAGCAATGAAAACATGCATATATACTCAAATACTTCTCCCCCTTTTTGTCAATCATCAACAAAGGGGTCAAAGTAAAATCAAATCAAAACAAATTTTTCTCCCCTTTTTGTCAAAAACAAAAGATCAAGAAGGGGTAATACAAGGTAATCGATAAAGATTTATATGCTATATAAATTCATGAAGAGGAAGACGTTAAGTTAGCTTCCCTACAATGTGCATTGCATGAAGGAGGGATGTGAAGCCCTAATTCACACAACACAACTATGTAATGCATAGAAGGAGATGTGAAGCTCCCCCTACACACGTATATCATATAAAGAAGAGATGTTAAGCTCCTCAATTTATAATATACTCAACATGAATCTATATGTAAGAGAGATGTTAAGCTCTCCTTGCATATAGGAAATACAAAACAAAACATTTTTAATAATTTTCTTTATCAAAACAAAATTTTGAACTTTTCTCAATAAAACAAATTTTGAACCAATCATAATATGTAACTTTGATACCAATAGAAAATAGCAATTGAAGATGTGTGATATCAAGTTATCATTGCAAAAATTTTTAATGTTTCAAACATATTGATATCAATTGTAATCATATAACAAATTTGAAGTTGAAGCATATTGATATCAAATGAAAGATTTAAAATAAAATCTTTTTATTTTTCATGAGCTTATGCATAGTTAATATAAGGTGTTAACTTAACTTAGCATAAACTTTATGTGCTTTTAAGAATGTAAATCAATTGTAAAGAAAACACATGAAAATCATATATATGTATGTGAATAGATAAGACCAATTTGAAAATTAGGGCATACATATATAGGAACCAAAATGTGAGTAATATACCAATTGTAAAATTAACACTGTAAATCATGTATATACTCATAACCAAAATTTGGTAGGTTTAAAAGATAGTTATATTTAAGCACTACCAAAATTTGAAGAATAAATAACTAGTTATAAATAATTTTAAAAAACTAGTTAAAGATCCTTCAAAAATATGAAATCATATGTTATTCATGAATTATACTAAATACATACAAGTTTAAGCACTCATAGTCCATAAAGCTCAAAAATTATTATTTTTTATTATAAAAGATGAGTGTTCAAAGGTTATGTAAATGGTATTTTCATGAAAATAGAAAGTGAAGCATGAATCTCATGAAAATCTTATTTTTCATCTTAAAACAAATCATATATTTTTCATAAAGTATTTTGTATTTAGCAATGCTTTATGAAAATAGTCATTCAAGCTCAAAAAGATCATAAATCACATTTTGTTTTACAAATCAAAAACATAAAAAAATCATTTTTTTATTATTATTATTTATTTAAAATACTAATCTTCATGGTGTATGTATGATTTATCCAATTCTAACAATATGCATACATATCCCAAATATGAAAAGAGTCCAATATATATTGCATGAAGGCAAATGACTCAAGGGTATACATGTATATTTATTAGATTTGAATTAAACACACATATACATGAAGTAAAATCAAAGATAGGCATAACAAGTATAAATGACCGAATCATCAAAACTAGCCTATACACATGCATATAGTGGACACAAATGAGCATGAAGTTCAAATATATATGAGTCAATTGTAGTTCACTATTTGTACATGTATAATACAAGTTTTGATAGAAACTACACTTAAACTAGTATATACCACATGAAACACCAAAAATATCTTAAAATATGAACATGCTATGAATATTATGAATGAACAAGCATGTACATAAATGAAATAGGAGTTTAGAAATTGTTACCAACTCTAAAGCTCCTAGCATGGTGGTTGATCCACCAAAGCTCCTTGATAGCGATGCAACCCAAAAGTATGTCCATCATGTCCAAGTGCATCCACTACCAAGGTACCATCCCTCTCACGTTTTGTGAGAGCCCTCACCTACATCACAAGCAAAAAGTGGGGGTTTTGGTACCCATATTTTCTTGGGTCCTATGGGGTTAGCTTTATAAGGAACCCAAGCATTTTTATTTTTATCAAAAATAAGAACATTTAACCTTTCATAACAAAATTTTCTTAGATGGCCTTTGCGGCCACAATGTGTACATGTGTACACCTTAGCATACTTATGAGTGGGAGTGTGAGCATGATGTGCATCATAAGCATGGTCATGATGATGATGTGCATGAGTATGAGGAACTTGTTTCTTTTGAAACAAGGATTCCAATCTAGTATGATTGAATGCACATGAGCTCAAATTAGAGCTCAAATTATCAATTTTATTTTTCAAATTTTCAATCTCATTAGTGGTGGTATGTAAAGCATGATGAGATGAAGAGACAATTTTCTTTTTCTTTTGTGAAACAAAATCTTTTTCTTTTTCACAAATTTTTCTTTTCAA
Organism: Agave tequilana; assembly: GCA_038442645.1. NCBI lineage: Eukaryota > Viridiplantae > Streptophyta > Magnoliopsida > Asparagales > Asparagaceae > Agave > Agave tequilana. Next base: position 120,894 of record JAVJIF010001568.1, on the reverse strand, counting down.
AGATTTATTTTCTTGAAAAACAACTTCCTTTTGTTTTTCCACCAAATCAATCTTATTTTTCAAAATCATATTTCCTTCACATAAAATATTCAATTTAGACATTAAGGAAATATTCTCATTTTTCAAATCCTCATTTTCTTTTTCTAAACATGCAAGTTTATTTCTAAAAGAATCATTTTCTACATGCATGCAAGCAATATCCTTTTTCAAATTTTTATTTTCCTTTTTAATTATGTCATATCTCTCAAGCAATAATTGGCAAAATGAATTTAGCTCATCATATGACATAGTAGCATCCTCATCCTCGGATTCGGAAGTTACCTCAAGGGGGTTATCCCCTTGGACCATGTAGCACTTGTTGGAGGTGTCGCTTCCAACATCCGAATCGCTCCCGGCATAATATAGATCCTTTTCGCCAAGGGAGGTGATGATGTTCCAAGCTACAAAAGCCGATTCAATGTTAGAAATCCTAGATAAATAATCATCATTTAGGGTACATTTAAGAGCATGAAGGGCTTTTGCATTAGCCTCAATGTACTTGCTATTTGAACAATAATCATTATTAGTAGTAGCAAGATAAGCATGAATTCCTAAGGCTTTGAGGTACAATGACATCTTAACCTTCCAAGTTTGGATGTTAAGAATATCAAAGGTGGGTGGTGACATGAAGTCCATGGTGAGGTGTATGTGTACAAAAATATTGTGATTAGCCTAAAAGGAGGATCTTTAACTCTTAGGTTGTTAGACCCAATATCAAGAGCACTAGCTCGATACCAAATGTAAGATAACCTAGAGGGGGGGTGAATAGGTGATGGCTAATCTAATGGTCACTTATGAACAAATAATGCGGAATTAAAACTAAGTTGACCAAATTAAAATTCTTTTAATTAAACACTTATGTATAACACAAGAGTGTTGCCGAATTCCCCTTGCGAGGCTCTGGACAATCTCCTCTAGATTCCCCTTGAATGGGTTGAGGTGCCGCGTTGGCTCTCTTGGTTAAATACTAGTGTTAACAAGCAATCCCACGCAAGTATATAACAATATAAGCACAAGGGTATATCAAGCATGTAAAGTAAAGACAATGTAAGTAATGCAAGATATAAAAGAGACTAAGTGAGAAAGAGAGCAAGAGTGAGCAATCGCAAACACAAGGATATGTTTCGAGCTTCGAGCACACTTGCTCTACATCCCCGCCTTCGACACACGAAGGATTTCCACTATGCACGATCCAACCGGATCTCTCCTTGGTGCCGCAACACCTACAAGCCCTCGGACTCTTAAGTCCCTTACACACCACAAGCCCACCGGCTCGTCGAGGCCGCACCTCAAGCTACAAGTCCTCACTAGGACCCAACAACACCAAGTCCTCACTAGGACCCGAAACAAACCGCGAACACAACCGTCCGCCTTCTCAAAGAACAAGAAATGATTTCTTGGTGATCTAAACACTTGATCACCAATTACAAACTCTCACTACAACTCTCCTATAGGATAGATATAACAATGGATGCTCAAGTGTAGTGTGAGAAAAGTAAGGATTAGAAAGGTGGAGGAAAACTCAAGGAATCACAATTTACACTCTTGATAAATTCTTCCTTTTGATTGGAAGTATTTGCACTCAAATATGTGGAGAAAACTCTGTTAAAAGGATGGGAAAAACTGGCTTAGAAATCTCCAAAAGTCTTGGCTCAAAACAATGACAAAACCCCCTTTTATAGGCTGACAAAAAATAGAGCCGTTGGGGCTTTGTCAGAGCTTCCGGTCGACCGGTCCGGTCGACCGGCAACGGTCAAAATCCGACCGTTGCAGCCTCCGGTCGACCGACCCGGTCGACCGAGCAACTGGAGAAGAGAGTAAACTCTCTGTCGGTCGACCGGCCCGGTCGACCGATAATTCCCGAGAGCAAAGCTCTCTTAAGCGGTCGACCGGTCCGGTCGACCGTCCTCCAGTGCACACAGGCGTGCACGCTGTGCACGTCCGGTCGACCGACCCGGTCGACCGGCTACTGTCAGTTCTGAAAAATCAGAACTGCCAGAACCTGAAAATTTTGGGATTAAAGATAGGTCTTTTGGCTTAAATAAAAATCCCATAAATACTTAGAAATTCTACAAAAATAGTTTTATGATATAGAAACATGCTTGCACAAAATCAAGGCATGTTATTGAAGATTTGACTATTTTTGTAACTTGGAAATATTTGCTCATAATAAAAACTGTTTTTCTAAAACAACATGTTTTTCTAAATTTCCATCAAATACAAAAACAAGATACACTTTAAAGCATAGTGTGTGTGGATATGATCCACTACACAATCAAGATGAAATATCTAGTTTTTGACATAAAGCACTAAACTTGGTTTTGAAATATCAACATGTTTTTCCAAACTTTCATCAAATACAAAAACAAGATATACTCTAAAAGCATAGTGTGTATGGATATGATCCACTACACAATCAAGATGAAATATCTAGTTTTTGACAATAGGCTCTAAGCATGGTTTTGGATATAAGATATGTAAACTATGAAATACCAAAATCCAAGATAAATATTTGTCACAAAGAAAAATCTTTTTCTAAATAAAAATTCTTTTCTAAAAAGAAATCTTAAATGAAAACTTCAATCAAGAGTGTGTGTGTGATTCATACTTGAGCAATCCACCAATCTATTCTATCCTTTACATTTTAACTAAAACAAATAAAAATCTTATACCTAGACACAAGTCTTCATCCTCTTGAAGTCTTCACTTGAAGGCTTCTCATCTACTTGACTTGGTCCAAATGCAATCCACCGAGCTCATCTCTAGATGTGGTCTTGATGCATAGGCTCGTGAATCGACCGGTGCTAGCTTCCAACTTGTCTTTAAATCCTTTGTTGAAGCTCCACACCTACTAAGATCTTGATAAAGAATCTGTCACTAATTAAACAAGATCATTAGCAAATATAACTACATGAGTTGATCATCATCAAAACTAGAGTGATAGGCCTTTGGGCCAACATGTTGGGCTATTTGAATCCATTACGGATAGCTCCCTACACATGCCTTTACACAAGCCAAGTGCGTCCAGTAGTACGCCCATGGAATCCGCAGAAGGAGCCGTCTTGGTGATCCCGCCGTCCAAACAAGGTCAGTCGCCGATAATCTTCGGTAGAACCCGGCCACGGGGACCCACAACTGCAGATTCAAGCTCAGACTCAGACGCCCCACAATTCTTTCATTACGCGCGGCCAGCGCGCCATATTATAAAGAAAATGGGGTACGACTTGAAGCATGGAGCAGGCCTGAATTTCAGAAAAGGAAGGCGCGGTTTGATGCGGAACCTTGTGCCTAAAGGGAAGCCTGCAAACTACTATGATAGTACACGCAGGGGGTTAGAGTATGTTACACCCACATCGTCAGCAACGGTTCAAGCCAAGGACGATGGATCAGCTCCATCACATTCGGCTTCATCCTCCGAGTGGGACTCCGATATCAGCATAGGAGGAATGTTCAAAGACCTCACTATTAATATGACCTCAAGCAGTCAATTGGAGCCCGCAGAAGCCACTGATGAGGAACCATGGGCCAGCAATTAGACCTTCAATGGGAAAAACGATTCGAACTGCGCGAGCCACCCACTGAAGACAAGGTGATGCAGGTCAATCTGGGGAGTCAAGACCATCCCAAACCCATCTTTATAAGTGAAAGCCTATCACTTATAGAAAAGGAGGAATTGATAATGCTCGTGAAAGAGTATATAGATGTCTTCGCATGGAGCTACGAAGATATGCCCGGACTTGATCCACAGGTCGCTATGCACCGTCTAAACATCAAACCCGACGTTAAGCCAGTCAAGCAGCAACAACGTTGGTTTCGTCCGAACATCATGGAAGCTATTGAAGCCGAAGTTCACAAGCTCATTGCATGTGGCTTCATCCGGGAGGAGCAACATCCAGATTGGGTGGCTAATATAGTCCCCGTCCTCAAGAAGAACGGGAAAATACGGATCTGCATCGACTACCGTGACCTCAATACGGCTTGTCCTAAGGATGAATTCCCACTACCCATCACCGACGTCATGATCGACAACACATGTGGGTTCGAAAGGATGTCTTCCATGGACGGCTTTTCAGGATACAACCAGATTAAGATGTATCCCGATGACGAGAAGCATACTTCGTTCCGAACACCATTGGGGGTATACTGCTACACTGTAATGCCCTTCGGACTGAAGAACGCCGGAGCAACTTATCAGCGGGCAATGAGTACAATCTTCTGCGACCATCTCCGAAAAACGGTGGAGTGCTATGTCAACGACATTGCCGTCAAAAGCCGCAACAAGAATGAACATCTTCGCGACCTGAGAACGATGTTCGACATAATGCGGGCTCATCAACTGAAAATGAACCCGACAAAATCCTTCTTGGGAGTGTCGAGTGGCAAGTTCCTTGGGTTTATCGTCACATCAAAAGGAATTCACCTTGACCCAGACAAAGTCAAAGCCATCTAGAGCATGCATCCACCGAAGAATCTCAAAGAGCTCAGAGGCTTGCAAGGCAGGCTGGCCTATATAAGAAGATTCATTGCAAATCTCTCAGGCCGCTGTCAACCGTTCACCCGGCTCATGAAAAAGGGTGCTTCCTTCGTATGGGATCAAGCTTGCCAGGAAGCTTATGAAGACATCAAGAGGTACCTCACAAAGCCTCCAGTCTTAGTGGCCCCTACATCAGGGAAGCCATTCTTCTTTATGTAAAGGCTATGGACTACTCCCTCGGTGCCCTCCTCGCTCAAAAGGACGACAATGGCCACGAGCAGGCCATTTATTATCTGAGCAGAACTCTCATAGGAGCGGAATCTCGCTACAACCCTATCGAGAAAGAGTGTTTAGATCTCGTCTTCGCTGTTCAGAAGACACAACATTATTTGGTCGGCCAGACCATACATGTCATCTCCAGAGTAAACCCATTGCGTCTCCTTATGACGAAGCCAGGATCACTGAATTCAAGATTGGCTAAGTGGGCACTTTTATTGTCTCAATACGACATGATCTTCACGCCTCAGAAGGCGATTAAAGGCCAGGCCCTTGCAGAGTTCTTGGCTGCTCATCCAGTTCTGGAGCATTCAAAACTTCACGAAGATATCCCTGATGAAGTCTTCGAGTCTTATCCAACCTCAGAAGAGGAAGTATGGCAGATGTTCTTTGATGGAGCATCGCGAATAGGCCAAAGGCAAAATTATTGCCGGAGTGGGGATTGTGTTTATCTCCCACAGAATCATGTCTTGCCCAGAGCATTTTCTCTAACAGAATCGTGCTCCAACAATGTAGCGGAATACAATGCTCTGCTCATTGGTCTTCAGCTCGCTCATGGAATGGGGGTACGCTACCTCGAAGCTTATGACGATTCAAAACTGATCATCAATCAGGTTAAAGGCGAATATGAAGTCCGCCATAAGGACTTGGTGCCTTATTACCATACAGCCATCGAATTGGCCAACCTATTTGAAGGTTTCTACATCGGGCATGTGTCTCGATCTCAAAATACCAAGGCAGATGCTCTTGCTGCATTAGCAACAACACTAGCCTTGCCAGCCGACACCGAGTATCACCTCACAGTCGCAACTCGACATCTTGTATGCTCCAAGCACATGCTAAGAACTCGAGAAGTCTATAATATCTCCACGGATCTTGAGCCAAGAGACTGGCGCTTTCCTCTCATTGACTATGCTTTGCACGGTCTGCTTCCAGACGATCCTAAAGAAGCGGCATCTGTCAGACGAAGGTCTCTCCGTTTCTACTACGATCCGATTCTGAAGACACTTTACCATCGTTCATATGACGGTGTCCTCCTCCGTTGCCTTTCTCATTCAGAGGCACAGGAAGCGCTTCAAGAAGCGCACGATGGCACTTGTGGAGCTCATCAGCCAGGTCCAAAGCTTAAAGACAGGTTGCATAGGCTGGGATATTATTGGCCAACTATGATAGCCGACGCCACCCAATATGCACGAATGTGTAAAGCATGTCAGATTCATGCGGACTTCATACACCATCCTTCGGAGCTGCTCCACCCGACTATTGCTTCATGGCCATTTGAAGCATGGGGAATAGACGTCGTAAGGCCAATCAGCCCTTCTTCGACAAGAGGTCACCGGTTTATCCTAGCAATAACCGACTACTTTTCAAAATGGGCGGAGGCTATACCACTGGTTGAAGTCAAGACCTCCAATGTGGTTCACTTTATCAAGCACCACGTCATCCATCGATTTGGTGTTCCTAGGCGGATCATTCACGATAATGGTCCCCAATTCATAAGTCAAGTATTCTATCGGTTCTGCGAGAAATACCGAATTCAGAATGTGGCTTCAACTGCCTATAATCCTGCTGCCAATGGCTTGGCGGAAGCATTCAACAAAACAATCATCAAGCTGCTCAAGAAATTCGTCTCCTCGAATAAGCGAGATTGGGACGAAAAGCTCGGTGAATGTCTTTGGGCCTACCGAACCACGGTGCAGACACCGACAGGCAATACGCCTTTTTCCCTGGTATATGGGTGCGAAGCAGTCCTCCCATTGGAAATCCAGATGCCATCGTTGCGTGTAGCTCTGATTACTAAACCACATCAGAGGACAATGATCGCCTACGCCTTCAAGAGCTCGAAGCTTTGGACGAGAAGCGACTACAAGCTCAGCAGCATATCGAGCTATATCAAGCTCGAATCTCAAACGCCTTCGATAAGAAGGTCAAACAGAGAGTCTTCCAGAAAGGAGACCTGGTCTTAGCCGTCAGAGGACCGATGATTATGAAGCACAAGACCAAAGGCAAATTTCAGCCTAAATGGGAAGGACCGTTTGTAATAGAAACAGTCTATTCAAACGGAGCATACCGCCTCACGACTGCAGAGGGCGACCTACTCATGATGTCGATCAATGGCAAGTTCTTAAAGAAGTATTATCCTTAATCAAGGATCCTTCTCTTGATCAAGTTAACACTACACCTCTGATCAAGATCTCTGTGTCCGAAGCACACACAAAGAGAGCCTTTCTCTTCCTCCAAGTGAGGTCATACAGCCATAAACCAACAGGAACCTGGCCGTGCACCGGTTATCCTAAAGGGGAATCAGGGTTATGCATACATTAACCCGATAATCCAATATCCTTAACGATTAAGGATAGAGGAAAAATGTTGGCCTGTAAGCCCAACATAAGTCCTCGACAACTCATCATGCTGAGGGGAATAGCATGGCTAGCCCAATCCAAACGGTAGTTGGTAAAGGCATATCAAACCCGTTGACAGCTGGGGATTTGCTAAAAATCCTAAGGGACCTGTTCCCATTTGATTCCCTCTCCAAAATCACTTACCAATTCTCATCAACAGAATGGTAAGACCACAAATGCATCTCGCTGTTACGTTAACATTAAACCTATGACAGCAATTCCCTCGTTTCTCCTCGTGAGAACGAGACCTCCAAAGTCACTTACCAATTCTCATCCATAGAATGGTAAGACCACATATACATTTCGCTGTTACGTTAACATTAAACCTATGACAGTGATTCCCTCATTTCTCCCAATGAAAACGAGACCTTGTTCCAAACTCCATTACAACCTTGAGCTTGGTGGCGTCTCATTCGGTTATGTCATTGCGACCTCTGAACCAGCAGACAGCCAAGTCTCAATTTCGAGCTTGTTGACATTTACAAAAGACAAGTCTCAATTCCGAGCCCTGTTGACATTTACAAAAGACAGGTCTCGATACTCGTTGACATTTACAAAAGACGAGTATCACCAATTTTTGAAGCTTGGTGGCGTCTCATCCGGTTATGTCATTGCGACCTCTGAACCAACAGACAGCCAAGTCTCAATTTCGAGCTTGTTGACATTTACAAAAGACAAGTCTCAATTCCGAGCCCTGTTGACATTTACAAAAGACAGGTCTCGATACTCGTTGACATTTACAAAAGACGAGTATCACCAATTTTTGAAGCTTCGTGGCGTCTCATCCGGTTATGTCATTGCGACCTCGGAACCAGCAGACAGCTAAGTCTCAATTCCGAGCCCTGTTGACATTTACAAAAGACAGGTCTCGATACTTATCGACATTTACAAAAGATAAGTATCACCAACCTTGAGCTGGTGGCGTCTCATTCGGTTATGTCATTGCGACCTCTGAACCAGCAGATAGCCAAGTCTCAATTTCGAGCTTGTTGACATTTACAAAAGACAAGTCTCAATTCCGAGCCCTGTTGACATTTACAAAAGACAGGTCTCGATACTTGTTGACATTTACAAAAGACAAGTATCACCAACCTGAGCTTGGTGGCGTCTCATCCGGTTATATCATTGCGACCTCTGAACCAGCAGACAGCTAAGTCTCAGCCAGAGCCCTATTGACATTTACAAAAGACAGGTCTCGATACTCGTTGACATTTACAAAAGACGAGTATCACCAATTTTTGAAGCTTGGGGCGTCTCATCCGGTTATGTCATTGCGACCTCTGAACCAGCAGACAGCTAAGTCTCAATTCCGAGCCCTGTTGACATTTACAAAAGACAGGTCTCGATACTCGTTGACATTTACAAAAGACGAGTATCACAAATTTTTGAAGCTTGGTGGCGTCTCAATCGGTTATGTCATTGCGACCTCTGAACCAGCAGACAGCTAAGTCTCAACCCGAGTCCTGTTGACATTTACAAAAGACAGGTCTCGATACTCGTTGACATTTACAAAAGACGAGTATCACCAATTTTTGAAGCTTGGTGGCGTCTCAATCGGTTATGTCATTGCGACCTCTGAACCAGCAGACAGCTAAGTCTCAACCCGAGCCCTGTTGACATTTACAAAGACAGGTCTCGATACTTGTTGACATTTACAAAAGATAAGTATCACCTTCTCTGAAGCTTGGTGGCTTCTCAACCAGTTATGTCATCGCGACCTCTGAACTGGTAGATAGCCAAGTTTCACCAATTTTTGAGCTTGGTGGCGTCTCAATCGGTTACGTCATTGCGACCTCTGAACCAGCAGACAGCCAAGTCTCAATCCCGATACTTGCTGACATCTACAAAAGGCAAGTACCCCCATTTTTTTAGCCCCGCAAAGGGCTAGCCTTGAGCTTGGCGGCGTCTCAATCGATTATGTCATTGCGACCTCTGAACCGACAGACAGCCATGTCTCATCATCCAACCCAACAAAGATTACGTTCTCAAGTAAGAACAAGATTGGAGATTCGACAGAAGTCAAAACAAAAGAAAGAATTTCCATTAAATCCAAAAAGATGGGATACGTGGAGGTGCGTATACAACAACCTACAGGCGTACATTGTAAGTTCTGAGCCGTTCTCCAAGGGAAGCTAGCCTCGTTCTCCTGTCATCAGCAGCCTGGGCAAGCGCCTGTGACCTCAGCTCAGCCTCATTGAAATCTTCCGCCTGAGCCAGACGAGCTTCGACCTCCGCCAAAATTGCCCTCTGTGACAACCTCTGCCGCGCAAGCTCTTCATTCTGAGCTTTGAGCTGTTCAAGCCGCGCAGTTTCCTCAAGACGCACCGGTATGACCTTGGATAAGAGGAGATTTGCTTTCCTAATCATTTCCTCAGCCTTCGCAATTTTATCCTCAGCGCCAAGAAGAGCACTAGTAGAGGCGTCAATTGCACTTCCAACCTCCGCTTGCCTTGTTTCCAAGGATTTCAAGTCAGAAGAGATAGCCTTAGCAGCCTCTTGAGCGGCAAGCCGGGCCTCGTGCTTTTCAGCAATGAGAAGCGCGAGCCGTTCATCAACTAAAGACTCCGGGTCCGAACGGTGGAGACGGCGCCATTCCTCCACATCCTTCTCAAATTCATCCACCAGGAGTTCCAAAGCAGTGGCCTGATGATACCCTCAAAGTCCCGAATACTCTCAATATCACATGAGAGGACCCCCTTTAACCTTGAGAATGGCATAGTTGAGCCCTTCAGAACCAGGTCGATAGTTCGCCCTAAGCCTTTATAAAAGTTATCGACCAGGTCACCGATATAATCGTTCTCGACCTCAGCCACTTCCGGTAAAGAGGCAACCTCGGAATAGTCCATCAGCCTGGTCGACGCCGTCACAGAAGAAGCAGCGGGGGCACTGGCAGCAGCCGGACAAGCCGAGGGCGATCTCGGCGGAGTCCTCATCGAAATCAGAACGCCAGCCATCGCGGAAGAAGGACTAGCAACCACCTCCTGAGCAGCAGGCTCAACCACCAGGGTTGGAGAAGTAGGGCTTGTGATCACCCTCAGCTCCGTACTTGGCAAAATTGTCGGCACCCCACTCGTTGATACAGTTGGGAGTGAGGATACCTCCGGGAATGCCGCCTCCGCAGCTTCTGGCCTTTCGGCTGACTTGGGCCGATAAGAAGGCAGGTCGCCGTACAACGCGTCCAACATAGCAGCATCCCCCGTGGTCGAAGTGCTCATGTCACCCCTTGACCTTTCGGGGAGATTTCCGGCTCTCTTGAAGCTGATACATCTTGAGGCCGAACACCTGTAACGAGACTGCGGTCAGTCGGAACACTACATGCAGAAGAAACCAAGAGGTTACGACAATACCATAAGATGACGTCGCCTCAAACCAGGGCAGAGATTTCCCTCATCTCGTGCAAGGTCATGCCCAACTCGCCAACTGGGGTGAAGAAGGTCCCCGAAGCTGGGCAATACAACTCAAGGATGGCGTAGAAGCACGCCACCTTCATATCAATGCCGTAACAGGTCGCCCTTACGGCCTCATAGAGGTTTAACCTCTCCAAGTCCTCCTCGAAGTGAGCGAGGATATAGTTGGTCAAGTCCGCCCACCATGTCTTTGGGGGATGAACCCAACCGGGAGTCCTGAAGTCAGTGGCAGGATAGTTCCCATCAACTGCGCAGAATTGGGTGCCAAAGGTCTGCGCCACAGCCGGATTCTCTCCTATCGGAAGCTCCCGCGACACGTTTCCAGGATATAGGCCTATTATGTTGTGAGGAGGGCCCGCCCTGAAAAACCAGGAGACTGAGATTTCAATCTCCCGACATGGACGGACTCGACACTTCGGCTCACGCTCCATGCCATCTTCCGAGCCTGAGTTACACACTCAAAAGAAGACAAAGGAAAGTGCCGCTTATTAGACGGAAGATAAAACTTCTCGCCATCCAACTCGAAGATCCACTGTCCCTCGCCTGCCTGCAATTGGCGATCAGGATCGGGCGCGGCATCTCCGAACTTGAAATTGGGCTTTTTTTATAAGTCCGACGGTCGATGTCTTCGAGAGGAGCGGTGGTTAGAATACTCCTCATGGTGAACGGGTCTCCACCATGGATAAGCGTGTCCCGAACGACGGAACTCCGCTCACTAAAGAGAGAAGCCTGGCCATAGAATTGAAGGCTGATACTGCCATCCGCTCGGCTGGTCATCCCAAACATACTATTCAAGGGACCAGGGGTGTAAGGCACTGCAAGAAAGAAAAGGGAAGAGAACTATGATTAGTTCAACAATCAAGCAGACATAAGATTCACCAAGGCATAGTCTCGCCCCGTGAGCAAGGTCAATAAGGCGACAGCCTCGACAAAGCTTGATCTCGCAGACAAATCTGCATTTTGCAGAAAACGTCTAAGTACCAACTTCGCTTAAGCAGGAAGTGGTATAGCCCTAAGGGCTGACGTCATCAAAAGGGCATCATGGTCAGAAAGCCATCCTTGACGGCCACGACTGAAGGGACAGACCCTCATCCTGTTCCTCAACAGGACGAAGACAGCCCAAGTAATGGCTTCGTACGGAAGCCTAAAGAAGAACTATTCAGTTCTTAATTCCCTGTACAAGGAAGATAGGGAAATTCAGGGAAACGAGTTCCCTAACGAGAACAGACCATATTCCGTCGTCCTGATATGCCAAATACTGGCTTTAAAAGAAAAAGACCGCAGTCTCTAATTAGGAGAGAAAGTCTCTTACCGGCGATTGGTCGCTCGATGACCGAAGGAGGAGGAGGACCCTCCGTTGCAGAAGTCGCCACTTCTTTCCCCGCTTGTCTTTTAGGCGCCATTGAAGAGCTGCAAGAGTTCTCAAAGTTCTCTGAACGAAGAAGGAAGAGGAAGAGGGAAAGTCAAGAAATTTCTCTGAAAAAGGAGATCTTTTCTTGCTCAGCCCGATCGGGCTTTTATAGGCCAATCAGCGCCTGAAACGAGGCCTCGAAAAGGGCGTACGCCGCCGTTTCGAATTAATTCGAAACGCCACCCGAAGCGCCTTCCCGAGAAGCGCTGCTTCGATTCCACTAAGGGTTAACTTCGCCCTGGCTTAAAATGCGGGCTTCGCGCAATCCTTCAGGGACTTCGCCGAGAGGCTTATCTTAGCCCCTTAAAAAGGCGCTGTTCGCGGGACGTGCCAGTTTCGCGAAGTTCATTCAAAGAAGGGACTATGACCCTAACTCCGCATACAGTTTAGCTCCGCTATAGCCAAATTTTCAATGAAAGCAAGCAAAGATCAGATAATCAAGAGATGAACTTTCATTGATTTAAAAGGAAGAGTACATTGATATTACATCAAAGCTGTGTTTCATACAACACACCCAGTTGCTTAACAAGGTCATTTGCGCAAAAAGCATACAAGTGGTTTTATCCGCTTCTAAGTCAGACCGACTGGACACGAAAGGCCTTCCTCCTGCACAAGGCCGCAACCAGTTGTGTCACGGAGACACGGCCATAATTCTCCACAAAAATGGCAGATTTTGCCACTAGAAAGCGAGGTCATCTTTGTTGAAGCCTGGCAATAAAACTTATCGCCGCCAACACGTCAGACCACCTATAATGGGAATTGGCAGTGATGTCAGTGGTCCGACAGGTGTGAGGCCTGCTCTCCCGAAGTGGATCGTCCCCGACAAAGGCCACCAAAGTTGAAAGTTGGCAATGATGCCAGTGATCTCACAGGTGACACCCACCTTCCCGAAATGGATCATCTCCGGATAAGCGGCTACCAGCCTCACCTCAGAACGAATCATCTCATATAAGAAGCTGCCAATAGCCTCTGGGATACACACCCGCTGCCCCGAATTGTTCCTCCTGCTTAAAAGTAAAGCTTCAACCGGGGAAGCATAAGGCAATTTTATGGTTCCTTCCATCAAGTCACAAGATTGGCGAACATAGCCCACTGCAAGGCAAATCAGAACAGATTAGCAACTAAGCATAGGAGAGGCTATAAAAGAACTAAGCCAAATCTTTTGGGTCGAAGCAATCCAGTTTCAGTAAAGCAGAGGATAAGCCTCGCTTACACGGCACTGATGAGCTGGCTCAGCAAACGCCAAGTCCTAGCCTCGCCTATATGGCTAAGCCAGACTGATCCTATGGGACACAGTTTTAGCTCTGCCTATATGGCAAGACTGGCTCAACTTTGAAGAAACCAAGTCCCAAGTCCTGCCTGCGCAGCGGACTTAACATGCAGTGATCTTTTTCTGATCAAGTCAAAATGATAGCTTCACTGGGAAGCTATGCCAAAATCCTTCTCTGTAGATCAGTTAAATAGAGAACAAGGGAAGCTAATCCCTGAAGCAGCTGCTAAAGATGAATCAAGTGGAGATGAATTCCCTAAAATCGGTGAAGTCGTTGAACGATCAAGACTTACCGGTCCTTGGCCGGATAATGACCAGAGTGGGCATTCCCACTAATTCAGAGATCTGAGTATCTCTTTTAAACCAAGAGAAGAGAAGAAGGGCAGATCACTTCTCTTCAGAGGACCTCAAGTGTCCTATTTATAGGCCCCATGGCCTGAGCACTCCCGCCTCAAGCGTGGAAGCACGAGCGCATTTAAGGCATTTATTACGCCTTGAGAACAGGGACGGTTTCCCTTGGAACCGTGCGAGGAGAGAAATGTCTCCCTCATAGAGGCACTTATTGCGCCTTGAAGAAAGGGAATATCCTCCCTTGGAAACGTGCAAATCGGAGAATATCTCCCCCGGTCAGTGCAAGAGAAGGAGAAAATCTTCCTTGAAATTCGACCCACGGCAGTTGGTCTCGGGAAAGTGACATGCGCTTCCAAGCGAACATATCTTCAGAAGCCCAGATGCGGGGCTACTCGCATGCGAAGCTACCCAGACGCGAGTCTACATAATTCCTCGGCGAATCTACATCCCAAAGCAGGATTTAAAGCGAAGCTGAACTCAACCATCATGGCGACGTTCATACTCCACACACCACCGATCAAAGCAGTTCAAAGTGTTTCAAAGTCTGAGCCATTGCAGACTACTGAAAACTTTGAAGGGGGTCGTGTTGACACTTAAAAAAGACAAGATTCTTATTGGTCTGAACAATGTCTAAACTTGTTGACATTTACAAAAGACAAGTGACAGACGAGCTGAAGACCAGTTTCCACCCATCTCCGAGGGACAAGGAAGCAACCTGGACTCCACTGATCCAGCAAGCAGACAGTGAACCCGGATTGTTTCTAAACAGACCTCAGCAGGTCTAAGGTGCTAGCACTTAGCATCGCATGAGCCCAAAGGGATAGCCTCGCTTGAGAGGCTAATATCACCCAACTTCGCCTTGAAGTTATCCAAAGCCTCGCCAGGAAGCTAACTTGCAAACTTCGCCACAGAGGACTTCCAGCTCCGCCAAAGGGTTTCTTTCGGACTTCGCCAGAAACCGTCTCTAGCCCCGCTACGAGTTCAATGCGGGCAGCTCCGCTATTGGTCTGCTATGGTCAACCTTTGACCAATAAATCTCCAGATGAGATCCGATCTAATCAGATTAAATCCAATTAAGATCAAATCAGAGATCAAATTTGGCAGTTGATTGCCACAATCTCTTGACTCTTCTAAAACGAGTAAGAAGATCGGGGGAAATCCTCCAACGATATGGAAAGGATCAAGAAGGTCAACCGACTTGCCAATTCTAGCTCGCAGAAGCTGATCCTAGCCTCGCAGCAAGGCTACTTTCCGGATTCAAACAGATTCGATTCAATCTTTTTCCATATTTTCAGGGACGATTATACCCTTGCTCTCCCTATAAATAGCCCACCAGGGGCACAAGGAGGGGGGATCGATCAATCGAGAGAAAAGAGGACTCCACAAGCAGAGGCTTCTTCATGATGCACCGTGCGCTCTCGAATTCAGAGACCTTTTAGAGAATTGCTTTCTCTAGCCAGGGTGTTGATACCCTAACATCGTCCTTCTTCTCAAGGAATCTCCGAAACCAGGCGAGAAAGAATTCCTAATTGAAGGCGATTTTGAGAAGCAGCAAGAGGGTTCTACCAACCTTCTGTTCTCTGATTCCCCGAACCAGGCGAGAAGGGAATCTCATCGCTCGCATCGTCAAAGGGACAAAGTGTCGCGCGCTGACCAGACTCCTATCGGCACACTTCTCCAGAATCTCTGAGGAGATCTACTTGTAATCTTTTTAAGAATACTTGTAATTTAGCTCCTCAAACTCTTTTTTGTAAGTTTTCCCCTTTGCGAACATAATGGAAAACAGATACCAATTGAAAAGATACAATGATATCAATTGAAACAAAAATGAGAATTAAGTGTATAACTCATACTACCTACCACCCATTACATGCACATGATTAAATAGATTTTCAATTAAGAGCATACAAGGCATGGTCGCCCAACCAACCACTCTTGGAAGGATAGGGGTTTTCAAAAATAAGTTTGAAAATAATATAACACGTTTGAAAACTCTACCAAATGAAGAATACGAACTAGTTATATGAAAAATTTGAAAAACTAGTACGAAATCCTTCAAGTAAGGATTAAAACAACAATATATTCCATGAAACATGAATATCACATGATCATCAAACACTCAAAGGTCTATAAGCACATATTTTCTCATGAAAACAAATCATGAGTAAACAAAAATGATGTGAGTGTACAAGTATAATGTGAAATTACAAAGTCATGGAAATAGGCAATTAAGCTCAATATGAAATTCCTTAAAACATGAAAAACATCAAAACAAGAATCCTTCAAGGTATATGTATGTCTTGTACAAACTAAAGTATACATACATATCCAAACATAAACGAGTCCACAAAAGTATATGCATGAAGGCAAGTGGCTCAAGGATGTATATGTATAACTAATAGTTTAGACAAAATAGACATATACATGAAGTTTAAACATAAACATGAAAAACATGCACAAAAAAATCAAAATTTATGAATCATCAAAACTAGACTACACTAGTACATCTAATGGGTACAAATGAGCATTCAAGCACAAACATATTATAATCTATTTGTGGCTCACTAGTTGTACAAGTATATACTCAAGGTTTAATGAAAACTAACATCTAAACATGTAATCAAAATATGAAGCATAGAAATCAAAACAAAACTCATATGATCATTATGGTAAATGCACATCCATTAGATCTATGATATACACAATAGCTAAACCAATGTGAGAACACAAAATATGGTTCCATATAAACATGGGTGATCTCAAATACTAATCATGTATATCACAAGTCTAATAATCATGACATTTAACATACTAATCATGAAACATCAAAACATGCTAAAAATGAATAATATGAAAGCATGTAAACATAAATGGAGTTAGAGATCGTTACCAAAACCAATAGGGCACATCTCCATATCTCCAAACCATGGTGGTCCTTCCACCAAACTCCCCTTGAAAGTGATGCATCCAAATAGTCCTCTTTAAGTTCGGAACGCATCCACCTCAAGGCACCATCACTCTCACGTCAAGTGAGAGCCCACATCTACATCAAATAAAATAGGAGTGGTCTTTGGTACCCATACTCTTTTGGTCCATGGGGGTTAGCTCCTTTTCTAACCCAAACAATTTATTTGCCAAATTAGAATCATGTATCCTATCATAACAAAATTTAGCAAGGTGGCCCTTACGTCCACAATGTGTACAAGTGTACACATGAGCATACAAAGTGTTATGGGGCATGTGTATGCCGTAGTTTGTGTGCATGCACAGATGGAATTTGTTTCTCGTGAAATATGAATTCCAAACGTGTATGGTTCAAAGCATAATGGCTCAAAGTGGAGCCCAAACAATCCACACTCTTCTTAAGCATACAAATATCATTTTCAATCTTGAAAGAAGAGGTGCATGCAATAGGTATGCTAGAAGGTGAAGCTATACTAGCATGGCAAACATGTGTATCTAAATTATTTTTCAAAGAAATATTTTTATTTGAAACAATTTCCAATTCCTTTGAAATTGAAGCAATTTTTATTTTCAAGAATCATTCTCTTTTATAACAAAATCAAGTTTTAATGTTAAAGCCTCATTTCTCTTTAACACATCATTATAATCATTTTTATTTTTCAAAATTTCATTTTCTTTTAGAGCAAGGTCGAGTTTGGATTTCAATGAATCTCTTTCATTAGAAATCTCCACTTCTCTTACAAAGCCAACTTAAGTTTTGAAAACAAATCTTTATTTTCTTTGTTAAGTCCAAAACTCTTATTTTTCAAAAGATTATATTTTTCTAACAATTTTTCACAAACAATTGATAGTTCTTCATTCAAAGCATTGGGATCAATATAATCATTACTAGAAGAACTAGCATCATCATCATCTAATTGAGTTTCCGAGTATACCTCAAGGGAGTCATTCCCTTGGACCATGTAGCAATGTTGCTCGGATTCTCTACTAGATTCATCCTCCACAATGGTTGGCGTTTGAAGCTTGGAGGAGGTCAACGTGTTCCACACTGCAAAGGCGGAATCACAGTTAGAAATCATAGAAAGATATTTTTTGTTAAGCATGCTTCTAAGTGCCTCAAGGGCTTGTGCATTGGCCTCTATATGCTTGCTATTACCAAGATAGGATTTCTTGGTAGCGGCAAGGAAAACATGCGAGCCTAGGGTTTTTAGGTGCATGGACATCCTAGCCTTCCAAACAACAATGTTGGAAGTATCAAACATAGGTGGGGTCATGAAGTCCATGAGTGTGTGTAAACAATATAAGTGTGCAAATACAAATCTAGATTAGCAAAATCAAGATCACACTCGTAGGTGGTTAAACCTAATATCATGAGCGTAGGCTCTGATACCAATTGAAAGTACACCTAGAGGGGGGTGAATAGGTATATGGCTAATCTAATGAACAATAATGTGAAATTAAAAACTTAATGCAACACACTTAGTGTAACCAACGAGTGTAGCCGAATTCCCGGTGAAGGCCTCTGGACTAACTCCTCTGAATTCCTCTAAATAAGAGTTGAGGTGCTATGTAAAGCTCTCTTGGTTAAACACAAGTATGGGCACACACAATCAACACAAGCATGTATAAGATATAACAATATGAATCAATGCACAAATGTAAGAGAGAGAGTTAGAGAAAGTTGATCAAACGCAAACACCGAGATATGTTTCGAGATTCGAGCACACAGCTCTACGTCCCCTCCTTCACACAGAAAGATTTCCACTAACTCGTCTGCACAGGACTTCCCACACAGGGAACCTCCACTGAGGATTTGGGGCAAATACAATTGGGAGTACACAACTCCTCTCTCAACCAATACAACCTCTCACTAGAGGCATGGCACAAACATATCACCTCTACACTTATAAGATAGGCACAAAGCCACTCAAACAAATCACCTTTAGTGGTATCACATAGTTTAAATGTTAATTTACAACTAATTAAGCTTGTCTTTAGTCTTAATTGAGATGTTTGACTGAAATTTAAACTTCAGGCTCGATTGGACTTAACTAGGCCTTATAAGAACCGAATAGGGCCCAAACTGGGGTAAAGTATGATTTTCAAGAGCCGAAAATAGTACTACATAGTTTCTCTGTATTAACTACTACTAATTAACTTGTTTCCAGTCTTAATTTGGAAGTTTGTTCAAAAGTCAAACTTTCAACCCCGAATGGCCGAAACTATAAGAGCCGAATAGGGCCCAAACAGGGAGAAAACTTGTTTTTCAAAAGTCATGAGTGATAATGACACAATGTCTATATACAATTACTACTAATTTAACCTTGATTCTAGTCTTAATTTGAAAGTTTGAAAGAAAGTCAAACTTTAAGCCCTGATTAGCCTTACTAGATCTTATTAGAACCGAATGGGGTCCAAACGGGGAGAAAACATGATTTTCAAGAGTCGGAAGTAGTATCACATAGTTTCTATATATAAATACTATTAATTAAACTTGTTTCTATTCTTAATTTTGAAGTTTGACCAAAAGTTAAACGTTCACTCCCGATAGCCTGAACTTGGCCTTATATGAGGAGAATTGGGCCAAACGGGGGGAACATGATTTTCATGAGCCGTAAGTGATATTAATAGTTTCTATGAACAATTAATACTAATTAACCTTGTTTCCAGTGTTAATTGAAAATATTGATCAAAAGTCAACTTTTAGCCCCGATTGGCCTGATCTAGGCCTTACAAGAGCCGAATAAGGCCCAGACAGGGAGAAAATGCAGTTTTCAAGAGCCGAGAGTAGTATTATATAGTTTCTATGTATAACTATTAGTTTAACTTATTTTTATTCTTAATTTGAAAGTTTGACCAAAAGTCAATCTTTCAATGCTAATTGGCCTAAAATAGGCCTTATAAAAGGCGAATATAGGACCTGAACGGGGAGAAAATTCAATTTTCAAGAGTCGAGAGTAGTATTAAATAGTTTTTATGTATAATTACTACTAATTAAATTTGGTTCTATTCTTAATTAGGAAGTTTGACCAAAAGTCAAACTTCAGCCCAGATTGGCCTAAAATAGGCCTTATACGAGCCGAATAGGGCCCAAACGGGGAGAAAATGCGGTTTTCTAGAGCCGAGAGTAGTATTACATAGTTTTTTTATATATCATTACTACAAATTAAGCTTGTTTCTAGTCTGAGCCGTAAGTGATATTAATAGTTTTCTATGTATAATTAATACTAATTAACCTTGTTTCCAGTGTTAATTGAAAATTTTGATCAAAAGTCAAACTTTTAGCCCCGATTGGCTTGAGCTAGGCCTTAAAAGAGCCGATTAAGGCCCAGAGAAGGAGAAAATGCGGTTTTCAAGAGCCGAGAGTAGTATAACATAGTTTCTACGTGTAACTATTAGTTTAACTTATTTCTACTCTTAATTTGAAAGTCTGACCAAAAGTCAATCTTTCAACGCTGATTGGCCTAAAATAAGCCTTATAAGAGCCGAATATAGGACCCGAACGGGGAGAAAATTCAATTTTTAAGAGTCGAGAGTAGTATTAAATAGTTTTTGTGTATAATTACTACTAATTAAATTTTATTTTATTCTTTAATTGAGAAGTTTGACCAAAAGTCAAACCTTCAGTCCAGATTGGCCTAAAATAGGCCTTATATGAGCCGAATAGGGCCCAAATGGGGAGAAAATGCGATATTCCAGAGCCAGCAATAGTATTACATAGTTTTTATATATCATTACTACAAATTAAGCTTATTTCTAGTCTTAACTGGGAAGTTTGATCAAAAGTCAACCTTCAGCCCTTATTGGCCTGAACTGGCCTTATAAAAGCCGAATAGAGCCCAAATAGAAGGAACAAGATTTTCAAGAGCTGAGAGTGGTATTATATAATTTCTATGTATAAATAATACTAATTAACCTTGTTGCTAGTGTTAATTGGGAACTTTGACCAAGGTCAAACTTTGAGCCCTGATTGGCCTGAATTAGGCCTTAAAAGAGCTGAATAGGGTCTAAACTGGAAGAAAATAAGGTTTTCAAGAGCCAACAATAGTATTACATATTTTCTCTGTATAATTACTACTAATTAAATTTTTTTATAGTTTAATTGAGAAGTTTGACCAAAAGTCAAACCTTCTTCCTTATTGGCCTGAACTAGGCCTTATAAAAGTCGAGTAGGGCCCAAACGGGAGGAAAGCATGGTTTTCAAGAGCTGAGTATGATATTATATAGGTTATATGTACAATTACTACTAACTAACCTTGTTGCTAGTGTTAATTAGAAATTCTGACTTAATGTCAAACTTTCAGCCCCGATTGGCATAAAGTAGGCCTTATAAGAACCGAATAAGGCCCAAACGAGATGAAAACATAGTTTTCAAGAGCTGAGAGTGGTATTACGTAGTTTTTATGTATAATTACTACTAATTAAACTTGTTACTAGTCTTAATTGTGAAGTTTGATAGAAAGTCAAACTTTCAGCCCCGATTGGCCTGAACTAGGCCTAAGAGCCGATAGGGCCCAAATGGGAGGAAAACTTGATTTTTAAGAGCCGTGAGTGGTTTTACAAAGTCTCAATATACAATTGCTACTATTTAACCTTATTTCTAGTGTTAAAGAGGAAATTTGACTAAAAGTCAAACTTTCAGCCTCAATTGGCCTGAATTAGGTCTTAAAAGAGCCGATAGGCCCAAATAGGGAGAAAACGAGGTTTTTAAGAGTTAGGAGTAGTATTACATATTTTTATATATATCTACCATAAATTAAACTTGTTTCTATTTTAATTTGGAAATTTAACCAAAAGTCAAATTTTTTGCCCGAATTGGCCTGAATAGGCCTTATAAGAGCCGAATAGGGCCCAAATGAGAGAAAAACTTGGTTTTCAAGATCCGTAAGTGATATTACATAGTTTTTATAGATAATTACTACAAATTAAGCATATTTCTAGTGATAATTGGGAAGTTTGAGTAAAAGTTAAACTTTCAGCCCCGATTAGCCTGAACTAGGCCATATAAGAACCGAATTGGACCGAAACTGGGAGAAATACGGTTCAAAAGCCGGGAGTTGTATTTCATAGTTTTTATGTGAAATTACTATTAATTAAAATTATTTCTTGTCTTAATTGAGAAGTTTAACTTTTTAGTCAAACCTTGACCCTTATTGGCCTGAAGTAGGCCATATATAGGAGTCGAATAAGGCCAAAATGGGGAAAAAAATATTGTTTTCAAGAGCCACGAGTGTCACTACATAATTCTATATACAAATAGTACTAATTAACCTTGTTCTAGTGTTAAATGAGAAGATTGACTAAAAGTCAAACTTTCAACCTGAGTAGCCTGAAATGGACCTTATAAGCGCAGAATAAGGTCCAAACGGGGAGAAAATGAGGTTTTATGTATAACTACAAGAAATTAAACTTGTTACTGTTCTTAATTTGAAAGTTTGACCAAAATTCAAACTTTCAGCCTGGATTGGATGAAGTAGGCTTTATAAGAACCGAATACGTTCTAAAGGGGATGAAAATATGGTTTTCAAGAGATGAGAGTGGTATTACTTATTTTTATGTATAATTACTATTAATTGACCATGTTTCTTCTGTTAGTTGGAAAGTTCAACCAAAAGGCAAACTTTCAGGCTTGATAGGCCTGAACTAAGCCTTATAAGAGGTAAATAGGGCCTAAATGGGGAGAAAATACAGTTTTCAAGTGCCGAGAGTATTATTACATAGTTTTTATATATATAATTACTACTAATTAAACTTGTTATTAGTCTTAACTGTGATGTTTGATAGGAAGTCAAACCATCAGTCCCGACTGACCTGAACTAGGCCTTATAAGAGCCAAATAGGGCCCGAGCTCAGAGTTTATTACATAGTTTTTATATATAATTATTTCTAATTAAATTATTTCTAGTCTTAATTGAGAAGTTTGCTTAAAAGTCAAACCTTCAGCCTGTATTGGCCCGAATTAGGCCTTATAAGAGTCGAAAAGGGCCTAAAAGGGGGAAACATGATTTTCAAGAGCTGAGAGTGGTATTACATAGTTTCTACATATAATTACTACTAATTAACCTTATTTCTAGTGTTATTTGGGAATCTTGACCAAAAGTCAAACTTTCAGCCCTGATTGGCTGAACTAGGCCTTATAAGATCCGAATGGGCCCAAACAGAGAGAAAATACAGTTTTCAAGAGCCGAGAGTAGTATACATAGCTTTTATCTATAATTACTACTAATCAAACTTGGTTCTAATCTTAATTGGAAAGTTTGACCAAATGTCAAACTTCTGCTCCGATTGGCCTGAACTAGGCCTTATGAGCACTGAATAGGACCCAACAGGAGGTAAACATGGTTTTCAAGAGCCTTGAGTCGTATTACGTAGTTTTCATGTACAATTACCACTAATTAATCTTGTTCCAATGTTAATTGAGAAGTTTGATCAGCCCCGATTGGCCTGAACAAGTCCATATAGAGCCGAATAGGGCCTAAACGAAGAGAAAACTAGGTTTTCAAGAGTCAGGAGTAGTATTACATATTTTTTATATATAACCACTATAAATTTAACTTGTGCCTATTCCTAATTTTGAAGTTTGACCGAAAGTCAAACTTTCAGCCCCGATTAGCCTAATTAGGCCTTATAACCGTTGAATAGGCCTAAATTGGAGGAAAATATGGTTTTCAAGAGCTGTGAGTGACATTATATTTCTATGTACAATTAGTGCTAATTAACCTTTTTTCTAGCATTAATTGAGAAGTTAGATCAAAACTCTAACTTTCGGCCTCGTTTGGCCTGAATTAGGCCTTATAAGAGACGAATAGGGCTTAAATGGAAAGAAAATGTGATTTTCAAGTGTCAGGAGTAGCATTATATATTTTTTATGTATAATTACTACTAATTAAACTTGTTTCTATTCTTAATTGGGTAGTTTGACCAAAAGTCAAACTTTCAGCCCAGATTGGCCTGTACTAGGCGTTATAAGAGTCGAATAAGGCCCAAACGGGAGGAAAACATGGTTTTCAAGAGCCGTGAGTGATATTACATAGTTTTTATTTTAATTACTGCTAATTAAATTTGTTTCTAGCATTAATTGGCAAGTTTGACCAAAAGTCAAACTTTCGGCCTCGACGGCCTGAACTAGGCCATATAAGAGCCAAATAGGGCCTAAATAGGAGAAAATAAGGTTTTCAAGAGCCGACAGTAGTGTTATATGGTTTCAATATAGAATTATTATTAATTAAACTTGTTTATAATCGTAATTGGGAAGTTTGACAAAAAGTCAAACTTTCAGCCCCGACTGGCCTGAACTAGGCCTTATAAGAGCGAAATAGGGCCCAAATAAGGAGAAAGCATGATTTTCAAGAGCCAGAATTAGTATTACATAGTTCTGTGCACAATTACTACTAATTAAACTTATTTCTAGTCTTAATCTAAAAGTTTGTTTTTAGTCAAACTTTCAACCCTGATTGGTCAGAACTAGGAATTATAGAGCCGAATAGGGCCCAAACGAAGAGAAAACATGGTTTTCAAAAGCCGAGAGTAGTATTACATAGTTTCTATGTATAATTACTACTGATTAAACTTGTTTCTAGTCTTAATCTGGAAGTTTGACCAAAAATCAAACCTTCAGCCCTAATTGGCTTGAAGTAGGCCTTATAAGAGCCGAAATAGGGTCCAAACGGGGAGAAGACTGTAATCACTTAGAGGGGGGTGAATAGGTGACTAGCTAATCTAATGGTCAATTAATGCGGAATTAAAACTATTAATGCAAACTAAAACTCTTAAGCTAAATACACCAAGTATAACACAAGAGTGTAGCCGAATTTCCCGTGAAGGGCTCTGGACTAACTCCTCAAGATTCCTCTAAATAAGAGTTGAGGTGCCGCGTTGGCTCTCTCGGTTGAATACAAGTGTTAGCAAACAAACCCCAAGCATATAACAATTAGGCACATATATATATCAAGCATATAAAGATAAAGACAATAAGAGCATGCAAGATATAAACAAGTTAGAAATAGAGAGAGAGCAATCGCAAACACGAGAGATTTATTTCGAGGTTCGAGCACACTTGCTCTACGTCTCCGCAAGAACAACACACCGCAAGCCCACTAGCTTGCCGAGGCCGCACCTATACAATGAGCTCTCACTAGAACTCGAAACACCCGCGAACACACAAGTCCGCCTCCTCAAAGCAAAGATGAAGTCTTTGGTGATCACAACACGTTGATCACCTAAAAACAATCTCACAACAAGTCTCCTATAGGATGGATATATCAATGGAAAGCTCAAGTGTTTGTGAGAAAAACAAGGATGGAAGTTGTGGTGAAAAACTCAAGAAACTCTTTTGAAAAAACACTGTTGATAAATTTCCTTTTGAATTGGAAATATTTGCTCTCAAACTAGTGGAGAAAACCTCTGAAATAGATGGGAAAAACTAGGTTTAAAACTCTCCAAAAAATCTTGTTTAAAACAGTCCAAGAAACCTCCATTTTATAGGCCTAGAAAAAACTAGCAGTTGGGGCCAAACATCAGCCTGGACGGCTGTCGGTCGACCGGCCCGGTCGACCGCCAACGGTCAGAAATTCGACCGTTGGAGCCGGTCGACCGGGCTGGGGGCGACCGGGGCTTTCCAGAGAGCATAGCTCTCTGGACGGTCGACCGACCCTCCAGCCAGACTGGCGTGCACGTTCTGTGCACGTCGGTCGACCGACTCCTAGCTCGGTCGACCGGCAGAAGCCAGGACAGGTTCTTTTAGGGATTAAAAACTTGGTATTATGTCTTATATAAAATCCCATAAATTCATGAAAAATCTACAAAAATAGGTTCAGTATAATACTTTGATAAACAAATATGCTTGAGTAAAATCAAGACATGTTACAAACATTTTGAACTATTTTTATAACTTAGAAATTTTAGCATAAAACAAAATCTGTATTTTTCCAAATAGGTTTTTCTAAAACTTCTCCAAATACAAAAACAAGATATTTTAAACACTTCTAAAGCATAGAGTGTATGGATATGATCCACTACACATACATGATGAAATATCTATTTTTTGACAATAAGCACTAAAATAATTTTGGTTAAAACACATGTATATATTAAACTCCAAAAACCAAAACGGTATTTTTCCAAAATGAAAACTCTTTTGTATTTTTTTAAAATAAAAACTCTTTTATGAAAACACATCTAAATCTTGTGTGTGAGTGTATATGGTATACTTGAGCAATCCATCAACTATTCTATCATTTACATTTTATCTAAAACAAAATGTTAATAAAAACAAACCTAGACACAAGTCTTCTCTTACTTCTTGACTTGGTCCAAACTTTGATCCAAAGAGCTAGACTCCTCTTGAGCACTTGATGTGGTCTTGATGCATAGGCTCTTGAATCAAACCGTGTTAGCTCCAAAACTTGACTTTAAATCCTTTGTTGAAGCTAAACACCTACTAAGATCTTGATCATAAATCTGAGACTAAATAAACACAAGATCATTAGTACTATAACTACATGAGTTAATCATCAACAAAACTAGAGTGATGGGCCTTTGGGCCAACAAAGACGTGATTTTCAAGAGCCAAGAGTCATATTACATAGTTTCTATGTATAATTATGACTAACTAAACTTATTTCTAATCTTAGTTTGTAAGTTAGTCAAACTTTTAGCCCCGATTAGCCTAAACTAGACCTTATAAGAGCTGAATATGACCCAAACTAGGAGAAAACATGCTTTTCAAGTGCCTTTAGTGGTATCACGTAGTTTAAATGTTAATTTACAACTAATTAAACTTATCTTTAGTCTTAATTGAGAAGTTTGACTGAAATTTAAACTTCAGGCTCGTTTGGACTTAACTAGACCTTATAAGAACCGAATAGGGCCCAAACGGGGTAAAATATGATTTTCAAGAGCCGAAAATAGTATTACATAGTTTCTTTATATTACTACTACTAATTAAACTTGTTTCTAGTCTTAATTTGAAAGTTTGACTAAATGTCAAACTTTCAACCCCGAATGGCCGAAACTATAAGGGCCGAATCGGGCCCAAACGGGGAGAAAACTTATTTTTCAAAAGCCGTGAGTGGTATGACACAATGGCTATATACAATTACTACTAATTTAACCTTGATTCTAGTCTTAATTTGAAAGTTTGAAAGAAACTCAAACTTTCAGCCCTGATTAGCCTGAACTAGATTTTATCAGAACCGAATGGGGTCCAAACGGGGAGAAAACATGATTTTCAAGAGTCGGAAGTAGTATCACATAGTTTCTATATATAACTACTATTAATTAAACTTGTTTCTATTCTTAATTTTGAAGTTTGACCAAAAGTCAAAACGTTCCCTTCCGATTAGCCTGAACTGGGCCTTATATGAGGAGAATTGGGCCAAACGGGGGGAACATGATTTTCAAGAGCCGTAAGTGATATTAATAGTTTCTATGTACAATAATACTAATTAACCTTGTTTCCAGTGTTAATTGAAAATTTTGATCAAAAGTCAAACTTTTAACCCCGATTGGCCTGAGGTAGGCCTTACAAGAGCTGAATAAGGTCCAGACAGGGAGAAAATGCGATTTTCAAGAGGCGAGAGTAGTATTACATAGTTTCTATGTATAACAACTAGTTTAACTTATTTTTATTCTTAATTTGAAAGTTTGACCAAAAGTCAATCTTTCAATGCTGATTGGCAAAATAGGCCTTATAAGAACCGAATATAGGACCCGAACGGTGAGAAAATTCAATTTTCAAGAGTCGAGAGTAGTACTAAATTGTTTTAATGTATAATTACTACTAATTAAATTTGGTTCTATTCTTAATTGGGAAGTTTGACCAAAAGTCAAACCTTCAGCCCAGATTGGCCTAAAATAGGGCTTATACGAGCCGAATAGTGCCCAAACGAGGAGAAAATGCGGTTTTCAAGAGCCGAGAGTTATATTACATAGTTTTTATATATCATTACTACAAATTAAGCTTGTTTCTAGTTTGAGCCGTAAGTGATATTAATAGTTTCTATGTACAATTAATACTAATTAACCTTTTTCCATTGTTAATTGAAAATTTTGATCAAAATTTAACTTTTAGCCCCGTTTGGCCTGAGCTAGGCTTGCAAGAGCCGAATAAGGCCCAGACAGGGAGAAAATGCGATTTTCAAGAGCCGAGAGTAATATAACATAGTTTCTATATATAACTATTAGTTTAACTTATTTCTATTCTTAACTTGAAAGTCTGACCAAAAGTCAATCTTTCAACGCTAATTGGCCTAAAATAGGCCTTATAAGAGCCGAATATAGGACCTGAACGGGGAGAAAATTTAATTTTCAAGAGTCGAGAGTAGTATTAAATAGTTTTATATGTATAATTACTACTAATTAAATTTGGTTCTACTCTTAATTGGGAAGTTTGACCAAAAGTCAAACCTTCAGCCCAGATTGGCCTAAAATAGGCCTTATACGAGCCGAATAGGGCCCAAACGGGGAGAAAATGCGGTATTCAAGAGCCGGGAGTAGTATTACATAATTTTTATATATCATTACTACAAATTAAGCTTGTTTCTAGTCTTAACTGGGAAGTTTGATCAAAAGTCAAACCTTCATCACTTATTGGCCGAACTGGCCTTATTAGAGCCGAATAGAGCCCAAATAGAAGGAAATAAGATTTTCAAGAGCTGAGAGTGGTATAACACTGTTTCTATGTATAAATACTACTAATTAACCTTGTTGCTAGTGTTACTTGGGAACTTACCAAGGTCAAACTTTCAGCCCTGATTGCCTGAGTTAGGCCTTAAAAGAGCTGATAGGGTCTAAACCGGAACAAAATAAGGTTTACAAGAGCCAACAACAGTATTACATATTTTTCTGTATAATTACTAATAATTAAATTTGTTTATAGTTTTAATTGAGAAGTTTGACCAAATGTCAAACCTTCAATCTTATTGGCCTGAACTAGGCCTTATAAGAGCTGAGTAGGAGCCAAACGGGGAGAAATAGGGTTTTCAGGAGCTGAGTATGGTATTACATAGTTTTTATGTACAATTACTACTAATTAACCTTGTTGCTAGTGTTAATTAGGAATTCTGACTTAAAGTCAAATTTTCAGCCCCGATTGGCATGAAGTAGGCCTTATAAGAGCCGAATAGGACCCAAACGAGATGAAAACATGATTTTAAGAGCTGAGAGTGGTATTACGTAGTTTTTATGTATAATTAATACTAATTAAACTTGTTACTAGTATTAATTGTGAAGTTTTAAAGAAAGTCAAACTTTCAGCCCCGATTAGCCTGAACTAGGCCTAAGAGCCGTTAGGGCCCAAACGGGAGGAAAACTTGATTTTTAAGAGACGTGAGTGGTGTTACATAGTCTCTATATACAATTGCTACTACTTAACCTTATTTCTAGTATTAAAGAGCAAATTTGACTAAAAGTCAAACTTTAGTCTCGATTGGCCTGAATTAGGTCTTAAAAGAGCCGAATAGGGTCAAATAGGAAGAAAAAGAGGTTTTTAAGAGTCAGGAGTAGTATTACATAATTTTATATATAGCTACCATAAATTAAACTGTTTCTATTTTTAATTTGGAAGTTTAACCAAAAGTCAAATTTTTTTCCCGAATTGGCTTGACTAGGCCTTATAAGAGCCGAATATGGCCCAAATGAGAGAAAAACTTGGTTTTCATGAGCCGTAAGTGATATTACATAGTTTTTATATATAATTACTACAAATTAACCTTATTTCTAGTGATAATTGGGAAGTTTGAGTAAAAGTTAAACTTTCAGCCCTGATTAGCCTGAACTAGGCCATATATGAGCCGAATTGGACCAAAACTGGGAGAAAATGCGGTTCAAAAGCCGGGAGTTCTATTTTTAGTTTTTATGTGTAATTACTATTAATTAATTTTTTTATAGTCTTAATTGAGAGTTTTAGTCAAACCTTGAGCCCTTATTGGCCTAAAGTAGGTCTTATAGGAGTCGAATAAGGCCAAATGGGAAAAACAATATTGTTTTCAAGAGCTGCGAGTGTCACTACATAATTATATATACAAATAGTACTAATTAACCTTGTTCTAGTGTTAAATGAGAAGATTGACCAAAAGTCAAGCTGTCAACCCCGAGTAGCCTCAAATGGACCTTATAAGCGCAGAATAAGGTCCAAACAGGGAGAAAATGAGGTTTTTTTGTATAACTACAAGAAATTAAACTTGTCACTATTCTTAATTTTAAAGTTTAACCAAAATTCAACTTGCAGCCCCGATTGAAATGAAGTAGACCTTGTAAGAACCGAAAAGGGTCCAAAGGGGATGAAAACATGGTTTTCAAGAGATGAGGGTGGTATTACATAGTTTTTATACATAATTACTACTAATTGACCATGTTTCTTGTGTTAGTTGGAAAGTTTAACCAAAAGGCAAACTTTCAGGCTTGATAGGCCTGAACCAAGCCTTATAAGAGGTAAATAGGGCCTAAATGGGAGAAAATACAATTTTCAAGAGCCGAGAGTAGTATCATATAGTTATATATATATATATATATATAATTACTTCTAATTAAACTTGTTACTAGTCTTAACTGTGAAGTTTGATAGGAAGTCAAACCATCAGTCTCGATTGGCCTAAACTAGGTCGTATTAGAGCCGAATATGGCCCAAACGGGGAGAAAATGTGACTTTCAAGAGCTCAGAGTTATATTAAATAGTTTTTATGTATAATTATTTCTAATTAAAATTTTTTCTAGTCTTAATTGAGAAGTTTGCTTAAAAGTCAAACCTTCAGTATTTATTGGCCCAAACTAGGCCTTATAAGAGCCGAAAGGGCCTAAAAGGGGGGAAACATGATTTTCAAGAGCTGAGAGTGGTAATACATAGTTTCTATATATAATTACTACTAATTAACCTTGTTGCTAGTGTTATTTGGGAACCTTGACCAAAAGTCAAACTTTCAGCCTTGTTGGCCTGAACTTGGCTTATAAGATCCGAATAGGGCCCAAACAGAGAGAAAATACAGTTTTCAAGAGCCGGGGTAGTATACATAACTTTTATGTATAATTACTACTAATCAAACTTAGTTCTAATCTTAATTAGAAAGTTTGACCAAATGTCAAACTTTCTGCTCCGATTGGCCTGATCTAGGCCTTATGAGCACTGAATAGGATCGAAACGGGAGGTAAACATGATTTTCAAGAGCCTTGAGTCGTATTACGTAGTTTCCATGTACAATTACCACTAATTAATCTTGTTTCCAATGTTAATTGAGAAGTTTGATCAGCCCCGATTGGCCTGAACATGCCTCAAAGAAACGAATAGGGCCTAAAAGGGGAGAAAACGAGGTTTACAAGAGTCAGGAGTAGTATTGCATATTTTTTATATAGAACCACTATAAATTAAACTTGTGCCTATTCCTAATTTTGAAGTTTGACCGAAAGTCAAACTTTCAGCCCCGATTAGCCAAATTAGCCTTATAACCGTTGAATAGGCCTAAATTGGAGGAAAACATAGTTTTCAAGAGCTGTGAGTGGCATTACATTTCTATATACAATTACTACTAACTAACCTTTTTTCTAGCATTAATAGAGAGGTTAGATCAAAAGTCAAACTTTCGGCCTCGTTTGGCCTGAATTAGGCCTTATAAGAGACGAATAGGGCTAAACAGAAAGAAAATATGGTTTTCAAGTGTCGGGAGTAGCAGTAGTATATATTTTTTATGTATAAGTACTATGAATTAAACTTGTTTCTATTCTTAATTTGGAGGTTTGACTAAAAGTCAAATCTTCAATCCCAGTTGGCCTGAACTAGGCCATATAAGAGCCAAATCGATCCCAAATAAGGAGAAATTGCAGTTTTCAAGAGCCGGAAGTAGTATTATATAGTTTTTTATAATTACTACTAATTAAACTTGTTTCAAATCTTAATTAGAAAGTTAGACCAAAAGTCAAACCTTCAGCCCTGATTGGCTTGAACTAGGCCTTATAAGCGCCAAATAGGGTCCAAAAGGAGAAAAAAATGGTTTTTAAGTGCCATGAGTGGTATTACATAGTTTCTATTTAAAATTACTATTAATTACTTTTTTCTAGTGTTAATTTGAGAGTTTGTCCAAAAGTCAAACTTTCAGCCCCGGTAGGCATGAATTAAGCCTTATAAGTGCCAAATAGGGCCAAAACAGGAGGAAAACATGATTTTCAAGAGCCGAGAGTGGTATTACATAGTTTCTACGTGCAATTACTTCTAATTAATCTTTTTCTAGTGTTAATTGGGAAGTTTGATCAAAAGTCAAACTTTCAACCCAGATTGGCATGAACTATGCCTTATAAGAGCTAAATATGGTACCAAACAGAGAGAAAATAGATTTTCAAGAGTGAAGATGAGTATTATGTAATTTTTATGTATAATTACTACTAATTAAACTTGTTTCTATTCTTAATTGGGTAGTTTGACCAAAAGTCAAACTTTCAGCCCAGATTGGCCTGTACTAGGCGTTATAAGAGCCGAATAAGGCCCAAACGGGAGGAAAACATGGTTTTCAAGAGCTGTGAGTGATATTACACAGCTTTTATTTTAATTACTACTAATTAACTTTGTTTCTAGCATTAATTGGTAAGTTTGACCAAAAGTCAAACTTTCAGCCTCGATCGGCCTGAACTAGGCCATATAAGAGCCGAATAGGGCCTAAATAGGAGAAAATAAGGTTTTCAAGAGCCGGCAGTAGTGTTATATGTTTTCAATATAGAATTATTATTAATTTAACTTGTTTATAATTGTAATTGGGAAGTTTGATAAAAAGTCAAACTTTCAGCCCCGATTGCCTGAACTAAGCCTTATAAGAACGAAATAGGGCCCAAACAAGGAGAAAGCATGAGTTTCAAGAGCCAGGAGTAGTATTACATAGTTTTGTACACAATTACTACTAATTAAATGTATTCTAGTCATAATCTAAAAGTTTGTGTTTAGTCAAACTTTCAACCCCGATGGTCAGAATTAGGAATTATAGAGCCGAATAGGGCCCAGACGGGGAGAAAACATGATTTTCAAGAGATGAGAGTAGTATTACATAGTTTTTATGTATAATTACTACAATTGACCATGTTTCTTGTGTTAGTTAGAAAATTTAACTAAAAGGCAAACTTTCAGGCTTGATAGGCCTGAACCAAGCCTTATAAGAGGTAAATAGGGCCTAAATGGGGAGAAAATATCATTTTCAAGAGCCGAGAGTAGTATTTCATAGTTTATATATGTATATAATTACTACTAATTAAACTTGTTATTAGTCTTAACTGTGAAGTTGATAGGAAGTCAAACCATCTGTCCCGATTGGCCTGAACTAGGCCTTATAAGAGCCGAATATGGCCCAAACGGGGAGAAAATGTGATTTTCAATAGCTCAGAGTTATATTACATAGTTTTTATGTATAATTATTTCTAATTAAATTGTTTCTAGTCTTAATTGAGAAGTTTGCTTAAAAGTCAAACCTTCAGCCTTTATTGGCCCGAACTAAGCCTTATAAGAGCCGAAAAGGGCCTAAAAGGGGGGAAAGATGATTTTCAAGAGCTGAGAGTGGTATTACATAGTTTCTATATATAATTACTACTAATTAACCTTGTTGCTAGTGTTATTTGGGAACCTTGACCAAAAGTCAAACTTTCAGCCCTGGTTGGCCTGAACTAGGCCTTATAAGATCTGAATAGAGCCCAAACAGAGAGAAAATACAGTTTTCAAGAGCCGGGAGTAGTATACATAGCTTTTATATATAATTACTACTAATCAAACTTGGTTCTAATCTTAATTGGAAAGTTTGACCAAATGTCAAACTTTCTGTTCCAATTGACCTGAATTAGGCCTTATGAGCACTGAATAAGACCCAAACAGGAGGTAAACATGATTTTCAAGAGCCTTGAGTCATATTACGTAGTTTTCATGTACAATTACCACCAATTAATCTTGTTTCCAATGTTAATTGAGAAGTTTGATCAGCCCCGATTGGCCTGAACATGCCTTAAAGAGCCGAATAAGGCCTAAACGGGGAGAAAACGAGGTTTACAAAGTCAGGAGTAGTATTACATATTTTTTATATATAACCACTATAAATTAAACTTGTGCCTATTCCTAATTTTGAAGTTTGACCGAAAGTCAAACTTTCAGCTCGATTAGCCTAATTAGGCCTTATAACTGTTGAATAGGCCTAAATTGGAGGAAAACATGGTTTTCAAGAGCTGTGAGTGGCATTACATTTCTATGTACAATTACTGCTAATTAACCTTTTTCTAGTATTAATTGAGACGTTAGATCAAAAGTTAAACTTTCAGCCTCGTTTGGCCTGAATTAGACCTTATAAGAGACGAATAAGACCTAAACGGAAAGAAAATGAGGTTTTCAAGTGTTGGGAGTAGCATTATATATTTTTTATTTATAAGTACTATAAATTAAACTTATTTCTATTCTTAATTTAGAGGTATGACTAAAAGTCAAACCTTCAATCCCAGTTGGCCTGAATTAGGCCATATAAGAACCGAATCGAGCCCAAATAAGGAGAAATTGTGGTTTTCAAGAGCCGGGAGTAGTATTACATAGTTTTATATAATTACTATCAATTAAACTTGTTTCAAGTCTTAATTAGAAAGTTGGACCAAAAGTCAAACCTTCAGCCTTGATTGGCTTGAACAAGGCCTTATAAGCGCCAAATAGGGTCCAGAAGGGAGAAAACATGGTTTTTAAGCGCCATGAGTGGTATTACATAGTTTCTATGTAAAATTACTGTTAATTACTTTTTTCTAGTGTTAATTTGAAAGTTTGACCAAAAGTCGAACTTTCAGCCCCGATTGGCATGAACTAAGCCTTATAAGTGCCAAATTGGGCCAAAACAGGAGGAAACATGATTTTCAAGAGCTGAGAGTGGTATTACATAGTTTCTATATGCAATTACTTCTAATTAACCTTTTTTCTAGTGTAAATTAAGAAGTTTGATCAAAAGTCAAACTTTCAGCCCAGATTGGCATAAACTATGCTTTATAAGAGCTGATTATAGGACCAAACGGGGAGAAAATAGATTTTCAAGAGTCAGGACGAGTATTATATAATTTTATGTATAATTACTACTAATTAAACTTTCTTCTATTCTTAATTGGGTAGTTTGACCAAAAGTCAAATATTTAGCCCAGATAGGCATGTACTAGGTCTTATAAGGGCCGAATAAGGCCCAAACGGGAGGAAAACATGATTTTCAAGAGCCGTGAGTGATATTACACAGTTTTTATTTTAATTACATCTATCTAACATTGTTTCTAGCATTAATTGACAAGTTTGACCAAAAGTCAAATTTTCAGCCTCGATCGGCCTGAACTAGGCCATATAAGAGCCGAATAGGGCCTAAATAAGAGAAAATAAGGTTTTCAAGAGCCGGCAGTAGTGTTATATGGTTTCAATATAGAATTATTAATTAAACTTGTTTCTAATGTAATTGGAAAGTTTGATAAAAAGTCAAGCTTTCAGCCCCGATTGGCCTGAACTCGGCCTTATGAGAGTGAAATAGGGCCTGAATAAGGAGAAAGTATGATTTTCAAGAGGTAGGAGTAGTATTACATAGTTTTTATGCACAATTACTAATAATTAAACTTATTTCTAGTCTTAATCTGGAAGTTTGTGTTTAGTCAAACTTTCAACCCCGATTAGTCAGAACTAGGAATTATAGAGCCGAATAGGGCCCAAACTGGGATAAAACATGGTTTTCAAAAGTCGAGAATAGTATTACATGATTTCTATGTATAATTACTACTGATTAAACTTATTTCTAGTCTTAATCTGAAAGTTTGGCCAAAAGTCAAACCTTCAGCCCTAATTGGCTTGAAGTAGGCCTTATAAGAGCCGAAATAGGGCCCAAACGGGGAGAAGACGTGGTTTTCAAGAGCCGAGAGTCATATTACATAGTTTTTATTTACAATTATGACTAAATAAACTTATTTCTAGTCTTAGTTTGCAAGTTAGTCAAACTTTTAGCCCCGATTGGCCTAAACTAGACCTTATAAGAGCTGAATATGGCCCAAACTAGGAGAAAACATGCTTTTCAAGTGCCTTTAGTGGTATCACATAGTTTAAATGTTAATTTACAACTAATTAAACTTGTCTTTAGTCTTAATTGAGAAGTTTTACTGAAATTTAAACTTCAGGCTCGATTGGACTTAACTAGGCCTTATAAGAACCGAATAGGGCCAAACGGGGGTAAAATATGATTTTCAACAGCCGAAAATAGTATTACATAGTTTCTCTGTATTAACTACTATTAATTAAACTTGTTTCTAGTCTTATTTTGTAAGTTTGACCAAAAGTCAAACTTTCAACCCCGAATGGCCGAAACTATAAGAGCCGAAAACAGGGAGAAAACTTATTTTTCAAAAGCCGTGAGTGGTATGACACAATGCCTATATACAATTACTACTAATTTAACCTTAATTCCAATCTTAATTTGAAAGTTTGGAAGAAAGTCAAACTTTCAGCCCTGATTAGCCTGAACTAGATCTTATCGGAACCGAATTTGGTCCAAACGGGGAGAAAACATGATTTTCAAGAGTCAGAAGTAGTATCACATAGTTTCTATATATGACTACTATTAATTAAACTTGTTTCTACTCTTAATTTTGAAGTTTGACCAAAAGTCAAACGTTCACTCCCGATTAGCCTGAACTAGGCATTATATGAGGAGAATTAGGCTAAACGGGGGGAACATGATTTTTAAGAGCCGTAAGTGATATTAATAGTTTCTATGTACAATTAATACTAATTAACCTTGTTTCCATTGTTAATTGGAAAATTTGATCAAAAGTCAAACTTTTAGCCTCGATTAGCCTGAGCTAGGCCTTACAAGAGCCGAATTAGGCCCAAATAGGGAGAAAATGTGGTTTTCAAGAGCCGAGAGTAGTATTACATAGTTTCTATATATAACTATTAGTTTAACTTATTTTTATTCTTAATTTGAATGTTTGACTAAAAGTCAGTCTTTCAACGCTGATTGGCCTAAAATTAGGCCTTATAAGAGCCGAATATAGGACTCGAACGGGGAGAAAATTCAATTTTCAAGAGTCAAAAGTAGTATTAAATAGTTTTATGTATAATTACTACTAATTAAATTTGGTTCTATTTTAAATGAAGTTTGACCAAAAGTCAAACCTTCAGCCCAAATTGGCCTAAAATAGGCCTTATACGAGCCGAATAAGGGTAAACAGAGAGAAAATGAGGTTTTCAAGAGCCGAGAGTAGTATTACATAGTTTTTATATATCATGACTACAAATTAAGCTTATTTCTAGTCTTAACTGGGAAGTTTGATCAAAAGTCAAACCTTCAGCCCTTATTGGCCTGAACTGGCCTTATAAGAGCCGAATAGAGCCCAAATAGAAGGAAACAAGATTTTCAAGAGCTGAGAGTCGTATTACATAGTTTCTATGTATAAATACTACTAATTAACCTTATTGCTGGTGTTATTGGAAACTTTGACCAAGGTCAAACTTTCAGTCCTAGTTGGCCTGAATTGGGAAGTTTGACCAAAAGTCAAACTTTCAGCCTCGATTAGCCTGAACTAGGCCTTATAAGAGACAAATATGGCCCAAAGGGGAAAAAAATAAGGTTTTCATGAGCCAAGATTAGCATTACATAGTTTTTGTGTATAATTACTTTAAATTGAACTTGTCACTATTCTTAATTTGGAAGTTTGAGAAAAGTCAAACTTTCCGCCCCGAGTCGCATGAAATAGGCCTTATAAGGTCGGGCCTTATAAGAGTCGAATACGGCCCAAACGGAAGGAAAAATATGGTTTTCATGAGCTAATATTGGTATAAAATAGTTTCTATATACATTTAATACTAATTAATCTTATTTCTAGCGTTAAGTAGTAAGTTTGACCAAATTTAAACTTTCAACCCTGATTGGCGTGAACTAGGCCTTAAAAGACCCGAATAGGGCCTAAACGGGGAGAAAATGTGATTTTCAAGAGTCAGGAGTAGCATTACATAGTTTTTATATATAATTACTGCTATTTAAACTTGTTTCCAGTCTTAGTAGGGAAGTTTGAGCTAAAGTCAAACTTTCTGCCCTGATTGACCTAAACTAGGTCTTATTAGAGGCGAATATGGCCTAAACGGAAGAAAATATAGTTTTAAAGAGCCGGATTTAATATTACATAGTTTCTATGTACTTACTAGTAATTAAACTTTTTTAGGCTTAATCTGGATGTTTAAACAAAAGTCAAACTTTCAACTTTGATTAGCCTGAATTAGACCTTATAAAAGCTGAATAGGGCCTAAACGGGGAGAAAACATGATTTTGAAAAGCTGAGAGTAGTATTACATAGTTTTTATGTATAAATACTACTAATTAACTTGTTTCTACTCTTAATTTTGAAGTTTGACCAAAAGTTAAACTTTCAGCCCCGTTAGCTTGAACTAGGCCTTATATGAGCCCAATTAGGCCCCAAATGGGAGAAAATACGATTTTCAAGGGCCGAGAGTAGCATTACATAGTTTTTATGTATTATTACTATTAATTACACTTTTTTATGCCTTAATTAGAAAGTTAGATCAAAAGTCAAACCTTTAAACCTGATTGGCCTGAACTAGGCCTTATAAGAGCCAAATATGGGTCAAATGTGAGGAAAATATGGTTTTCAAGAGCTGTACATAGTTTCTATGTACAATTGCTACAAGTTAACCATTTTTCTCTTCTTAATTAGAAAGTTTGACCAAAAGTCAAATCTTCAGATCTTTTTTGCCCAAGTAGGCCTTAAAAGAGCTGAATAAGACCCAAATGCGAGGAAAACATTGTTTTCAAGAGCTAAAAGTAGTATTACATAATTTCTATGTACAATTACTACTAATTAATATTGTTTTCTATTGTTAATTAGAAAATTTGACTAAAAGCCAAACTTTCAACCTCGATTGGCCTGTATTAGGGCCCTGTAAGAGCCAAATAGGCCTAAATGGGAGAAAATATGGTTTTCAAGAGCCGGAAGCACTGTTACATTGTTATTATATATATTTCTACTATTTAAAATTATTTCTAGTTTAATTTGAACGTTAGATAAAAAATCAGACTTTTAGCCCCGATCAGTCTGAACTAGGCCTTATATGAGCTGAATAGGCTCCAAACGGGAGGAAAATATGATTTTCAAGAGCCATGAGTGATATTACATAGTTTTTATGTATAATTACTACTAATTAAACTTGTTCCTAATCTTAATTTGGGTGTTTGACCAAAAGTCATGCGTTTAGCCCTTATTAGCCTGAAGTAGACCTTATAAGACTCGAATAGACCCAAACGGGAGAAAACGTGATTTTCAAGAGCTTCGAGTAGTATTACATAGTGTCTGTATAATTATTACTAATTAACCTTGTTTCTAATTTTAATTAGAAAGTTAGGCCAAAAGTCAAACTTTCAGCCCCGATTGGCCTGAATTAGGCCTTTTAAGAGTCCGTAGGACCCAAACAGGAGGAAACATGATTTTCAAGAGCCTGAGTGGTAAAACATAGTTTTTATGGATAATTACTACTAATTAATATTTTTTCTAGTGTTAATTGAGAAGTTTGAATGAAAATCAAACTTTTAGGCCCGACTGGCTTGAACTAGGTTTTATAAGAGCAGAATCAGGTCCAAACGGGGTGAAAATAAGATTCCAGGAGCAGTATAACCTAGTTTTTATGTATAACTACTATAAATTAAACTTATTTCTATTCTTAATTTGAAAGTTTGACTAAAAGCCAAACTTCAAGTCTCGGTAGGCTTGAAATAGGCTGTATAAGAGCCGAATAGGGCCCCATACGGGAGGAAAGCATGGTTTTCAAGAACCGTGAGTGGTATTACATAGTTTCTATATACAACTACTACTAATTAACCTAGTTTCTAGTGTTAATTAGAAAGTTTGACTAAAGCTCCAGCTGAAAACTTTCAGCCCCGATTAACCTGAACTAGGCCTTAAAATAGCCGAATAGGGCCTAAACGTAAGGAAAACTTGGTTTCAAAGAGCTGAGAGTGGTACTACATAGTTTCTATATATAACTACTACATAATAACTTTATTTCTAGTGTCAATTGGGAAGTTTGACTGAAGGTCAAACTTTCAACCCTGATTGGCCTGAATTAGGCCTCATAAATGCCGAATAGGGCCCAAACAGGGAGAAAATGTGGTTTTCAAGATTTAAGAGTAATATTATATTGTATTTATGCATAATTACTACTAATTAAACTTGTTTATACTCTTAATTGGGATGTTTAACCAAAAGTCAAATCTTCAGCCTTTACTGGCCTGAACTAGGCCTTATTAGAGCCCGAATGGGGCCAAAACGGGGAGAAACATGGTTTTCAAGAGCCCTAAGTGATATTACATTGTATCAGTATTATTACTACCAATTAATATTGTTTCTAATCTTAAATTAAAAGTTTGACTAAAAGTCGATTGGGCTGACCTAAGCCTTATAAGAACTGAATAGTGCCCAAATGGGGAGAAAATGGAGTTTTCAAGAGCCAGGAGTAGTATTACATAGTTTTTATGTATAATTACTACTAATTAAACTTGTTTCTAATCTTAATTGGGAAGTTAGACCAAAAGTCAAACCTTCAGCCCCGATTGGCGTGAATTAGGCCTTAAGAGCGAAATAGGGCCCAAACGGGAGGAAAACATGATTTTCAAAAGTCATGAGGGGTATTACATAGTTTTAATATACAATTACTACGAATTAATCTTTTTTCTAATCTTAATTGAGAAGTTTGACCAAAAGTTAAACCTTCATATCTTATTAGCCTGAAGTAGGCTTTAAAAGAGTCGAATAGGGCCCAAACGGGAGCCGAACAAGGTTTTCAAGAGCTTAAGGTGGTACTACATAGTTTTTACGTACAAAGACTACTAATTAACATTATTTTTATTGTTAATTGGAATGTTTGACCAAAAGTCAAACTTTCATCCCCCGATTGGCCTGAACAAGGCCTTATAGAGCCTAATAGGGCTCAAACGGGGAGAAAATGCATTTTTCAAGAGCCGGGAGTAGTATTACATAGTTTTTATATAATATTACTACTAATTAAAATTGGTTCTAGTCTTAATTGGAAAGTTAGACCAAAAGTCAAATCTTCAGCCCTGATTGGCTTGAATTAGGACTTATAAGAGCCGAATTGGGCCCAAACGGGAAGAAAACATGATTTTCAAGAGGCATGAGTGGTATTACATAATTTTACTAATTAAACTTGTTTCTAATTTAATTGGGAATATTGATCAAAAGTCAAACCTTCAGTTCTTATTGGCCTGAAATAGGCCTTATATAAGAGCCGAATATAGCCCAAACGTAAGGAAACTTGGTTTTCAAGAGCTAAGAGTGGTATTACATAGTTTTTAGGTTTTATTACTATAAATTAAACTTATTTCTATTGATAATTAGGAAGTTTGACCAAAAGTCAAACTTTCAGCCCGGATTGTCTTGGATTAGGCCTCATAAGAGCCGAATAGGGCCCAAACGGTGAGAACATGCGGTTTTCAAGATTAGGGAGTAGTATTACAGAGTTTTTATATGTAATTACTACAAATTAAAAATTTTTCTATTCTTAATTGGGATGTTTCACCAAAAGTCAAATATTCAGCCTTTATTAGCTTGAATTAGGGCCTTACAAGAACCAAATTGGGGCCAAACGGTGAGAAAACGTAATTTTTAAGAGTCCTGAGTGACATTACATTGTGTTTGTGCAATTACTACTAATTAATCTTTTGTCTAGTGTTACTTGAGAAGTTTGACCAAAATCAGCCCCGATTGGCCTGAACTAGGCCTTTTATAAAAGCCAATTAGGGCCTAAAGGAAGAAAATGAGGTTTTCAAAGTAGTATTACATAGTTTTTTATATATAACTACTATAAATTAAAGGTGTTTCCATTCTTAATTTAGAAGTTTAACCAAAAGTCAAACTTTCAACCCTGATTGGCCTGAATTAGGCCTCATAAGAGACGAATAAGGCCAAATGGGAGGAAAACATAGTTTTCAAGTGTCATAAGTGGTATTACATAGCTCTATGTACAATTACTTCTTATTAACCTTGTTTCTCGTGTTAATTGGGATGTTTAACTAAAAGTAAAAATTTCAACTCTGATTGGTCTAAACTAGGCCTTATTAAGAGCCGAAAATGAGGAGAAAATGCAGTTTTCAAGAGTCTGGAGTAGTATTACATAATTTTTAAGTATAATTACTATTAATTAAACTTATTTCCAGTATTAATTGGGATATTTGACCAAAGTTAAACTTTCAGCCCCGATTAGCCTGAAGTAGGCCATATAGGAGCCGAATAGGGCCCAAACGGGTGGAAAACATGGTTTTCAAGAGTTGAGAGTGGTATTACATATTTTCTATATACATTTCTACTAATTAACCTAGTGTTAATTGGGAAGTTCATTTGAATGTTAATTTTTCAGCCCCAATTGGGCTGAACTATGCCATTTATAAGAGCCGAATAAGGCCTAAACGGGGAGAAAATGAGGTTTTCAAGAGCCGAGAGTAGTATTACACAGTTTTTATTTATAATTTCTATCAATTAAACTTGTTTCTTTTCTTAATTTGAAAGTTTGATCAAAAATCAAAATTTTAGTCCCGACTCGCCTGAACTAGGCCTTATAAGAGTCGAACAGGGCCCCAACGGGAGGAAAACATGGTTTTCAAGAACCGTGAGTGGTATTACATAGTTTTTATGTACCAATACTTCTAATTAACCTTTTTTCTTGTGTTAATTGGGAAGTTTGACTAAAAGTCAAATTTTCAGGCCTGATTGCCTGAACTAGACCTTATAAGAGCCGAGTTAGGCCTAAATGGGGAGAAATACAGTTTTCAAGAGCCGAGAAAAGTATTACGTATTTTTTATGTATAATTACTACTAATTAAACTTGTTTCTAATCTTAATTGGATCCTTTAACCAAAAGTCAAATCTTCAGCCCTTATATTGGCCTGAAGGCCTTATAAAAGCCGACTAGGGTAAAAACGGGAGGAAAATATGATTTTCAAGAGCTGAGAGTGGTATTACAAAGTTCCTATGTTCAATTACTACTAATTAATATTTTTTCTTATATTAATTAGGAAGTTTGACAAAAAGTCAAACTTTCAGTCTCGATTGGCCTGACTAAGGCTTTATGAGAGCCGGATAGGACCTAAACGGGGTGAAAATGCGGATTTCAAGAGCCGAGAGTAGTTTTACATGGTTTTTTATGTATAATACTACTAATTTAACTTGTTTCTAATCCTAATTGGGATGTTTGATAAAAAGTCAAATCTTCAGCCCTTATTAGCCTGAACTATGCCTTATAAAAGCCAAATAACGCCCAACGAGGAGAAAATATGGTTTTCAAAAGTAGTGAGTGGTAGTACAAAGTGTCTGTACAATTACTATTAATTAACTTTGTTTCAAGTAATAATTGAAAAGTTTACCAAAAAATTCAAACTTTCAACTCCGTTTGACAGGAACTAGGCCTTGAATAAGACCAAAATAGGAGGAAAACATAGTTTTCAAGAGCCATGAGTGGTATTACATAGTTTTTATGTACAATTACTACTAATTAACCTAATTTCTAGTGTTATTTGAGCAGTTGATGAAAGGTCAAATTTCAGCCCGATTGGCCTGAACTAGGCTTTATACGAGTCGAATAGGGCCCAAACGGGGAGAAAATAAGGTTTTCAAGAGCAGAGAGTTATATTACATAGTTTTTATGTATAACTGATATAAATTAAACTCGTTACTTTTCTTAATTTAGTAATTTGACCAAAAGTCAAACTTTCAAGCTCAATTGGAATGAACTAGGCCTTATAAGAGCTGTAGGGCCCAAACAGGAGAAAACATGGTTTTCAGAAGCTGAGAGACGTGTTACATAGTTTCTATGTACAATTATTACTAATTAACCTTGTTACTACAAGTATTATTGGGAAATTTAACTAAAAGTCAAACTTTCAATGCTGATTGTCTGAACTTGGCCTTATAAGAGCCGAATAGGGCCCAAATGGGGAGAAATTGCGGTTCTCAATAGCCATGAGTAGTATTATGTAGTTTTTATTTATAATTACTAATAATTAAACTTATTTCTACTCTTAATTGGAACATTTGACTAAAAGTTAAACCTTCAGCCCTTATATTAGCCTGAACTTGCCTTATAAGAGCCGAATAGGGCCCAAACAGGAGGAAACATGGTTTTCAAGAGATGAGAGTGGTATTACATAGTTTCTGTGTACAATTACTACTAAATAAACTTGTTTCTAATTTAATCTAAAAGTTTGACCAAAAGTCAAACTTTCAGCCCTGATTGACCTAA
Source organism: Agave tequilana (assembly GCA_038442645.1). NCBI lineage: Eukaryota > Viridiplantae > Streptophyta > Magnoliopsida > Asparagales > Asparagaceae > Agave > Agave tequilana. Next base: position 77,026 of record JAVJIF010001568.1, on the reverse strand, counting down.
ATTAGAACTTATAAGAGTCGAATAGGGCCATACAGCGAGAAAACGTGATTTTCAAGAGGCAAAAGTAGTATTACATAATTTCTATGTACAATTACTACTAATAAAACTTGTTTCTAATCTTAATCTGGAAGGTTGACCAAAAGTCAAACTATCATCCCTGATTGAAATGAACTCGGCCTTATAAGAGCTGAATAGGGTCTTAACGGGGAGAAAATGTGGTTTTCACGATCCGAGAGTAGTATTACATAGTTTCTATGTACAATTACTGCTAATTAAACTTGTTTCTAGTTTTAATCTGGTAGTTTGACCAAAAGTCAGACTTTCAGCCCTGATTGACCTAAACTGGCCTTATAAGAGTTGAATAGGAACCAAATAGAGAAAAATGTAGTTTTCAAGAGCCAGAAGTAGTATTACATAATGTCTATGTACAATTACTACTAACTAAACTTGTTTTAAGTCTTAATCTTGAATTTTGACTAAAATTTAAACTTTCATCCCCGATTGGCCTAAACTCATCCTTATTAAGAGCCGAATAGGGCCCAAACGCGGAGAAAAACATGGTTTTCAAGATCCGGGAGTAGTATTACGTAGTTTCTATATACAATTACTACCAATTAAACTTGTTTTCAGTTTTAATTTGAAAGTTTGACCTAAAGTTAAACTTTCATCCCCGATTGGCCTAAATAGGCCTTATAAGAGCTGAACAGAGGCAAAACAGGGAGAAATCGTGGTTTTCTAAGAGTCGGGAGTAGTGTTATATAGTTTCAATATACAATTATGCTAATTAAACTTGTTTCTACTCTTAATCTAGAAGTTTGATCAAAAGTCAAACTTTCAGCTCCGATTACCTTAAACTAGGCCTTATAAGAGCCGAATAGGACCCTAACAGGAAGAAAACGTGGTTTTCAAGAGCCATGAGTAGTATTACAAAATTTCTATGTACAATTACTACTAATTAAATTTGTTTCTAATCTTAATCTAGAAGTTTGACCAAAGTCAAACCTTTATCCCTACTTGGCATGAACTCGACCTTATAAGAGCTGAACAGGGCCTTAGCAGGGAGAAAATGTGGTTTTCATGATTGGCATGAACTCGGCCTTATAAGAACCGAGTAGGGCCTAAACGGGGAGAAAATGGTATTTTCAAGATCCGTGAGAAGTATTACATTATTTCTACGTAAAATTACTACTAATTAAACTTGTTTCTAGTTTTAATTTAGAAGTTTGACCTAAAGTCATTTTTCAGCCTCAATTGACCTGAATTAGGCCTTGTAAGAGACGAATAGGGCCCAAAAGGAAGAAAACATGGTTTTTAAGAGTCGTGAGTAGTATTATATAGTCTCTATATAGAATTACAACTAATTAAACTTGTTTCTACCTTAATTCGAAAATTTGATCAAAAGTCAAACTTTCAAGCCCGATCGGCCTGAAATGAGGCCTTATAAGTGCCGAATAGGGCCCTAATGGGGAGAAAGTGAGGTTTTCAAGAGCCGGAGTAAAATTACATTGTTTATGTATAATTACTACTATTAAACTTGTTTCTATCTTAATTAGAAAGTTTGATCCAAATGCAAGCTTTCAGCCCCAATTGCTCTTAACTCGGTTTTATAAGAGCCAAATAGGCTCAAATGCGGAGAAAACATGGTTTGTCAAGAGCCGAATATAGTATTACATAGTTTTAATGTATAATTACTACTAATTAAACTTGTTTCTAGTCGTAATCTGAAAGTTTGACCAAAAGACAAATTTTCAGCACCAATTGATCTAAACTAGGCCTTATAAAAGTCGAATATGGCCCAAACGGGGAGAAAACATGATTTTCAAGAGCCGAGAGTAGTATTATATAGTTTTTATGAAGAATTACTACTAATTAAACTTGCTTCTAGTCTTAATTAAGAAGTTTGACTAAAAGTCAAGCTTTCAGCCCCGTTGGCTTGAACTTGGCCTTATAAAAGACAAATAGTGCCCAAACATGGAGAAAACGTGATTTTCAAGAGTTAAGAGTAGTATTACATAATTTTTATGTATAATTACTACTATGTAAACTTATTTCAGTCTTAATCTGAATGTTTGACTTTAGACAAATTTTCAGCCCCGATTAGCCTAAACTAGGTCTTCTAGGAGCCAATAGGTCCAAACAGGGAGAAAATGTGATTTTTAAAAGTCAGGAGTAGTATTAAGTTTATATGTAGATTTACTACTAATTAAATTTTTTTTAGTTTTAATCAAGAAGTTTGACCAAAAGTCAAATTTTCAGCCCCGATTGGCTTGAATTAGGCCTTATAAGAGCTGAATTGGGCCCAAACATGGAGAAAATAAGGTTTTCAAGAGTCTGGAGTAGTATTACATAGTTTTTTTATTACAAATAATTAAACATGTTTCTTCTAGTCTTACTTGGGTAGTTTGATCAAAAGTCAAACTTTTTGCCTGGTTAGCTTGAACTTGGCCTTATGAGAGCCGAATAGGGCCTAAATAGAGAGAAAACGTGATTTTACAGGGCTGAGAGTAGTATTACATAGTTTCTATTTATAATAACTATTGATTAAACTTATTTCTAATCTTAATTTGAAAATTTGACCAAAAGTCAATCTTTCAGCCCTGATTGGCTTGAACTAGGCTTATAAGAGTCGAATCGGGTCCAAATGAGGAGAAAACATGATTTTCAAGAGTCAGGAGTAGTATTATATAGTTTCTATGTATATCTACTACTAATTTAACTTGTTTCTATAATTTGAAAGTTTGACTAAAAGCTAAACTTTCGGCTCCAATTAGCCTGCACTAGGTCCTATATGAGCCGAATAGGGCTCAAACGAAAGAAAAACATGGTATATTCAAGAGCCGTGAGAGGTACGACATAGTTTATATATATATATATATATATATATATATATATATATATATATATATATATATATATATATATATATATATATATATATATATATATATATATATTTTTACTAATTAACCTTTGTTTTTAATGATAATTGTGAAGCTTAATGAAAAATCAAACTTTCCGCCTCGATTGGTCTAAACTAGGCCTTATAAGAGCCGAATATGGCCCAAAGGGGAAGAAAACATGGTTTTCAAGAGTTGAGAGTAGTATTACATAGTTTTTATGTATAACTACTACTAATTAAACTTGTTTCTACTCTTAATTTGAAAGTTTGATTAAAGAGTCAAACTTTCAGCACTGCTTTGCTTGAACTAGGCCTTATAAGAGCCGAATGGGGCCAAAGGGGAGAAAAACATGATTTTCAAGCGCCGTGAGTGGTATTACATAATTTCTTATGTACATTTCTACTAATTAACATTGTTTCTACTGTTAATTGAAAGTTTGACCAAAAGTAAACTTTTAGCCCTAATTGGCGATCTAGGCCTTATAAGAGCAGAATAGGGCCCAAAGGGGAGAAAATACGATTTTCAAGAGTCAGGAGTAGTATTTTGTAGTTTTTATGTATAACTACTACTAATTAAACTTGTTTATATTTTTAATTTAGATATTTTACCAAAAGTCAAATTTTCTGTGACGATTGGCCTGAACTAGGTCTTATAAGACCCGAATAGGGCCTAAACTAGAGAAAAACTTAGTATTCAAGAGCCGAAAAGGGCTTAAACAAAGAGAAAATGTGTATTTCAATATCTATGAGTGGTATTTCGTAGTGTCTACATATAATTATTACTAATTAACCTTATTTTCTAGTCTTAGTTGGAAAGTTTGACCAAAAGTCAAACTTTCAGCCCCATTAGCCTGAACTTGGCCTTTTAAGAAAAGAATAGGGCCCTTTCGGGGAGAAAATGGGACAAGAATCGGGAGTAGTATTACATATTTTTTATGTATAACTGCTACTAATTAAGCTTGTTGTATTTTTAACATGAAAGTTTGACCAAAAGTCAAAAATTCAGCCCTGATTGGCTAGAATTAGGCCATATAAAGCTGAATAGGGCTCAAATGGAAAGAAAACATGGTTTTCAAGAGCCGTAAGTGGTAATACATAATTCTATATATAACTACTACTAATTAACTTTATTTCTAGTGTTAGTTGGGAAGTTTGACCAAAAGTCAAATTTTTAGTCATGATTAGTCTTAACTAGGCCTTCTATCATAAGAGCCGAATAGGGCCTAAATAAGAAGAAAATGCCATTTTCAGTACCCGAAAGTAGTATTTCATAGTTTTTATAATAATGACTACTAATTAAGCTTGTTTCTAGTCTTAATAGGGAAGTTTGACCAAAAGTCAAACCTTCAGCCCTTATTGGCCTGAACTAGGCCTTATTATAAAAGCTGAACTGAGAAAATGAGGTTTTCAGGAGTCAGAAGTAGTATTACCTAGTTTTATGTGTTACCACTAACAAACTTGTTTCTTTTAGTCTTAATTGGGTAGTTTGATCAAAAGTCAACTTTCAGCCCCGATTGACTTGAACTTAGCCTTATAAGAGCCAGAATGGGCCCTAAACTGAGAATAAATATTGTTTTAAAGAGCCCAGAGTAGTATTACATAGATTTTATTTACAATAACTATTAATTAAATTTGTTTCATGTCTTAATCAGGAATAATCAAACTTTCAGCCCCGATTGGCTTGAACTAGGCTTATAAGAGTCGAATAGGGCCCAATAAGAAGAAAACATGGTATTCAAGAGCAGTGAAAGGTATTACATAGGCTTTATGTAAAATTCTACTAATTAAATTTTTTCTAGTGTTAATTTAGGAAGTTTGATTAAAAGTTAAACTTTCAACTCATACTGGCCTGAATTAGACCTTATAGGAGCTAAATGGTCCCAAACGTGAAGAAAACATGGTTTTCAAAAGCAGGGAGTAGTATTATAATATTTTTATGTATAACAACAATTAATTAAACTTGTTTCTATTCTTATTTAGAAGTTTGACCAAAAGTCAAACTTTTAGCTCGGATTGGCCTAAACTAGGCCTTATCAGAGCCGAATAGGGCCCAAACGGAAGAAAAACATGATTTTCAAGAGTCATGAGTGGTATTACATTGCTTTTATATATAATTTTACTAATTAAACTTGTTTCTAGATTTAATTGGGAGTATTGACTAAAGGTCAAACCTTCAGCCCTTATTGGCCTGAATTAGGCCTTATATCAGAGCCGAATAGGACCCAAACGTAAGGAAACTTGGTTTTCAAGAGCTGATAGTGGTATTATATAGTTTTTTTTTACTCTAGTACTACAAATTAAACTTATTTCTATTGATAATTAGGAAGTTTGATCGAAAGTCAAACTTTCGGCCCAGATTAGCTTGGACTAGGCCTCATTAGTGCCGAATAGGGCCCAAACGGGGAGAACATATGGTTTTCAAGATCCGAGAGTAATATTACAGAGTTTTATGTGTAATTACTACTAATTAATTTTTTTCCTAGTCTTATTGAATGTTTCACCAAAAGTCAAATCTTCAGCCTTTATAGGCCTGAATTAGGGTCTTATAGGAACAAAATTGGGGCCAAACGGCAGAAAACGTGATTTTTAAGAGCCCTGAGTGACATTACATTGTGTCTGTATAATTAATACTAATTAATCTTTTTTCTAGTGTTACTTGAGAAGTTTGACCAAAAGTCAAAGTTTCAGCCCCGATGGGCCTAAATTAGGCCTTTTATAAAAGCAATAGGGCCTAAACGGGAAGAAAATGACTTTTCAAGAGCCTAGAGTAGTATTACATAGTTTTTTTTTTATATAACTACTATAAATTAAAGTTATTTCTATTCTTAATTTGGAAGTTTGATCAAAAGTCAAACTTTCAATCTTGATTGGCCTGAATTAGGCCTTATAAGAGACAAATAAGGCCCAAATGGGAGGAAAACATAGTTTTCAAGAATCATGAGTGATATCACATAGTTCTATGTACAATTCTACATATTAACCTTGTTTCTCGTGTTAATTGAGAAGTTTATCCAAAAGTCAAACTTTCAGCTCCGATTGGCCTGAACTAGGCCTTATAAGAGCCGAAAATGAGGAGAAAATGCAGTTTTCAAGAGTCGGGAGTAGTATTATATAGATTTTAAATATAATTACTATTAATTAAACTTATTTCTAGTATTAATTGGGATATTTGATCAAAAGCCAAATCCTCAACCCCGATTGGCTAGGCCTTTTTGGAGGCGAATAGGGCGACGGGTGGGATCATGGTTTTCAAGAGTTGAAAGTGGTATTACATATTTTTTTATATACAATTTGTACTAATTAACCTAGTGTTAATTGAGAAGTTCGTTTTAATGTCAATTTTTCAGCCCCGATTGGCCTGAATTAGGCCTTTTATAAGAGCCGAGTAAGGTCTAAACTGGAAGAAAATGAGGTTTTGAAGAGCTGAGAGTAGTATTATATAATTTTTATGTATAACTACTATAAATTAAACTTGTTTCTATTCTTAATTTGGAAGTTTGACAAAAAGTCAAACTTTCAGCTTCATTTGACCTGAACTAGGCCTTATGAGAGCCGAATAAGGCCCAAAGTGGAGGAAAACATGATTTTCAAGAGTCGTTACTAGTTTTACATAGTTTTTAAATATAATTACTACTAATTAACCTTGTTTCAAATGTTAATTAGGAACTGTGACCAAAAATCAAATTTTCAACTCTGAATCGACGAACTAAGCCTTATGAGAACTAAAAACAGGGAGAAAATCCATTTTTCAAGAGCCGAGAGTAGTATTACATATTTTTTATGTATAATGACTACTAATTAAACCTGTTTCTAGTCTTAATTAGAATATTTGATAAAAAGTCAAATCTTTAGCCCTTATTGGTCTGAACTAGACTTATAAGAACCGAATATAGGGCCCAAACGAGGAGAAAATGCGGTTTTCAAGAGTCATGAGTGGTTTTACATTGTTCTGTCTAATTACTACTAGTTAACCTTATTTCTAGTCTTAATTGAAAAGTTTGATCAAAAATTAAACTTTCAGCCATGATTTGCTCGAGCAAGGCCTTATAAGAGCCGAATAGGGGCTAAACAGGGAGAAAATGAGATTTTCAAGAGCCGAAAGTAGTATTATATAGTTTTTATGTATAACTATTATCATTTAAACTTGTTTCTGTTCTTAATTTGAAAGTTTGCCCAAATGTCAAATTTTCAGCCCTGAATGGCCGGAACTAGGCCTTATGAGAGCCGAATAAGGCCCAAACGGGAGGAAAATACGATTTCAAGAGCCATGAGTGGTATTAAATAGTTCTATAGACAATACTAATTATCCTTGTTTCTAGGGTTAATTAGGAAGTTTAACTAAAAGTTAAACTTTCAGCCCCGATTAGCCTGGACTAGGCCTTTTAAGAGTCAAAAATAGGGAGAAAATGTAGTTTTAAGAGCCGAGAGTAGTTAGTTTTTGTGAATAATTACTACTAATTAAACTTATTTCCAGTCTTAATTTAGATATTTTGACCAAAAGTCAAACCTGCAGCCCTGATTGGCCTGAACTAAGCCTTATAAGAGCCGAATATGGCCTAAACGAGCTGAAAAATGGTTTTCAAGAGCTGAGAGTGATATTACATAGTTATATGTACAATTTCTACTAATTATCCTTGTTTCTATGGTTAATTAGTAAGTTTGTACAAAAGTCAATTTTTAGCCCTGATTGGCCAGAATTAGGCCTTTTAATAAGAGCCGAATATGGCTTAAACGTTGAGAAAGAGCTATTCAAGAGCCTGGAGTAGTATTACATAGTTTTATATATAATTACTATAAATTAAACTTGTTTCTATTCTTAATTTGAAAGTTAGACCAAAAGTCAAACTTTTAGCCTCGATTAGTTTGAACTAGGCGGCCTTATAAGAGCGGAATAGGGCCCAAATGGGATAAAAATACGATTTTCAAGAGGAGTGATGTGACATAGTTTTTATGTACAATTACTACTAATTAATCTTGTTTCTAGCATTAATTGGGAAGTTTTACCAAATATCAAATTTTCAACCCCGTTAGCCTAAACTAGGCCCTATAAGACTTGAAAATGGGAAATGCAGTTTTCAAGAGGCGGGAGTAATATTACATAATTTTTATGTATAATTACTATTATTTAAACTTATTTCTAGTCTTAATTTGAAAGTTTGACCAAATCTTAAACTTTCAATCCTTATTGGACTGAACTAGGTCTTATAAATGAGAGAAATTTAGCTCTTTAAAATTCTTGTTAAAAACTAACTCAAACGGGGGTATTTATAGCCCCATTAGAAATCTGCCCGCTGGCAGCTGAAAAGGGCCAGAATGCCCTTTCGGTCGACCGGCTGGTCGACCGGCCAACGGTAAAAAATTTGACCGTTGAGCCCTCCGGTCGACCGTGCTAGATCCAGAGAGCAACTGCTCTCTGGCCGGTCGACCGAGCTGGATACAGAGAGCAGAGCCCTCTGTCCGGTCGACCGACCCGGTCTACTGGAGGCTTTTCCAGAGAGCAGAGCTCTCTGGCGGTCGACCGACCCGGTCGACCGGCCTCCCCAACAGGGCTGCGTGCACGTTCTGTGCACGTCGGTCGACCGGCCAGGTCGACCGCCCACTGCTACGGTCGACCGGCAGCCAGCCATCCCAGCTAATATGGGTCTTAAAAACTTAGGTTTTATCCTTAATTAAATTCCACAAAATCAGTTCATGTTATATCTTTGAAATACAAACATGTTTGAGTAAAATCAAATCATGTTACAAACATTTTGAACCATTTTTGTGACTTGGAAAATTTGCCTTAAACCAAATTCTGTATTTTCTAAAACTTGGATTTGAAATGGAAATCTGATTTTTCCAAAACACATGTAAATATAAAAACATGATATTTAAACAACTTTGAAGCATATAGTATATGGATAGAATCCAATATACATGAAAGGTATTATATCTATGTTTTTGACATTAAATCCAAAAATATGTTTTGTTAAAATACAAAACTTCAAACTCATGAAGTAGACTATCAAAATAAGTTTCTAAATAGATGAAGCATATATGTATATAGATCAAATCTAATATACATTAAACCATGTAAACTTGTTTTGATTCTATCTATTCATGAAAACCAAGATCGGTTAAACCGAAAACCAAAACCAAAACATGAAACTTAAAACAAGTGTGTGTGTTGTGAACTTGAGCATATCACACTATCTAACTTTACAATGGATCTAAATAAAATCTTAACTAAACAAACCGAAGCCTTCTTGTAGAACGCCGTCTCCAAGTCGACTCGATCCAAACGTGATTCCCCGAGCTTCACTCCAACCGAGTGCTAGATATGAACTTGACGCTCGAGCTCTTGAATCACCATGTGAAAGCTCCAAAACACCTTTGTTGAAGCTAATCACCTACTAATATCTTGGTTAAATATCATAAGATTATTAGTAAACTATAACTACATGAGTTAATCATCATCAAAACTAGAGTGGAAGGCCTCTGGGCCAACAATCTCCCCCTTTTTTATGATGACAAAACTCATGGAGTTATATATGCATGGATTAAAGTTAAGCATCAAAGAAGCTCCCCCTTAACTCATGCATAGCAATAAACAATAAGATATGCAATGAATGTTAAACATGAATTTGCATAAAACAATGAAATGAACATGCTCTTGATAACAAATCTTAAAATAAACATGTTCTTAAAGAATTGCTCTTGATACCAATAAAAATATCAATAAAAGCTCTTAATACCAACAAAACAAAACAACAAAATATGTTCTTGATACTAATATCCATGCTCTTGATACCCAATAATATTTACCAATAATATTCATGCTCTTGATACTAAAATCTCTTAATACCAATATCAAACCAATATCAATAAAACATAAAACAAATGTTTTTAATGAAAACTTTAAACATGCATATATACTAAAATACTTCTCCCCCTTTTTGTCAATCATCAACAAAGGGGTTAAAGAAAAAAATGTTCTCCCCTTTTTTGTCAGAAACAAAAATCAACAAAGGAGTACAAATAAAAGATACCAATTGAAAGATATATCAATTTAGCATGAAGGTATACAAAGAAACATCATGATATCAATTTAAGATACCAATTGAAAATAAGCAAAACATATAGGTAATCTTGATACCAAATAAAGAATAATATCAATTTAATATTTTTGATACCAATATTGAAAATGAAACATATACCAATTGAAAATATTTTTCATTAGGAGCGTATGATACTAAAATAAAAAATCAATATCATTTTTAATCATTTTTCAGCATAAAGTGTGGGAGTAAAATACCAAATGTAAACAAAACCAAATGAAAGGTTAAATATGAATTTTCTCCCCCTTTATGAAATACCAAACAAAATGATGCATAAGCTTGTATAAGATACCAATTTAAATAATTGTCATTAAGGACTAAATCAAACTTAGCATAACTCAATTTGTGCTCAAAGATCTAAAGATATAGTAAGCACAATCAAAACATAAATACATATATATGTATGGGAAATTGAATACCAATCGAAATTGATACTATTTGAAGTTTAAGCATACATACATAAAATCATATATGAGTATACAAAAAATGTCAATAGTGATACCAATTGAAAAGATACAATGATATCAATTGAAACTAATGAGAATTAAGTGTATAACTCATACTACCTACCACCCATTACATGCACATGATTAAATAGATTTTCAATTAAGAGCATACAAGGCATGGTCGCCAACCAACCACCCTGGAAGGATAGGGGTTTTCAAAAATAAGTTTGAAAATAATATAACATGTTGAAAACTCTACCAAATGAAGAATACGAACTAGTTATATGAAAAATTTGAAAAACTAGTACGAAATCCTTCAAGTAAGGAATAAAACAACAATATATTCCATGAAACATGAATATCACATGATCATCAAACACTCAAAGGTCTATAAGCACATATATTCTCATGAAAATAAATCATGAGTAAACAAAAATGATGTGAGTGTACAAGTATAATGTGAGATTACAAAGTCATGGAAATAGGCAATTAAGCTCAATATGAAATTCCTTAAAATATGAAAATCATCAAAACAAGAATCCTTCAAGGTATATGTATGTCTTGTACAAACTAAAGTATACATACATATCCAAACATAAACGAGTCCACAAAAGTATATGCATGAAGGCAAGTGGCTCAAGGATGTATATGTATAACTAATAGTTTAGACAAAATAGACATATACATGAAGTTTAAACATAAACATGAAAAACATGCACAAAAAAAAATCAAAATTTATGAATCATCAAAACTAGACTACACTAGTACATCTAATGGGTACAAATGAGCATTCAAGCACAAACATATTATAATCTATTTGTGGCTCACTAGTTGTGCAAGTATATACTCAAGGTTTAATGAAACTAACATCTAAACATGTAATCAAAACATGAAGCATAGAAATCAAAACAAAACTCATATGATCATTATGGTAAATGCACATCCATTAGATCTATGATATACACAATAGCTAAACAAATGTGAGAACACAAAATATGGTTCCTTATAAACATGGGTGATCTCAAATACTAATCATGTATATCACAAGTCTAATAATCATGACATTTAACATACTAATCATGAAACATCAAAACATGTTAAAAATGAATAATATGAAAGCATGTAAACATAAATGGAGTTAGAGATTGTTACCAAAACCAATAAGGCACATCTCCATATCTCCAAACCATGGTGGTCCTTCCACCAAACTCCCCTTGAAAGTGATGCATCCAAATAGTCCTCTTTAAGTTCGGAACGCATCCACCTCAAGGCACCATCCCTCTCACGTCAAGTGAGAGCCTACATCTACATCAAATAAAATAGGAGTGGTCTTTGGCACCCATACTCTTTTGGGTCCATGGGGGTTAGCTCCTTTTCTAACCCAAACAAATTTATTTGCTAAATTGGAATCATGTATCCTATCATAACAAAATTTAGCAAGGTGGCCCTTACGTCCACAATGTGTACAAGTGTACACATGAGCATACAAAGTGTTATGGAGCATGTGTATGCCATAGTTTGTGTGCATGCACAGATGAATTTGTTTCTCGCGAAATATGAATTCCAAACGTGTATGGTTCAAAGCATAATGGCTCAAAGTGGAGCCCAAACAATCCACACTCTTCTTAAGCATACAAATATCATTTTCAATCATGGAAGAAGAGGTGCATGCAATAGGTATGCTAGAAGGTGAAGCTATACGAGCATGGCAAACATGTGTATCTAAATCATTTTTCAAAGAAATATTTTTATTTGAAACAATTTCCAATTCCTTTGAAATTGAAGCAATTTTTATTTTCAAGAATCATTCTCTTTTATAACAAAATCAAGATTTAATGTTAAAGCCTCATTTCTCTTTAACACATCATTATAATCATTTTTATTTTTCAAAATTTCATTTTCTTTTAGAGCAAGGTCGAGTTTGGATTTCAATGAATCCCTTTCATTAGAAATCTCCACTTTCTCTTGCAAAGCCAACTTAAGTTTTGAAAACAAATCTTTATTTTCTTTGTTAAGTCCAAAACTCTTCTTTTTCAAAAGATTATATTTTTCTAACAATTTTTCACAAACAATTGATAGTTCTTCATTCAAAGCATTGGGATCAATATAATCATTACTAGAAGAACTAGCATCATCATCATCTAATTGAGTTTCCGAGTATACCTCAAGGGAGTCATTCCCTTGGACCATGTAGCAATGTTGCTCGGATTCTCTACTAGATTCATCCTCCTCAATGGTTGGCGTTTGAAGCTTGGAGGAGGTCAACGTGTTCCACACTGCAAAGGCGGAATCACAGTTAGAAACCATAGAAAGATATTTTTTGTTAAGCATGCTTCTAAGTGCCTCAAGGGCTTGTGCATTGGCCTCTATATGCTTGCTATTACCAAGATAGGATTCTTGGTAGCGGCAAGGAAACATGCAAGCCTAGGGTTTTTAGGTGCATGGACATCCTAGCCTTCCAAAAACAATGTTGGAAGTATCAAACATAGGTGGAGTCATGAAGTCCATGAGTGTGTGTAAACAATATAAGTGTGCAAATACAAATCTAGATTAGCAAAACCAAGATCACACTCCTAGGTGGTTAAACCTAATATCAGGAGCGTAGGCTCTGATACCAATTGAAAGTACACCTAGAGGGGGGGTGAATAGGTATATGGCTAATCTAATGAACAATAATGTGGAATTAAAACTTAATGCAACACACTTAGTGTAACCAACGAGTGTAGCCGAATTCCCGGTGAAGGCCTCTGGACTAACTCCTCTGAATTCCTCTAAATAAGAGTTGAGGTGCTATGTAAAGCTCTCTTAGTTAAACACAAGTATGGGCACACACAATCAACACAAGCATGTATAAGATATAACAATATGAATCAATACACAAATGTAAGAGAGAGAGAGTTAGAGAAAGTGGATCAAACGCAAACACCGAGATATGTTTCGAGGTTCGAGCACACAGCTCTACGTCCCCGCCTTCACACAGAAAGATTTCCACTAACTCGTCCGCACAGGACTTCCCACACAGGGAACCTCCACTGAAGATTTGGGGTAAATACAATTGGGAGTACACAACTCCTCTCTCAACCAATACAACCTCTCACTAGAGGCATGGCACAAACAAATCACCTCTACACTTAGAGGGATAGGCACAAAGCCACTCAAACAACAATCACCTCACACTTGAGGGATTCCAACACAATCTCCACCTCTCATTAGAGGGAGCCAAGTACCACTTTCACTATCACCTCACACTTGAGGGATTCAACTCAATCACCTCTCACTAGAGGGATATCACAATCAATGGAAGGTTTACAACTTGGTGGTCTAACAACCATAAACCAATTATTTTCTCACTAAACAAAGATCCTATAGATAGGATAGAATAATAAGCTCAAGTGTGAGAAATCAAGGTGTTTGGAAATCAAAAACTCAAAGAAAAATACTTGGAAAATCAATTAGAATTTGATAGAAATGAAGAACAAAACAAAGATCCCAAATCTCTATTTTTCTTTGATTTTTCCAACCCTTGAAAAATAAATAAACATCAAATCTTTAAGCTTAAAAACTCTTTTGAAAACTTGTACTAAAATACTTGTAAATGAGAGAAATTTAGCTCTTTAAAATTCTTGTTAAAAACCAACTCAAATGGGGGTATTTATAGCCCCATTAGAAATCTGCCCGTTGGCAGCTGAAAAGGGCCAGAATGCCCTTCTGGTCGACCGGCCAACGGTCAAAAATTTGACCGTTGAGCCCTCCGGTCGACCGCCGGGTCGACCGTGCCAGATCCAGAGAGCAACTGCTCTCTGCCCGGTCGACCGAGCTGGATACAGAGAGCAGAGCTCTCTGTCCGGTCGACTGACCCGGTCGACCGGAGGCTTTTCTAGAGAGCAGAGCTCTCTGGCGGTCGACCGACCCGGTCGACCGGCCTTCCCAGCAAGGCTGCGTGCACGTTCTGTGCACGTCGGTCGACCGGCCAGGTCGACCGCCCACTGCTACGGTTGACCGCCCGGTCGACCAGCAGCCAGCCAGTCTAGCTAATATGGGTCTTAAAAACTTGGTTTTTATCCTTAATTAAATCCCATAAAATCACATAAATTCCAAAAAATTCAGTTCATGTTAATATCTTTGAAATACAAACATGTTTGAGTAAAAATTAAATCATGTTACAAACATTTTGAACCATTTTTGTGACTTGAAAATTTTGCCTTAAACAAATTCTGTATTTTCCAAAACTTGGATTTGAAATGAAAATCTGATTTTTTCAAACACATGTAAATATAAAAATATGATATTTAAACAACTTTGAAGCATATAGTATATGGACAGAATCCAATATACATGAAAGGTATTATATCTATGTTTTTGACATTAAATCTAAAAATATGTTTTGTTAAAATACAAAACTCCAAACTCATGAAGTAGACTATCAAAATAAGTTTTTCTAAATAGATGAAGTATATATGTATATAGATCAAATCTAATATACATTAAACCATGTAAACTTGTTTTGATTCTATCTATTCATGAAAACCAAGATCGGTTAAACCGAAAACCAAAACCAAAACATGAAACTTAAAACAAGTATGTGTGTTGTGAACTTGAGCATATCACACTATCTAACTTTACAATGGATCTAAACAAAATCTTAACTAAACAAACCGAAGCCTTCTTGTAGAACGTCGTCTCCAAGTCGACTCGATCCAAACGGATTCCCCGAGCTTGACTCCAACCGAGTGCTAGATATGAACTTGACGCTCGAGCTCTTGAATCACCATGTGAAAGCTCCAAAACACCTTTGTTGAAGCTAATCACCTACTAATATCTTGGTTAAATATCTGAAAGTAAATATCACAAGATTATTAGTAAACTATAACTACATGAGTTAATCATCAAAACTAGAGTGGAAGGCCTCTGGACCAACAATTTCTAGTTTTAATTGGGAACTTTGACTAAAAGTAAAACTTTTAAGCCTGATTGGCCTGAACTGGCCTTATAAGAGATGAATATGGCCCAAACGAGGTCTTCAAGATCCGGGAGTAATATTGCATAGTTTTATGTTTAACTAATATAAATTATACTTGTTACTATTCTCAATTTGAAAGTTTGACCAAAAGTCAAACTTTCGGCCCTGATTGGCATAAGCTAGACCTTATAAGAGCTGAATAGGGCCCAAATGAGAGGATAACATAATTTTTAAGAGCTGAGAAAGGTTTACATATTTTCTATGTATAATTACTACTAATTAACCTTGTTCTATGTACAATTATCATTAATTAACCTTATTTCTAATGTTAATTGGGAAGATTGACCAAAAGTCAAACTTTCAGTCCTGATGGCCTGAACTAGGCCAATGGGCCCAAACTGGGAGAAAATACGATTTTCAAGAGGCATGAGTAGTATTACATAGTTTTTATGTATAATTCCTACTAATTAAACTTGCTTCTAGTCTTAATTGGGATTTTGATCAAAAATCAAACCTTCAGCCCCGATTGGCCAGAAGTAGGCCTTATAATAGCCGAATAGGGCCAAATGAGAGGAAACCATGGTTTTCAAGAGCCGTAAGTGGTATTACATAGTTTCTATATATAGTCATTACTAATTAACCTTTTTTCTAGTGTTAATTATGAATTTTGATCAAAAATCAAATTTTCAACCCTGATTGGCTTATACTAGGCTGTTTATAAGAGCCGAATGAGGCCTAAACGGGGAGAAAATGAGGTTTTCAAGAACTGAGAGCAGTATTGCATAGTTTTTATTTATAATTACTATAAATTAAACTTGTTTCTATTCTTAATTTGAAAGTTTGATAAAAAGTCAAACTTTTAGTCCCGACTCGCTTGAACTAGGCCTTATAGAGTCGAATAGGGTCCAAACGGGAGGAAAACATGGTTTTCAGGAGCTGTGAGTGGTATTACATAGTTTCTATGTATAAATACTTCTAATCAACCTTTTTTCTAGTGTTAATTGAGAAGTCTAAATAAAAGTCAAATTTTCAGCCCCGATAGCCTAATCTAGGCCTTACAAGAGCCGAGTTGGGGCTAAACGGGGAGAAAATGCAATTTTCAAGAACTGAGAGTAGTATTACATAATTTTATGTATAATTACTACTAATTAAACTTATTTCTAATCTTAATTAGAACGTTTGACCAAAAGTCAAACCTTCAGCCCTTATATTGGCCTAAAGGCCTTAAAGAGCCGAATAGGGCAAAAGGGAGGAAAATATAATTTTCAAGAGCTGAGAGTGGTATTACACAGTTTCTATGTACAATAACTACTAATTAATATTTTTTCTAGTATTAATTAGGAAGTTTGACTAAAAGTCAAACTTGCAGTCTTGATTAGCATGAATAAGGCTTTATAAGAGCCGAATGGGCTTAAACAGGGTGAAAATACGGATTTCAAGAGCCGAGAGTAGTATTACATGGTTTTTATGTATAATTACTACTAATTAAACTTATTTCTAGTCTTAATTGGAATATTTGATAAAAAGTCAAATCTTCAGCCCTTATTGGCCTGAACTAGGCCTTATTAGAAGCCGAATAAGGTCCAAACGAGGAGAAAATGTAATTTTCAAGGGAAGTGAGTGGTAGGACATAGGGTCTGTACGATTACTATTAATTTTGTCTCAAGTATTAATTGGAAAGTTTGCAAAAATTCAAACTTTTAGCTCCGTTTGACCTCAACTAGGCCTTGAATAAGACCAAAATTGGAGGAAAACATGGTTTTCAAGAGCCATGAGTGGTATTAAATAGTTTCTATGTATCATTACTACTAATTAACCTAGTTTCTAGTGTTATTTGAGCTGTCTGACCAAAAGTCAAATTTCAGCCCCGATTGGTCTGAACTAAGCCTTATACGAGTCGAATAGGGCCCAAACGGGGAAAAAAATAAGGTTTTCAAGAGCCGAGAGTTGTATTACATAATTTTTATGTATAACTGATATAAATTAAACTCATTATTATTCTTAATTCAGTAATTTGATCAAAAGTCAAACTTTCAACCTCGATTGGCATGAAGTAGGCCTTATAAGAGCTGAATAGGGCCCAAACAGGAAGAAAATATGGTTTTCAAAAGCTGGGAGAGGTGTTTCATAATTTCTATGTACATTATTACTAAATAAATCTTATTACTAGTATTATTAGAAAATTTAACCAAAAGTCAAACTTTCAATACTGATTGGCCCGGACTTGGCCATATAAGAGCCGAATAGGGCCCAAATGGGGAGAAATTGTGGTTTTTAATAGTTGTGAGTAGTATTACATAGTTTTTATTTATAATTATAACTAATTAAACTTATTTCAACTTTTAATTAGAATATTTAACCAAAAGTTAAAGCTTTAGCCCTTATATTGGCCTGAACTAGCCTTATAAGAGCGGAATAGGACTCAAACGGGAGGAAAACATGGTTTTCAAGAGATGAGAGTAATATTACAGTTTCTATATATAATTTCTACTAATTAAATTTTTTTTACTTTTAATCGGGAAGTTTGACAAAAGTCAAATTTTCAGCACTGATTAACCAAACTAGATATTATAGAGTTGAATAGGGCCCATACAGGGAGAAAACATGATTTCAAGAGGCAGAAGTAGTATTATATAATTTCTATGGATAATTACTTCTAATAAAGCTTGTTTCCAGTATTAATCTGGAAGGCTGACCAAAAGTCAAACTATCATCTCTGATTGGCATGAACTCGGCCTTATAGAGCTGAACAGGGCCTTAACGGAGAGAAAACATGGTTTTCACGATCCGGGAGTAGTATTACATAGTTTATATGTACAATTACTGTTTATTAAACTTGTTTCTAATTTTAATCTGGTAGTTTGACTAAAAGTCAAACTTTCAGCGCTGATTGACCTAAACTAGGCCTTATAACAGTTGAATAGGGACTGTAACGTGGTTTTTAAAAGTCAGAAGTAATATTACATAATTTTTATGTACAATTACTACTAACTAAACTTTTTTTTACTCTTAATCTTGAAGTTTGACCAAAATTTAAACTTTTATCCCCGATTAGCATAAACTCGACCTTATAAGAGCTGAATAGGGTCCAAACAGGGATAAAAACATGGTTTTTAAAATCTAGGAGTAGTATTACATAGTTTATATGTACAATTACTACTAATTAAACTTTTTTCTAGTTTTAATTTGAAAGTTTGACCTAAAGTCAAGTTTTCATCCCCAATTGACCTATAATAGGCCTTATAAGAGCTGAGTAGGGCCAAAACGGGGAGAAATCGTGATTTTTCGAAAGCCGGGAGTAGTATTAATAGTTTCAATATACCATTATTGCTAATTAAACTTGTTTCTAGTCTTCATCTGAAAGTTTAACCAAAAGTCAAACTTTCAGCTCAGATTGCCATAAACTACGCTTTATAAGAGCCGAATAGGGCCCAAACAGAGAGAAAATATGATTTTCAAGAGCCATGAGTAGTGTTACATAATTTCTATGTACAATTACTACTAATTAAACTTGTTCCTAATTTTAATTTAGAAGTTTGACCAAAAGTCAAATTTTCATCCCTGCTTGGCATGAACTCGGCCTTATAAGAGCGAGAGGGCCTTAACGGGGAGAAAACGTGGTTTTCACGATCCGGGTGTAGTATTACATAGTTTTTATGTACAATTACTAGTAATTATATTTGTTTTTAGTTTTAATCTAGTAATTTGAGAAAAAGTCAAACTTTTAGCCCTAATTAACCTAAATAGGCCTTATAAAAGTCGAATAGTGCCCAAACATGAAGAAAACATGATTTTCAAGAGGTAGAAGTAGTATTACATAATTTATATGTACAATTAGGTCTTAATCTGGATGTTTGACTAAAGGTCAAACTTTCATCCCTGATTGGCATGAACTCGGTCTCATAAGAGCCGAGTAGGGCCCAAATGGGAAAATATGTGGTTTTCAAGATCCGTGAGAAGTATTACATTATTTCTACGTAAAATTACTGCTAATTAAACTTGTTTCTAGTTTTAATTTGGAAGTTTGACCTAAAGTCATTTTTCAGCTCCGATTGACCTGAACCAGGTCTTGTAAGAGTCGAATAGGGCCCAAAAGAAAGAAAACATGATTTTTAAGAGTCATGAGTAGTATTATATAGTCTCTATGTAGAATTTCAACTAATTAAACTTATTTCTAGCTTAATTGAAAATTTTGATCAAAAGTCAAACTTTCAGCCCCGATCAGCCTGAAAATGAAGCCTTATAAGTGCTGAATAAGGCCCTAACGGGGAGAAACCAAGGTCTTCAAGAGCCGAAGTAGAATTACATTAATTATGTATAATTTCTACTAATTAAACTTGTTTCTATTATTAATTGAGAAGTTTGATCCAAAATCAGGCTTTCAGCCTCAGTTGCTCTTAACTCGGCTTTATAAGAGCTAAATAGGGACCAAATGCGGAGAAAACATGATTTTTCACGAGGCAAAAGTAGTATTACAGAGTTTCAATATATAATTACTACTAATTAAACTTGTTTCTAATTTTAATCTGAAAGTTTGACCAAAAGCCAAATTTTCGGCACCGATTGATCTAAACTAGGCCTTATAAACGCCAAATATGGCCCAAACGGGGAGAAAATATGATCTTCAAGAGCCGAAAGTAGTATTATGTAGTTTTTATGAAGAATTACTACTAATTAAACTTGAGATCGTATGCTTTGCGAGGAGCTGGAGTTTCTCTCTACCTATTCTGGTATGCTTACCTTCCTTATTCCTGCTATTATCCTTTTGATTACCTATATATATCAGACTCTACTTTTATTCCACTTCTTGATTTATATGAAATCATGTGTGGACATCTATATGTGTAATTACAGTGATCATGATTTATCATAATTTATTTTTTGTAGCTTGTTTCGGGTTACTTAAAGCTTAACGTGTATATTTGGGAAATTTTTCTTGCGTATATGCATTGCCGACTCTCGTCGCATCTTCGCTTTAGCATATTTTAAGAACCGAGGCGTGACAGAGTTTTCTTGGTATCAGAGCCAAGATTTTTGACATGCTACTTGACTTTTAACTTTTGATATTCGCAAGAAGACCTAGTTCTTTCTGATAGCCTGAAATAAATTATATTTACACTGCAATGCATATAATATTCACACTATAACATTCATCCACTTGTGAATTGATCGTCCTTACCTTGAAAGTCCATCTCTTGAGTCTTTTGATATCCCTGATTTCTATTCTTCTTCTTGAGCGATCTGGATTTCAAACTTGATTTCTATCCTTCATTTTGATTTTATTTTCCTGATTTTATCTCTTGAAACTGTTTACTCCATGTTGAACTGGGTAGCAAAATCAGAATAGCGCAGCGAAAGTGTGGTGTATCCATGATGCGCAGAGAAGCGACGTGAAGCTTGTTTATCTTCTCCCTTGATTTTGATTCTTTTTACCATCCCCTGCTTTATCAAAATTTCGGGGATGAAATTTTGGTAAGGTGGGTAGAATGTAATATTCCTAGTTAGTGATACCTTATTTTTATTTTTCTAAGTATTTATTTTATTTTATTGATTATTTTATTATTATTTATTAACTTGCTTTATGACTTATTGTACTATTAAATACACAAATTATTTTAGAGTATTAAATGGTAATTTGGCTTTATATATATAATTATTACTTGTTAGCATTTTAATTACTAACTAGTATTTTTCCTATTACTATGGTTATTATTATTTATGAATATTATTAGTGTTATTATTATTAATATTGTTAATGTTGTTATTATGGTTATTATTAATTATTATTTGTGTTAGTTTCATTTTATTTATTTATTTTAATATTAGTATTAATATTAGTAGCAGTGGTAGTTGTTAATTATCATTACTATTGTTATTGTTACTATTAATTATTAATTTTAATAATTTTTTTATGAAGTATTATTGTTATTATTAGTGTTGTGTTGGTATTATTATTATTCTCCTTCTTACCTATACCCATAACCCATTAGCCCTTGATCCATACCCATTTATCTTAACCTAAACCTTGTAGCCCATGATCCAAACCCAAATCCATACCCATACCCAATAACCCATTATCACACCATATATATAATCTTCTCTAAACCTAACCCTAACCCTATTCATAATCCTTATCTTCTTCTTCTCCCATCACATAGCTGACACAACCGCACACCCCCTGCCCATGGCCGGAGCCGCTCCACGCCGTGACCTCCTCTCATGCGCACATCTAGGCCTGGCTGAGCCATGTGCGCGAATCCAGCGCAACCATAAGCCCCAACTTCCCTCCTCGACAGCTGCCTATGTCTCCACTTTCACCTCAATCTCCGCCGACTGATTGAGGTTTTACCTGCACAGAAAATATAAAATTTTAGAATTTAAGAAAAAAATTGAAAGGTACTCAATTCTACACGATAGCAAGTAGCTATGCATGTCGTGATCTACAAGGAGAGAGTAACGATAGAAGTGTATTTTAAGATCTCTTTTAAGTTCACTAAAGATGGTTAAAAGTTCTTCTTTTGTTCATGTAAAGAAAAGGAAAATGAATTTATGGTGAGTTAAGAAGAAAGTGAAAGATAAGAAAAAGTGAAGAAAATTGAAAAAAGTTTATAGAAAGAAATAAAAAGAGTAAATAAAAGAGAGTTATGATTGAAGGTGATCTAAACTAAAGGATTAAAAGAAAAGAAGAAAAACCTAAAAAGTACTTACTTATCTCTTTCAGTTGATGACTTATGATCGGTCACATATATTGCACATTCATTGTCACATTCTCATACTTATTATATAATAAATTTTACTTTTAATCATAATTATTGTCTAATTTATATGCAGTCCATTGCTAAAGGAAACGAAAGAGAAACGAGCCCAAAAGCCCATCAAAATTCTAATTTAATTCAAAATCAGAAAATCAGGGCAGATCATGACAAATCAGAGAAGTTGAAATCTTTCCAAATCAATCGGTTAAAGCCAAAGATCAAAGATAGTTTCATCAAATCCAGGAGCTGAAACGGAAAAATCAGTAAGAGATAAAGAGGAATCACTAAGCGAGGGAGAACCTCCAACCAGGTGTGGTCACCTGGCCACACCATGGCCGCGAAAACGCGGCCAAAGCCGTGTTTTCGCAGCTTGGTTAATCTTATTAGGGGAGCATTTTCTCCCCCTACCTTCGTACGCTTCTCCCCGTTGGGTTTTGCTTATAAATACTAGGTTTTTCAGAGACTAGAGGGAACGACCATGTAGAGATAAATTTTAGGCCACTTTTCATTCTTTTTAGGTAGGTTTTTATTTTTTTATGTAATTTTTATTTCTTTGCAAGCATAGGTTAGACTGAGATTCATGTAAGTAAGAGAGAGGCTTATGTTGAGAGTGACATCGATGTACCCTCCTTCTTTCTTTCATCATTTCTATAAGTAATCAAAGGTAACATTTTTATATTTTTCTTGTTTATATGTTCTTCTTCTATTTCTACCTTTCCTCTTTTAGTTTTGATAAATATCCAAGTGAATTTAGAAGCATCAGTATAGCCATGTTTGTGTGAGTGCCAACGATATTTCACGATGATATTCTCCTCCTTAAGATTCTGTATCATTTCATTCTTGTTCATCTTGATGATGTAATGCGAATGGGGACTGAGCTCGATCTTATGGGTTATGCATTATTACCTCCGAAGCAAAGTAAAACATGCAAGGGTTCCAGGTAAGTCATCAACCAGAGGAGGTAAGTATTTTTTTTAGCTTTTCTCTTTTTCTTTTAATTCTTTAGTTTAGATCACCAACACCATCAACACCCAACTCTTTTATCACACTTTTCAATTTCTTTGTAAATATCCATTTTCTATTTTCTCCACCTTCTCAATCTATCACTTTCTTTTTTAACTTAACTTTAACTTATTTTTCCTTTTCTTTTAAAGAACTAAAAGAAGATCTTTAACTATTGAAAGTAACTTAAAAGAGAACTTGCTAAAAAAGCTTCCATCGCTAGTCCCTCCTTATGGATCACGACCCGCATAGCCACTTGCTATTGCATTAGTATTGAGTACTTGCACTCTTTATTCTAAATTTGAAATTCTGTATTTTTGTGTGCAGGTAAAATCTCAATCAAATTTTGGCGTCGTTGCCGGGGAGGGACGGTAAGTTATTCTCATTTTAGATTTACATTTTTGGTTAACTTTCTTCTTTGTTCTTAGTGTACAGATTTAACAACAAGGAAATTTTTTATTGCAATGAACATATAAGTGGCCCTGGACTCTGCTCAAGAAAGCAGAGCTCAGTAGCCCTCAGATTTGCTACATTCCAGTGGCAAACTGAGTGAACTACTAACCTGTATTTCTGTAGGTTGGCTGAATTGCAAAGCTGAATTTCTGTAGCTTTTTATTTCCTTGTTTATCTCACTGTACATGCTTTCTAACCTCAACAGTAAAATGATGTTTGTTAAATGTTAAAAATGGTTTAGACTTGCATTTAGGCACGTGTCTAATTCGTTTACATTTTATATTACTGTTGAAGAGTGCTGGAGCAAAAGGTACATATGCATACCATATAGTTTAGGAAACATTCTTGGGTGATATTTGCTTGTGAATGTTACTTTTCTATATCTTGCACACTTTGCACAATCAATCATATAGGCTTGTCGGACATAAACAAGATAAGGTGGGAAAGTTATTACCCTCCCTTAGCCCATAAACTATCTCCTCACTCACAACCAGCTTAACTAAAATTGAGTAGACGTTAGCCCTAGGGACATCTCGGACTCATATAGGAGACTGACCTAAGGGGGAGTTGATTTGAATTTGACTCTTGCCAAATCGATGTCTAAGGTTGGGGATTGAGGGGCGAAACCCCGAAGGTTGATGATTTGACATAATTAGGCCCATTGCTTAGGCACAGATACCTCCCACCGATCTTTCCCCTATCTAGTCGATTAACTTGTGGTCAGATTCGGCAATATACCCCCGTGGACAGTCTAACAACTAGGAGTCGTCTAGGTCTAAGATCTACCCTAACTTAAGTTAGATTTTTCTTTTTATTTGTTTTCTTATTTGTTTGTGTTTGACATTTCTTGTACGATATGGCTTATAACATCAATTTTTCCAATATTAATGATAATCCATGTTATACCCCGACCTCTTTTTCGGATATTACCAACCCAGCATATCATAACTTTAACCAACCAATGTGCCGGATTGGTCTTATCGAATCAATACAACTCATGCCCCCAATCTTATGACCATAATTTTCAAAATAATTCTAACTCTTCACAGAGTCAATGGGGATTCACCTCCCTCGAGTCCAATTTTCAACCAACTTATCCTCCTTATCCACCTTGTCCACAATTTTCACAATATTTATTCGCCGATTTTGCTTCCATACACCTTTTCTAGACCAACCCATTAAAGAAAAATTCGAGCTAGAAAAGAATATAGAAGCCATGCAGGAGGCCAAACGAAAATTTTGGGCCTTCCCAATTCCTCAATATTTTCAAGATTCATACTTAGTTTCACCAGTTTAAAATAGAAAACCATCAATCTTGAAAATGAGTATGCGTGAGTCCAAGCAACAATCACAAATCTGATGGACTCACGATTTCACCACAAATTTCAAAACAAAACTTTATCTTTTCAAGTCCAATCACAATAAAACGATGAACCAATCGACTATGAAATGCTAGAAGCCATGATTCAGGCTCAAATCACTCATAATCATAACATAGATTTAATGGTCAAAACTCTCCATTCTAACCCGTTGACCATTTCTGATGTCGCAAATCATTCTGTTAGAGCCAAAGAATCATGTTGTTTTGGAAAACAAGATTCCATTTCAGCACACCCATTTGAACTTACCCAAACTCTAAATTTTGAAAACCACATTCACATTTTGGCAAGTTATCCCGTTTCTGAAATTGAACTTGAGAATGAATATGATCCTGAACCTCAACTTGTTAATTCAATTTTACTTCCTGATTCAATAATGACTCCGGTGTCTTCACCTGATTTCAATCCTTCTCCAGAGTCCACATTAGATCCTGTGCCTGTCCATCGAGAAATTGAATTACCAATCTTTTATGATTATCATATTGAACTTGACCAATTTCATACTTTTGAAAGTCCTATTGACAAATTGACAAGTTCTCATTTTTACGAAATTGAACTAAATGAGAAATGTGACAATGAGTCCCAAATTTGTGATCCAGTTCAAATTTCTAAATCGATATTGACTTCTGTTTTGCTACCTAATTTGAGCAATATTTTAGAGTCAGTTTTGATTCCCATACTTGTCATTCTTGAACTTGAATCACCAATCTTCGAAAGTGACATTCCATTGTGGGAAATGAATGTAGACTTGAGTTTCAACTTCTTGATTTGTACCCACTTCCTAAACAAATTTTGACTCCTGAACCTTTACTTGACTTCAGTCATTTTCCTAAGTCGATTGTAGTTCATGCCCTTCCTGATTCCAGATCAATCATTCCATCTTTTCATACTCCATTTTAGGACAGAGGTGTTATAATAATGACTCTGAAATTTGTTTGAAAATTGAAAATTAGATGGGGTAAAAATTCTTATAAAAATCATTCATATATACATCATTTTAGTGGGTTATATTAGAGAGGTTTTGGTGGGTTCCTCCAAACTCCACGCAAATTAGGATTGGGCCGCATTTCGTGGACCAATCAGACCACCACCGGAACCACCACCTTAAGGTAATATTTTCCTTCCCTTTCTTCTTTTTCATGCAGCTATGCATTAATTCATACATTGAGGACAATGCATGAGATAGATGTGGGGGAGGGTTCTAACATAACTTAGGTTTTCTTTTTATTATTAAAAAATAAAAATAAATTTTTTTATTATTAACATTTTCTTTACTTTTAAAAACCTTTTGAAAAATAGAAACTATATTTTGACATTTTTTCTGTAAGAAATTAGTCAATTTTAAGGAATAGGAGAATCATAATTAGGATTTCTTATACTTGGTCAAAATAAGATTATTTGTTTGATTTCTAGGGTTAGGAAGAAAATTTGTGAAAGTAATTTAGTCTTGATCTTTACCTTGATAATATATGCATGCTTTATACACCTACACACTTAGGGTTCAAAAATAAAGATTCTTATGCCTTATTTAAAATAAAAAGCAAAAAAAAAGAAAAAGAATATATATATATATATATATATATATATATCCTCTAATTAAGCTGGGTATTTGTGCCTCATAAAGCATAAGTATTCAAGCCTAAAGGCGGTTCATATAATAAAATCCTTAGTTTTGTGGCCTTATTTGCTCAAGTCCTCAAGTCCTTGGAGTGTCTTCTCACCCGTTGCCCTGAGACCGTTTGGTTTGGGAGTCACCGATTAAAGGCTCGCTACATGGGCAGATTAGAAAGCCTAATAGAACTAAGGAATAATATTACAAAAAATAAATAAATAAATAAATAAGGCATAAGAGTTAGAGTTAAAGAACCCTTAGTCAAAATTTCACGGTCATGAAGGTGCATATGACTCATGGTAAAGTAATAGGCTAGATGAGAATTACAATTTAACTCCTTACTTTGATTGATAATAAACTTTTGAATAGAGACTAAGTTTAGGAATGAAAATTTTGGTTTTCCTGTAACTTATAGATTACTTAATTCTTGTAATAATATTTCAAATATTTTTCTCTTTCAAAATGTGTTTTCAGAATACTAACATTTTTCTCTTTCTTTATGGATTTTGTGGGTGCAATCCATTTAAAACCCTCACGAGACAAAACTCATCCTCTAAGGAAAACCTAGAGGTTTAACGGCTTGTTGCACATGCTCACTGTAATCGCGTGACCTGCGAAAGTGGTCTAATAATCTTTGGTTTAGTTTTGTTGTTTTGCTCGAGGACGAGCAAAAGATAAGTGTGGGGGTGTGATCGGTCAAATATATTGCACATTCATTGTCACATTCTCATACTTATTATATAATAAACTCTGCTTATAATCCTAATTATTATCTAATTTATATGCAGGCCCATTGCTAAAGGAAAGAAAGAGAAACGAGCCCAAAAGCCCATAAAAGTTTTAATTTAATTCAGAATTAATTTAAAATTAGAAAATCAGGGCAGATCATGGCAAATCAGAGAAGTTGAAAATCCGTTAAAATAAATCTTCCCAAATCAATCGGTTAAAGCCAAAGATCAAAGACAGTTTCGTCAAATCTAGGAGCTGAAACGGGAAAATCAGTAAGAGATAAAGGGGAATCACCAAGCGAGGGAGTGCATCCAACCAGGTATGGCCAACTGGCCACACCATGGCCGCAGAAACACGACTTGGTTAATCTTGTTGGGAAGCGTTTGCTCCCCCATCTTCTTACGCTTCTCCCCGTAGTACCTATAAATACTGAGTTTTTCAGAGACCAGAGGGAACGACCATGCAGAGATAGATTTTAGGTCAGTTTTTCATTCTTTTTAGGTTGGTTTTTATTTTTATTTTATGTAATTTTTATTCTTTTGTAAGCATAGGTTAGACTGAGATTCATGTAAGTAAGAGAGAGGCTTATGTTGAGAGTGACACCGATGTACCCTCCTCCTTTCTTTTATCGTTTCTGTAAGTAATCAAAGGTAATATCTTTATGTTTTTCTTGTTTATATGTTCTTCTTATATTTCTACTTTTCCTCTTTGGTTTTGATAAATATCCAAGTGAATCTAGAAGCATCAGTATAGCCATGTTTGTGTGAGTGCCAACGATATTTCATGATGATGTTCTCCTCCTCAAGATTTCGTATCATTTCATTCTTGATCGTCTTGATGATGTAATGCGAATGGGGACTGAGCTCGATCTTATGAGTTATGCGTTGATCACCTCTGAAGCAAGATAAAACATGCAAGGGTTCCAGGTAAGTCATCAACCAGAGGAGGTAAGTATTTCTTTTAGCTTTTCTTTCTTTTCTTTTAATTCTTTAGTTTAGATCACCAACACCATCAACACCCAACTCTTTTATCACACTTTTCAATTTCTTTGTAAATATCCATTTTCTATTTTCTCCACCTTCTCAATCTACCACTTTCTTTTTAACTTAACTTTAACTTATTTTTTCTTTTCTTTTAAAGAACTAAAAGAAGATATTTAACCATTGTATGTAACTTAAAAGAGAATTTGCTAAAAAAGCTTCCATCGCTAGTTCTTCCTTGTGGATCCCGACCCGCATAGCCACTTGCTATTGCGGTAGTATTGAGTACTTGCACTCTTTATTCTAAATCTGAAATTCTGTATTTTGTGTGCAGATAAAATCTAAGTCAACTTACCTTGAATCCTTTACAAAGACTTACCTTATCTTGAAGGCGAGCAAAGCATGGCAAATAGAATTTCCCTATTCCCAGACTAAACTATGAATTTAAATGTAAGCGAAAAGTAAAAAGAAACGGTTATCCATCACCATAAGCCATCAAGGACACTTGTAACGGCAAGGCAGTTTCGATGCTATAGGTTTCATTTAGATTATCATCAAAACCAGAAAGAAGAAGAGTAAGAGAAGAAGAACATAAAATGTAACCTTTAATTTGAAATAGAGTAACAATGGAAGAAAGGATGAAACTTACACCTACGTCACTTCTCGATACAACCTTCTTCTCTTTCTAACATGAAACTTCTCTCTGGTCTCAGTTACATAAATAAAATAATTTCTTCCATTAAAAATAAAACAAAACCTAAATTACAAACTAAAGAACAGCCTAGCCTATACTCTCTACTGAATCATCCTCTGTGGCCTAAGAATTTGCAGGTGTTTATAGCAAAATGAAGTAGAGGGAGAGTGTCTGAAGATATGGGGAGCAAACGTTCCCCTTATCTCACTTCACTACTGTGAAAACGTAGCTTAGGCCGCATTTTCGCGGCCTGGGTAGGGCCAGGTAGTGACATCCGGGGGGTGCGAGCCCCAGTTTTGGTGTTTCGTCCGTTTAGTCATCAGGTTTCTCAATTTGAGCTATGAATTTGATGATATCAATGTTGATCTTCAGCTAACCAAAATGGATCCATAAATATTCAAATTTAACCAGTTTCTATTTGGTGTTATCTCTCTAATTTGCTCTGATCTTTAGCTGAACATTTGCCTTCATCTTTGATTTTGATTTAATCTGAATTTCAGTGGGCTTTTTGACTCGTTTTCTCTCCTCTTTCATTTAGTAAAGGCCCCGCAAATAATTAGACAAAAAATAATTAAATAGCAGAGTTTATTAAACAATAAATATGAGAATGTGGTGATAAATATGCAATATCAATGACCGATCACACCCCCACACCTATCTTTTTCTCATCCTTGCGCAAAACAAATAAAAAGTAAAACTGAGCAACCTAGTATAACTTACTTTCATAGGAATCATGGTTGCACTTAGCATTTGCAACAAACCGTTAAACCTCTAGGTTACCGCTAGAGGACGAGTTTTGTCACATGAGGGTTTTCAGTGAATTACACCCAAAAAATCCATAAAGAAAGAAAAAAATAAAGTGTTAGTATTTTTGAAAAGCATTTGAAAATGAGAGAAGATATTTGAAGTATTATTGTAAGAAAAGTAATCTATAAGTTATAGAAAAACTGAATTTTTCATTCCTAAACTTAGTCTCTATCCAAAATTTGTTATCAATCAAGGTAAAGAGACAAACTGTATTTCTCATCTAGTCTATTAGTTTACCTTAGTTATATGCACCTTCGTGATCATGAAATTTTTACTAGGGTGATTAGTCTCCAAAATTGCATATTTCATACCACATCTTTACATTTATTCAAATTAAATTCTTTTAATAATACCTCTCTTGTTGTTCTAAATCCATGGCATGAAATGAAGAAGAAGCATAAAATTCTCATTTATTTGGTGATTTTAGAGCCTATATATAGCCATTGACTTTGGGGAGCTGATCCGCCAAAACAGGGTGTAGATATCTAGAAACGAGCAAAGAAACCAGCAGGGGAACAAGCCAGCAGGCTGCGGCAGGCGGCCCCTCGCGAGCGACGCCCGCATTGCCGTAGAAACGTGGCAATTGCCGCGTTTCTGCGGCAATATGGAGGAGTCCCCCCGTCTTGTCTCCCTGGTGCCTCCCTTAGCCAATAAATACCCCCTGGTTCCTGTATTTCAAAGATAAGGTTTTTAGGGGTAGTTTTCTCTCTTCTTCTATTGTATTTTTTATTTTTATAGATCATGTAATAGGAAAGAGAGTGATTCTTAGGATGAAAGTTAGAGTGCTTGTAATGGAGGGTGACACTCTATGAAAGATTCTCTCTTTATCTCTACTTGTTTTCTTCTCTCTAACTCTTTATATGCTTAGCTTTTTCTCTCGTGGCAACTAACCACTAACCACTAACTCCTTACTTGATAATTTACATGAATCTAATAGCCTCTACATGGCCTTACTCTTGTAAGAGCTATTGATGACTCATGATGATGGATTCTAACACTCTAACATCTAAATCTCTAACAAACTAACATTACTTTATTCCATGCTCGTTTTAATTTAGTTTTGATAGTTTAAGTGTAGCTTGCTCTTGTTTGTTGAGTTTAGATGTGAAAGTGATCTTATGGGTTATGCTTTGAAAAGCTCTTGAACCAGGTCTAGCGATAGCCAAGGATACATGTGAGACAACTATCACTAAGAGGTTAGCATATTGGTGGAGCCATTAGTAGTTAGTAGCCATGGGTTTTCTTTCAATTTTTACTTTGTTTTAGAAATAAATACAAAAATCAAAAATACCTTCTCTTCAATGTTTCTATCTTTGTTTCCACCGTACACTTCTCTTTTCATTCTTTATTTTATTTTCTTTTGATTCTTTAAAATATAGAAGAACTGTTAGCACTTACATGAACATACCATTAATGCTTCTATCACCTCCCATCCTCGCGGATTCGACCCGTTTAGCCTCTATGCTATAATGAAAGTATCAAGGAAGCCAAAGCACAGACACTTTAATTTCTTATTTCAAAACAACACTTTTTGTGCACGGCCTCCCCCGATCAAATTTTGGCACCGTTGAGGGGATGGGAACAGTTTGATTTCACATTTTTATTAACTTTTCTTCTTTATTTTTGACGTGCAGGTAAATTTTCAGAAATTTAGCATTGCAGAAATCCGCACTTGCTTTTGTGTGGTTGGGTAAATTCTTTTATATAGCTATATTCTGCTGCTAGTTTCTATTTATATTACCTATATACTGCAATAATTTAAGAATTAAAATACAGTAATTAGATGTTTTAAAACGGTTTAGACATTTGCATCTAGGCACGTCTCAATTTTCATTTCAATATTCTGTATTTTATTCTTCCATTGTTGTGATTTGGACTGAGGTGTACATATTGCATTTCATATAGTTAGGACAAACACATGGGTGATTTACTCACTTTGTGTGCTCATTCTTATTTGCGCACTTGCACGAATCAAAAATTAAGAGCAAAACCCAATATAAGATAAGGTGGGGAAGTCACGACCCTCCCTTATCTCAAAAATCACCTCCTTACTCACATAATCCAAGCCTAAATAAAGCTTGCTAGACGTTGGCCCCTAGGGACATCTGAGACTCATTTAGGAGATTGACCTAATGGAGAAGTTGTTAGAGTTTGACTCTTGTCAAATCGGTGTCAAAGGTTGGGGATTGAGAGGGAAACCTCTAAGAACAGTGGTTTGGCATAATTAGGCCCGTTGCTCCGGCATGGATACCTCCCACTGATCTTGCCCCTACCTGATCGATTAACTTGTGGTCAGATTTCTACAATGTACCCCCGTGGACATTTAACCAGTTAGAAATTGTTTAGGTCAAAGTCAACCCTAGTATAAGCTTATTTTCTTTTTTTTCTTTTTCTTTATTTATTTGTTTGTTTTCTTTTTTGTAAATTATGATATGGATTTCAACAACAACAATTTTTTCAATCCTAATATGAATCCATATTTCACCCTGACCTCATTTGACTCGAATAACTCCAACCCGGTTATGTATAACATGAACCAACCATATAGACCGGATTGGGTTTATCCGACTCAATATGACCCATATCCCTATTCTAATGACCAAAATTTTCAAAAATAAATTTAACTCTTTATAGAGTCAATGGGGATTCACCTCTCCTGAGTAAAATTTTCAGCCACCTTGTCCACAATTTTCATGATATTCATTCCCTGATTTTGCTTCCTATACTCCTTTTTGAGAGCCCCATTAGAAGAAAAATCTGAATTAGAAAAGAGTATAGAAGCCATGCAGGAGGCCGAACAAAAATTTCAGGAAATGTTGTCCTTCCCAATTCCACAGTATTTTCAAGAGTCATACTCAATTCACCTTTTCAAAATGACCAATCATCAGTCTTGGACACGAATATAGAACTCTTGCATGAGTCCGAGCAACAATCTCAAAATCTGATGCACTCACAGTTTCATTAAAATTTTCAAAACCAACCTTCATACCCATCTTTTCAAGCCCAATCGCAACAAAATAATGAACCAATATGCTATGAAAAGTTGCTTGAAGTCATGAATCAGGTTCAAATCGATCATAATCATGAAATAGATATAATGGTCAAAACTCTCCATTCCCACCTTTTGACCATTCCTGACGTCGCTAACCATTCTGTTATGGCTCAAGAATCATGTTATTTTTTGGAAACCAAGATCATACTCATCATCAGTTAAAAATGAAAACCCATCATCAATATTAGAAAAGAGTATGAGATTACTGAGTAAAACCAAGCAACAATCTCATACCTTGTTGGACTCACCATTTCCCCAGAATCAAGCTTCACATACTTGTTTTCCAGAACATCCAACTGTTAAAAAAATCTATCCTAGAAATAAGTATGGAAACCTTGCATGAGTTTGAGCAACAATCTAAAAATTTGACGGACTCACGATTTCACTACAATTTCAAAACCAACTTCCATGCTTACCTTCTCAAGAAGAACCAATTGCAAAGAGTATAAGAGACATGATTCAGACTCAAAATTCCGTTACCCGGCCTGTCAGTAGGTTAGATTCAATATTGAGCAAATTGATCAATAGGAGTGAGGGAATTCTCTCTTGTCAACTTTGACCAATTCTTTTATCTCTAACTTTATCGATTGGACCAAAGAATCGTGTTGCTTTAGAAATCAAGATTCAATTTCAGCACACCCATTAGAACTTGACCATCATTAAAATTTTGAGAACCATATTGATATTTTGGCAAATTATCCATTTTCTGAAATTGAACTTGAAATGAATATGATCTTGAACCTTAAATTAGTAATTCAATTCCACTTCTTGACTCAATAATGACTCCGGTATTTTTACGTGATTTTCATTACTTCCCCGTATTAGTATTGGATCCTGTGCCCGTTCACATGAAATTGAATCACTAATCTTTTTAGATCAACATATTGAACTTGACCAATACCATATTTTTGAAAGTTCAATTGACAAATTGGCAAGTTCTCATTTTATGAAATTGAACTCAATCAAGAATGTGACCCAGATCTTCAAGTTTGTGATCCAGTTCAAATTTCTAAATCAATATTGACTCCTGTTTTGCTAACCAATTTGAGCATTATGTTAGACTCAGTTTTGATTTCCATACCTATCATTCTTAAACTTGAATCACCAATCTTAAAAGTCACATTCAAATGTGAGAAATGAATGTGGACTAGAGTTTTAACTTCTTGATTTAGACCTACTTCCTGAACTAATTTCGACTCCAGAATCGTTATTTAATTTCAGTCAATTTCCTCAGTCGATTATATTTCCTGATCTTTCTGAGTTCAAATCAATCATTCCATCTTTTCACACTCCATTTTGGGATAAGGGTGTTGATAAAATTGACTCTAAAATTATTTTTAAAATTTAGAAATTAGATGGGGTAAAATTCTTAATAAAAATCATCTATGTTCACATCATTATAGTAAGTTTATTAGAGAGGTCATTGGTGAGTTCCTGTGAACTCCACGCAATTTGGATTGGGCCGCATTTCATGGATTAGTCAGACCACCACTGGAACCACCACCTTAAGGTGATTTTTTCCTTTCCTCTCTATTTGTTTCATGCATACATACATTCACGATGCATTGAGGACAATGCATGAGATAAGTATGGGGGAGGGTCTACTAACGTAGAGTTTTTAGATTTTCTTTCTTTTTCACTTCTTTTAGGATATACTTAGAATCTTCCCTTTTGTATAGGGTTTACTAATGTAGAATTTTTAGATTTTCTTTTTTTTCACTTTTTTTAGGATATTCTTAGAATCTTCCCTTTTGTATAAGAATTTTCCCTTTCTTTAAAAACTTTTTGAAATAAAAGACAAAGTTTTGATCTATTTTTAAGAAAATTAAGATGATCTTAGAAATTAAGAAAGCCTTATTTATGACATCTTAAACCTAGTCAAAATAATGGATCTTGTTTAAAATTATAGGCTAAGTGAAACATATTGGAGAGATAATTTTATCTTGAATTTTTTACCTTAAAGAGTATGCACTTCACACTTACACATTTTTGGGATGGAAACAAAGACCTAAAATGCCTTAAAGCAAAAAATAAATAAATAAAAAGAAAAAAATATACGGTATATATAAAGGAAAAAACCACTCATTAGGCTGGTTAATTATGCCTCAAGAAGCATGATTATTCACGCGTAAAGGTGGTCAAAAGAAACAAATAATCCTCCTAAGTTTTGTGGCCTTATTTACTTAAGTCCTTAAACATGAGGGATATTTTCTCATCTGGTGCCCTAAGATCGTCTAATTTGGGAGCCGTCGGCTAAAGCCTCACTATCCGGGTAAACTAGAAAGCCTAAGAAAACTAAGGGAAGAAAAAAAAAAAAAATATATATATATAAATAAATGGCTTGATGGTTAGAGTTGAAATCCTAAAAAATTTACACTATTACAGAGTGCATATTATCTAGGTTTTATGAAGAATAAAATTATTCTATCCAATTTTGAATTCTTACCTTAATTGAAAATAAGATCTTACATATAGACTAAGTTTAAGAAAGAATAATTTTTGGTGGACTTATGATCTTAGATCACTTAAATGTTGGCAAAAATATTTTGAAAACTTATCTCTCTTTCAAAATGCGTTTTCAAAATACTAACTTTTATTTTCTTTCTTTATGGATTTTGTGGGTGCAATACGCTGAAAACTCTCAGGAGACAAAACTCTTCATCTAGGGGTAACCTAGAGGTTTAACAGCTTGTTGCACATGCTCAGTGCAATCGCGTCACCTGCGAAAGTGGTGTAATAATATTTGTAGTAGAGTTTTTCTTTTTCTTATTTTGCTCGGGACGAGCAAAAGATAAGTGTAGGGGTGTGATTAGTATCCATTTTTGCATATGTATATTGCATTTTTCTACCAATTTATGAATAAAATGACGCTTCTCACCCGTGTTTTGTTCTATTTTGCAGATAATCAAGAGTCTAGAGGCAAAGAAGTAATAAGAGCCTAATTTAACCCAATTTTGGGTAATTAAACCTCATTTCCTGGAGATCAAGCTAGAGAGCTTCTAGAAGATGCATTGGATCCAGAAGTTGGGCGCGCATCTGAAGAAAACCAGATCCAATTTACCCAAATTCGAGAATATACAGAAGCTTTTTGAGACCATACGAAGCTTTTCGAGACCAGAGGAACCCATGGACCAAAACCAGGGACGTAAGTCTCTGGTATTTCTTCATTTCCACGGCAATTTAGAGGATCCATGCGTCAATCTTTGACGTGTGATCTCGTCTCGTCTTCTAAAACCTCCTTCTGCCTATAAATATCCTTGCAGAGACTTGAGATGCGAGCAGATGTGCGAGTATGCTTGGATTTCTCTCTTTTAGTTATAGAGTAGGATTTTCTTCTTTTCTTTTGTATTTTCTTTTCCTTTTTAGATCTAATAGTAGGGCTGAGTTGATTCTATAGAGAGAGAGAGAGAGACAGAGATATTGCTGTAATAGAAAGTGACAATCTATATAAAGGTGTCTCCTTTCTCTTTTATTGTAATCTTCTTCATCTTCTACATGATACTTAGCTAGTTTCTTTTCATGGCAATCTAACTACTAACCACTAACTAGCTAACCACTTACTTGATAATCCACATGAATCTAATAACCTCTACTAGGCCTTACTCTTGCAAGAGCTATTGATGGTTCATGATGATTGATTCTAACATTCTAACATTCTAACATTTAACCACAAATAAGCT
This sequence comes from Agave tequilana, assembly GCA_038442645.1. Taxonomy (NCBI): domain Eukaryota; kingdom Viridiplantae; phylum Streptophyta; class Magnoliopsida; order Asparagales; family Asparagaceae; genus Agave; species Agave tequilana. The sequence continues at coordinate 40,481 of JAVJIF010001568.1, read as the reverse complement.
AACTTGCAATGTCTTCTTTATTTCAATCTCAACTCTACTTGATTTTGATGAACTAGTAGTATCTTGCTTCTTGTTGTGTGAAATGGATGTGTTTGGATGTGGAAGAACAATTTAGAATTATTGTGTTAGTGATCTTGTTTGATATCAATTATATTATATTGGATGTTTTATTTCTTTGATTAAGTGTCCGTTGAGATCGCATGCTTTACGAGGAGCTGGAGTTTATCTCTACCTATTATGATATTCTTGCCTTCCTTATTCCTGTTGTTATCCTTTTGATTCTCTATATATATTAGACTCTACTTTTATTCCAATTCTTGATTTATATGATATCATTTGTGGATATTTATATGTGTTATTGTAGTGATCATGATTTATCATTGTTATTTTTGTAGCTTGTTTCGGGTTACTTATGACTTAATGCGTGTATATGAGGTATTTTTCTTGCGCATATGCATTGTCGACTCTCATCGTATGTCCGCTTTAGCGTATCTTGGGAAGCAGGGTGTGACAGTTTCTATGTCCAACTACTATTAATTAAACAAGTTTCTAGTCAAAATCTGAAATTTTGCCCAAAAGTCAAACTTTCAACCCTGTTGGCCTGAACTAGGCCCTATAAGAGCCGAATAGGGCCCAACAGAGAGAAAACATGATTTTCAAGAGCCCCGAATAGTATTTCATAGTTTCTGTTGGCTCAAAAGTCCATCACTCTAGTTTTGATGATGATTAACTCATACAGTTATAGTACTAATGATCGTATGCGTATTTAGTTTCAGATATTTAATCAAGATCTTAGTCGGTGTTTAGCTTCAACAAAAGATTCGAAGTCAAGTTTTGAAGCTAGCACGTGTTGATTCAAGAGCTCGCGCATTAAGATTGCATCAAGTACTCAAGAGGAGTCTAGCTTATTGGATCAAGGTTTAGACCAAGTCAAGAAGGAGAAGAAGATTTTCAAGAGAAAATTTTTAAGACTTGAGTGTAGTTTTGTAAGTGTTAAGATTTTATTTTTAGATAAAATATAAAGGATAGATTAGTTGTGGATTGCTCAAGCTCATATACACAAAAAAAAAAAAATTTATATGTGTTTTCATAAAATAGCTTTAGTTTTAGAAAATATCATTTTGGTCTTGAGCTTCAAAGTATACATCCTTATGTTTCATGATTAGATTTCATCAAAACAAGTTTATATGATTTATATGTGTTTTGGACTTCATCCATGCACATTGTTGGTTCAAATATTTAGAAAAACTTATTTGATATTTCTGTATCATGTGTTTGAGTTTTATATTTATCAAAACTTATTTTAGAGCTTATTGTGAAAAATACAGATATTTCATCTTGTATGTGTATTGGATCATATCCATACACATTAAGCTTCAAAAGTGTTTAAAATATCTTATTTTTGTATTTGAAGAATGTTGACACTTAAAAAAGATAAGATTCTTATTGGTCCGAACAATGTCTAAACTTGTTGACATTTACAAAAGACAAGTGACAGACGAGCTGAAGACCAGTTTTCACCCATCTCCGAGGGACAGGGAAGTAACTTGGACTCCACTGATCCAGCAAGCAGACAGTGAACCCAGATTGTTTCTAAACAGACCTCAGCAGGTCTAAGGTGCTAACACTTAGCATCGCATGAGCCCAAAGGGATAGCCTCGCTTGAGAGGCTAATATCACCCAACTTCGCCTTGAAGCCATTCGAAGCCTCGCCAAGAAGCTAACTCGCAAACTTCGCCACAGAGGACTTCCAGCTCCGCCAAAGGGTTTCTTTCGGACTTCGCCAGAAGCTGCCTCTAGCCCCGCTACGAGCTCAATGCGGACAGCTCCGCTATTGGTCTACTATGGTCAACCTTTGACCAATCAAATCTCCGGATGAGATCGGATCCAATCAGATCAAATCCAATTAAGATCAAATCAGAGATCAAATTTGGCAGTTATTGCCACAATCTCTTGACTCTTCTAAAACGAGTAAGAAGATCAGGGAAAATCCTCCAACGATATGGAAAGGATCAAGAAGATCAACCGACCTGCCAATTCTAGCTTCGCAGAAGCCGATCCTAGCCTCGCAGCAAGGCTACTTTCCAGATTTAAACAGATTCGATTCAATCTGTTTCCATATTTTCAAGGGACGATTATACCCTTGCTCTTCCTATAAATAGCCCGCCAGGGGTACAAGGAGAAAAAAGGCACACACACAAGAGGACTCCACAAGCAGAGGCTTCTTCATAACGCACCGTGCGCTCTCGAATTCAGAGACCTTTTAGAGAATTGTTTTCTCTATCCAGGGTGTTGATACCCTAACATCGTCCTTCTTCTCAAGGAATCTCCAGAACCAGGCGAGAAGGAATTCCTAATTGAAGGCGATTTTGAGAAGCAGCAAGAGGGTTCTACCAACCTTCTGTTCTCTGATTCCCGGAACCAGGCGAGAAGGGAATCTCATCGCTCGCATCGTCAAAGGGACAAAGTGGTCGCGCGCTGACCAGACTCCTATCGGCACACTTCTCTAGAATCTCTGAGGAGATCTACTTGTAATCTTTTTAAGAATACTTGTAATTTAGCTCCTCAACCCTTTTATTGTAAGTTTTCCCCTTTGCGAATATAACGGAAAACAAGGTGGCGACTCCGCTGGGGAAGAAATTCTCCACTGCCGAGAATCAAGTGTCGCAATGCGACGAACGGACCTTCGGGTCTAACTCTGAATTCAGAAAAGCCTATACAGCCAGAGCCCCTCTGGCTAAATCTTCAAGGAAAGTCTCTGCGGAGACAGAAAAGGTTCTCTACGAACCTACTGCGGTTATTTGGCGCAACAAGGAAGCACGTCCGCAGTCTGATTCCTTTACTTGTGAGAACTTGGTGGTTCAATTCGATCAAGGAAGATTTGAAGAAGTCCTCTCTGGGGGTGGCCCAATGCCTCGAGCACGGAAGCATAGGAAGGTTTCCACGACCAAGGTTTCAAAGCAGAAACCGGAAGCAGAATTCTGCCAACACCCCTCAGCCTCGCGTGTGGCTAATCAGGTTCCTTGCGAACCTAAGTCTCCTCTGCCAAGGCGGGTATGGAAGCCTAAACAGAAGTCTCCAACCAAAGCTTCAGGCGTAGCTACGCCTAAGCCGCGCCTCTCTCGCGAAGAAAAAGGCAGGATGCCTGTCTGCTCCAATCATAAAGTTACGACGGCAATCATACCGTCGTCCAATTTAAGAGCAGCAATGCCTCGCGCCGGCCTCGTTCTCATGAGTGAAGCTACTGTACCACAGCGTACGCGCAGGGTCCATGACCGCGAAGCTGAAGCCAAAGTACCATCTAAGGCTAATTGCCTTCGCAGCAGCATAGCGGGTAAAGCACCGCAGCGTGCTCCGCTCTCCAGTTCGTCAAGCGCTAAGCCTGCGCTTTGTGGCGAAGCTAGAACCAAAGCACTATTCAGTGCTAATCCCATCTGCAGGGATAAAAGAAGCAGGACATCGTCCTATGTGCGATCCAAAAGAGCCTTTGCGCTCGATTGCAGAGACCCAATCGGGTCTGATTTGAGGAAATTGTTGACGGATAGACAAACCTCTTCCCCCTGTTGTCAACAAGTGGGATGTCAGCTGGTGACACTCCACTCGGTCCATTGCCGGCTGGGACCAATCCCCGCCACGCCTCCAAGACGACGGTCAGTTTTTGATCGGCTATCGGTACAGGCCCCGAGGAAACACCGCAAAAGGAGCACCTCACGAGATCCAGCCTCCGCATCCGTCAACATGACTGGGAGAGGACGAGAGCTGCGCAGGGGAAGACAAATAGCTGACGACACCCCCTACAGCTCCCCAGATCCAGATTATAGCCCAGGCTTAGGTGAAGTCTTGGTGCATGAAGAAGGTGTTTTCCGAAACACCAGATCCAGGGTGGCGATACCCTACACTTATGAACATCCTTCTTCCTCGACGGCCCTAGCCTCGCCAGAACCCAGAAGATTACTCCAGTCATCAGACGAAGAAGATGAAGATAGTGGGTACGCCTCTTCGGCGACAGTTAGCTCGGTGCGAACAGACAAAGCATCAGTCAATATGGCTGATAATGCTAACGACGACCTTCGTCGACGTTTGGAAGCTCAGGAGCAAACTTCTAGAACCCAGCAAGAGGCTCTGGACAACATTCAATAGATGCTCGCTCAACTCCTCAGTAACCGGAATAACAATAATGCCGGAGCAATCACGATGAGGAGGAACACTTCAGCAATGAGCAACCAAAGCCGGAGAAATCCAAGGAGGGTTCTTCCTTAGACGCCGAAGTCCTTAAGGGCCTCCAGGCTCAAATCGCATCCCTAGCTCAGAGGGATGAATTAAAGAAGGTAGGGGTAGTCCGTCCTTATCCGCCGGAGTGGGATTCGGTGCCATATCCACTGAAGTTCAAACCACCAACGTTGCATACCTATGACGGAAAGAGCTCGTCAAATCAGCACATCTACTATTTCTGGTCTCAGACTGGTAATGTTATAAGCAATGACGCCATCATGGCTAGGCTATTCATTGGCACCTTAAAGGGTGGCATTTGACTAGTTCCGAAGTCTTCCCCCGGCTCTATCAACTCCTGGATCGACCTGGAAACTCAGTTCCTCTCTTGTTTCTATGAGGACGATACCGAAGTAACCATGGACAAGCTCCTCTCCACTGTGCAGAGGAAGGGCGAATCTGTCCGTGACTACATTGAACGGTTCAGAAACTTATCCTTGATGTGCCCAGCAAGGATGCCACTACCCATGCTCTTATAGACATGCAGACACAACTTCTTAGACCAAGTGGAAGTTCGCATGGGGGCTGTCAAAGCCCACACTTGGAAGGAATTGGTCGAACAAGCAGAGATAGCCGAGAAGTCGGCTAAAAAGTTCGAACCATCCGCCCCTAGAGGCAAGTGGGGGATGAACAACAAAGGGCGTAACGACCTACCACAATCTTCTCAAGCTAAAGGCAAAGAGACTATGTCTGTGGAGTTATCCGGAGATGTGCAGTCGAAGGCCAGGAAGAGCGGCTTTAACAATCAAGAGCCTAAGTTCCCTCCAAAGCAGTACTCCTTCAAAGACGATCAGGTGGTCACGATATTCCATCTGCTCCACAAAGGGAACAAAATGAAACTGCCAGATGCTCGGCGTCCTAATGAGATAGGGCACACAAACGACCCTAAATACTGCCTCTACCACAGGATGATCCACCATCCTACTGACAAGTGTTATGTCCTCAAGGACAGAATACAAGCCCTGGTCGATGCCGGGGTTCTGACGTTGAAGACGGAGCAGAAGAAAGTCACTGCCAATATGGTGACCCTCGAGTTCGGCAAAACTCCAAAGGTCACAGTTCCTGACGAAACTTATCCAGTCCTTGCGCCACGGTTGGAAGTCAAGCATCCTCCAGCTACAGCTCAAGATAATAAGGGTCTTGTTCCCTTAACATTGGAGACAGGGGAAATCATGTGGATACACCCAGACCTCGTCCAAGACGTGCAGTGGGATTCAAAGAAGCCCAAGTCAAAGGGCAAATCTTGCAATGTCATTTCCATCCTGCCAGACGATGGGAACTTTACATCAGCTTCTCTTAGCGATTCAAAAGGGTAAAAGCTTGCTTGCACGGCGCAAGCCGATACGCCTCAGCAGACGGGCACCCGATCCGGAAAATCATACTTGAGGCAGTATGAAAAGTCTACTGACGAGACACAACAGCAAACGACGTCAGTACAAGTACCAGCATCCACTCCAACCCCAACCAAGGGAAAAGAGAGACCTAAGGAGGTACGATTCGACTACTTGTTGAAGAAACCACCAGGCCAAGGGTTTGATACGCCCTTTCGGTTTGACATATTGGCTCAGCTGGCCAATATCTCAGCTCGTATCACTATACACGAGCTCCTTCGCCTCTCAAAAGAGACAAGAGAAGCACTCAGGAGGCGCTAGCCAATTCAGAATCCTTTCTGACATGCATGCCTGAGATCCCTAACAACGACGTTCAGTCTCCTTGCCCAGAATGTCATCATATACAATCCAAGGTGCCTGCTATTACATTCACGGCGGAAGATATGCTTCTCAAAGACAACAAGCACGATCGACCTCTGTACTACACCGGATATATCGGTTCAACGTGCATTGAAAGAATACAAGTCGATCCGGGGTCCGCACTCAGCATCATCCCCAAAGGCTTCTCTACTTCCTCGGCATACCGCTGTACAGGTTGTCCGCAACCACTACTACAATATACGGTTTCAACGCCGGGAGCAGTCATCCACTGGGGAAAATTCGACTCCGTTGCAGAATCGGGAGCCTGAAGTCAGAAGTGACATGCTATGTCATTGACGCTGACACATCATATAACCTGCTGCTGGGACGGCCATGGATCCATGCCAACTGGATCGTTCCCTCTACTCTGCACCAATGCTTCAAATATGTTGAAGATGACGCGACAGTACGAACTGTCTTTGCTGAAAAGCAACCATTCAAAGGGGTGGAAAACTACTTCACTGACGCTCTCCTGTATCAAGAGGCCGGTGGAACACTCAAAGAACCGTTGCCGGACGATGATGAAAGTGGCAACGAGGCGGATTCAGAATCCGAAGCAGGCATGCCAGCCATTCTGATTGGTGAACCAATTATAGCATGTCTCAATACTCCCCTATGTATACTCCTTCAGAGGATGAAGGTGAATGGGTAATTAATGATATATTTCTTTTGATTATCCCGCGACTGTTGGGCTATTTGAATCCATTACGGATAGCTCCCTACACATGCCTTTACATAAGCCAAGTGCATCCAGTACACCCATGGAATCTGTAGAAGCCGTCTTGGTAATCCCGCCATCCAAAGAAGGTCAGTTACCGATAATCTTCGGTAGAACCCAACCACGGGGACCCACGGTCGCAGATTCAAGTTCAGACTCAGACACTCCACAATTCTTTCATTACGCGCAGTCAGCGCGCCATATTATGAAGAAAATGGGATACGACTTGAAGCATGGAGCAGGCCTGAATTTCGAAAAAGGAAGGCGCGGTTTGATGCGGAACTTTGTGCCTAAAGGGAAGCCTGCAAATTACTATGATAGTACACGCAGGGGGTTAGGGTATGTTACACCCACATCGTCAGCAATGGTTCAAGCCAAGGACGATGGATCAGTTCCATCACATTCAGCCTCATCCTCCGAGTGGGATTCAGATGTCAGTATAGGAGGAATGTTCAAAAACCTCACTGCTAATATGACCTCAAGCAGTCAATTGGAGCCCGCAGAAGCCACTGACGAGGAACCATGGGCCCAGCAATTAGACCTTCAATGGGAAAAGCGATTCGAATCGCGCGAACCACCTACTGAAGACAAAGTGATGCAGGTCAACTTGGGTAATCAAGACCACCCTAAGCCCATCTTTATAAGTGAAAGCCTATCACTTACAGAAAGGGAAGAATTGATAATACTCGTAAGAGAGTATATAGACGTCTTCGCGTGGAGCTACGAAGATATGCCCGGACTTGATCCGCGAGTCGCCATGCACCGTCTTAATATCAAGCCTGACGTTAAGCCAGTCAAGCAGCAACAACGTCGGTTTCGCCCGAACATTATGGAAGCTATTGAAGCCGAAGTTCACAAGCTCATTGCATGTGGCTTCATCCGGGAGGAACAACATCCAGATGTTGGCCCAAGGTTACAATCACCCATGTTTAATGTGTTTTGATGATTACAAAACATATTAGTTATTTGTACTAATATTATTTATTGTTTAAGTGTGTTTCAGGGTTCTAACTCTACTAAAAGGTTTACACCCTAAAAGCAAGTGTTTTGGACTCAAGTCAACTCAAATTGGGCTCAAGAATCAAGCTTTGAAGATCATATGGTGAAAAGCCCTTCTTGAAGAACTTGAAGTCTTTAGAATCATGTAAGAATTAGAATGTTAAAGTTTGAGTGTTGGATATTGGCTCTAGGATACACACACACATTTTGGTTTTGTTAAATGTGAGTCTTGTATTTAAATTTTCATGTTTTAAATTTGGTTTCATGCCTTAGTAGATATTTACATGACCCTAAGTTTTACAAAATAAATATCATGTTTAGAACATATTTATATACTCCTACTAGCATGTTACTTAAGTTTGTTCAAACCCAAAACTACTTTACAAAAATTTTCTAGTCAAAAAAAAAAATACTGTTTTTCCTATTTCAGGCTGACCGGCCGACCATCCCGGTCGACCGGCGCCAGTGCCAGGACGTGCACACTTGTGCACGTCTGTCGGCCGCCGCCCCGGTCGACCGACTGAATGCACTTGCTCCCGGGTTTTCTGGGTTGACCGGTCCGGTCGACCGCAGAAGAGAGCTGTGCTCTGTCTTTTGGGACGGTCGACCCGACCGGTCGACCGGAGCCAACGGCTCCTTGCCAGCTGAGCTGGCGGTCGACCGGCCCGTCGACCGCCAAGCCTGCTGCTGCCCAACGGCTCTTCCTCTTTTGTGTAATTCTGAAATCTGTTTTTTGATCTGCTTTTTGGCAGACTTTTACAAGGTTTTCCAGTTTGTTTTTAGAGCAAATAAGGTCTAAATAAAATGTTTTAAACCCATTTCTCTCCCTATAAATAGAGGAGAAGACTCTCTTACTAAATACCAAGAAAAAGCCTTAAGTTTTTCAAGTTTTTCAAAAGAGAAGAAAGTGTTTTAAGCTCTTCATTTCCAATACTTTCTTGAGCTAGTTTTCAGTTGTGATTGTTAGCTAATATCAATTCACAACTGAGTTTTTCTCACTACACTCCATAGAGCCAAAATTCCTTTACTCATTCTATAAGGAAATTGTAAAATAGTGAGACATTGTAAAAGAGTTTAAGTGATCAAGTTGTGATCACTTTGGTGACTTGTGATCTTCTTCATCTTGTGGAGACACCTCTTCGGTAGAGGTTTTGTAAGTTGTGGATCTCGGTGCTCGGGTCTTCGGTAGGCCATTGTAATCGTCCTCAGTGGATAGGGAAACCCTTCACGGAGGTGAAGGCGGGGAGTAGAGCGGTGGCTCGAACCTCGAAACAAATATCTTGTGTTTGCGATTGCCTTGTGTCAATTCTTACTTTAAATTTCTCTTGCACTATATTGCTTTAAATTACTTGCTTGTGATCTTGTTTCTTTCTTTGTGCTATTACTTCAAGCTTGTGATACTTGTGATATATTGTGTGCATCTCACTATTCATCCATCATACTTTGCCTTGATCGATCATATCTCATACAACAAGGTTGCATTGCGCACCTCTAACCCATTCAAGGGGAATTGGGAGGAAGGAGTTCAGAACCTCTCACGGGGTATTCGCTCTTAGTCTTGTTTTGAGAGATCGTTGCATCATTCAACATACTTAGTTTTAAAAAGAATCATTAGATTAGCAATTACACCTATTCACCCCCTCTAGGTGTTTTTCAATTGGTATCAGAGCTTGGACTCTAGGATTTGGCTTAACAACCTTAGAGAGATCCTAATTTTGCTAATCATTTCATTCATACTCACTTAGTAAAATGGCCGATGGAATTAAAACCCCTCCTAAGTTTGATGGACTTAACTTTCCCATATGGAAGGTTAAGATGACCGTTTTCTTGCAATCTCTAGGAAGCCGAGTTGCAAAGGCCGTGACCAAACCCTTTAGTGCACCCCTCGGTGATGAATCTACTTGGTCCGAAATTGAGACCAAAGAATTTGATGCCAATGCTAGGGCTCACTATGCACTACTTCAAGCCCTTAATGATGATGATATAGCTAGAGTTATTCATTGCAAGTCCGCATATAAAATTTGGACACATTTGCTAGTCACACATGAAGGGACTTCACAAGTGAAGAGGGCTAAGATAGACCTTCTTCGGTCCCAATATGAGAACTTTAGCATGCAAGAACATGAAACCATAGATGATATGGTTACAAAATTTACAAAGATCACTAATGGACTTTCTTCTCTAGGTGATGGTATTGACAATGATCAAAAGGTGAGAAAGATCATTCGGGCTCTTCCTCCTTCATGGGAAGTAAAAGTAACAACCTTGAAGGAACTCAATGACAAGGAGGAGATGGAGCTAATTGGTCTCATTGGGAACCTCAAAACCCATGAGATGGAGAGGAAAGCAAGGAGGACATGGCTCCTTCCAAGAAGAAGACTATAGCCTTCAAATGTCAATCATCACACTCCGACGAAGATGATGAAGAAGAAGATGACGAAGAGCTCTCACTTCTAGTCAAGAATGTTCGGCGGATGTATAACAGGCCAAGTTTCAAGGAAGAAGGAGATGGCAAGGAGGCAAAGAAGAAAGGAAGATTATTTGCTTCAATTGTCAAAGACCGGGACACATTGTTGCGGAGTGCCCGGATAAAGTGAAGTCCTCCACCTCAAAGAAGCCTTACAAGAAGAAAGCTATGAAGGCAACATGGGATTCCGAAAGCGAATCCGAAGAGGAAATCGACACCGCCAACATGTGCTTCATGGCTAATGAAAGCACAAGCAAGGTAACCCCTTCCACTTCTTTTAATGAAGAACTATCCATGGATGAACTAGGAGAAGCATTTGTAGAACTTTCACATAACTATGACTCTCTTAAGAAAAAGTATCTAAAAATGAAAAAGGAAAATGAATCTCTTAATCATCAAGTCTTTACTATTTCTAAAGAAAAAGATGAATTACTTTCCACTCTTGTTTCCACCCAAAAAGATTTTGACCAATATAAGATTTCTTGTAAAGGCAAGTCCCCATTAGTTGATTCTAATGAAATTACCATGCTTAAAGAAAGAATTGACTCATTAGGAATTGTCTTGAAAAATTGTGAGTTTGATAAGAAGAAGATAGAGGCTATGTTTCCTAAGAAACAAGCCCCTAAAAAAAATGTTCACCATGCTCATGCTCATGTTCATACCACACAACCTTTACATCGTGGCAAACCCCCAAAGCATGCTCACACTTCACACACACATCATGCATTCATGTATGGAAGAGTGTTCTCATGTTCACATTGTGGGCGGAAAGGACACTTAGCCAATTTTTGCTATGATAGACTAAGTGCATCTTTTCATAATGTTTGGGTTAGAAACACTAACTTTCAAGGACCCAAGAAAGTTTGGGTACCAAAGTCAACAATTTTGTTAAATGATATAGGTACCTTCCAAAGCCCAACGACGTAGAGGATTGTGGTATCTTGATAGTGGTTGCTCAAGGCACATGACTTGGGACATCAACAACTTTGCAACCATATCAAGATACCATGAAGGTGGCACCGTCACCTTCGGAGATGACGCCATGGGTAAAATCATCGGTATTGGTAATGTAAAACTTGGCACATCCCCTTAATTGAGAATGTAGTTTTAGTTGATGGCCTCAAGCATAACCTCTTGAGTGTTAGTCAACTTTGTGACAAAGGTTTTGATGTTATTTTTGATAATGTAGTTTGTAAAGTAATTGATAGAATTTCTAATACTTGTATGTTTTCCGGTTTTCGTGAAAGTAATGTTTATATGATAGATATGTCTAATATGACTTGTAATATTACTTATTTAAAAGCCCTCGATGATGACTCTTGGTTGTGGCATAGAAGATTAGGCCATATTTCATTTGACCATATTTCTAGGTTAAACACAAAGGAAATGGTGAAAGGTATTCCTTGTTTGAATTTTGAAAAGGACCGAGTTTGTGACGCATGTCAATTTGGGAAACAAACTAAGTCTTCTTTCAAGTCAATTAAGGATATCATGACATCACGTCCTTTGGAGTTAATCCATATGGATCTATTTGGCCCTACACAAACTAAAAGTCTAAGTGGTAATAGATTTGCATTTGTTTTGGTTGATGACTTTTCACGATTTACTTGGGTTTCTTTCTTGAACACAAAAATCAAGCTTTTTCATATTTCCAAACCTTTAAGAAAAGAGTTGAAAAATAAAAAGATGTTTCAATTTTAAGAATAAGAAGTGATAGAGGAGGTGAGTTCATTAACCTACCCTTTATCACTTTTTGTGAAGAACATGGAATTAAGCATGAACTTTCTTGTCCTAGAACTCCACAACAAAATGGAGTAGTTGAACGAAAAAATCAAACTTTACAAGAGATGGCTAGGACAATGCTAAGTGAATATGGTCTACCACATTATTTGTGGGCCGAGGCCGTTAATACATCATGCTATATATCAAATCGTGTTTTCTTGTGTAAAAATACTTCAAAAACTTCTTTTGAAATGTACTTTTCTAGAAAACCAAATGTTTCATATTTCAAGGTTTTTGGATGCAAATGTTTTGTTTTAAATACAAAAGATAATTTAGGAAAATTTGATGCTAGATCTTATGAGGCTATTTTTTTTGGTTATTCTAGCACTTGCAAGGCTTATAGAATCTTCAATAGATCATCTTTGACTATTGAGGAATCTATACATGTTAAGTTTGAAGAATCTAACTTGTTTGTTAAGAATGTTGTAGAAATAGATGCATTGGATGAAGGATTGGAGAAAGTGACCTTGGAGGATGCACCTACTATGGGAGACAAGCCAAAGGATGATGAAGGAAGTGAAGGTAAAGTAGAAGAGGCTCAAGGACATGAAATTCAATCAATTGACGTGGAGCCTACTCAACAACTTCCAAAGGGTTGGAGATACAATCCTCATCATCCCAAGGACCTCGTCATAGGTGAAGTATCTAAAGGGGTAACCACTCGCTCTAAACTTCATGATTATTGTGGTCATTATGCATTTATTTCTCATGTTGAACCCAAGAACGTCCTCGAAGCCGAGGCCGATTCATATTGGTTGCTAGCTATGCAAGAGGAACTCAATCAATTTGAGCGCAACCAAGTTTGGCACCTTGTTCCTAGGCCCCACGATAGACCAACAATTGGTACTAAGTGGATCTTTAAGAACAAGTTGGATGAATCGGGTAACGTTGTTAGGAATAAAGCTAGGTTAGTTGCCCAAGGTTACACTCAAATCGAAGGAATCAATTTGAAGAAACCTTTGCACCCGTAGCACGGCTTGAAGCCATACGGATGACACTAGCATTTGCCTCATATAAAGATTTTAAATTGTTTCAAATGGATGTTTAAAGTGCTTTTCTAAATGGTTTTATTGAAGAGGAGGTGTATGTTGAACAACCCCCCGGTTTGTTGATCCTACACATCCGGATTTTGTATTTAAATTAGATAAAGCTCTTTATGGTTTAAAACAGCCCCTAGGGCTTGGTATGAAAGACTTTCTTCATTTTAATTTCAAATGATTTTAAGAAAGGTAAAATTGACACAACTTTGTTTACAAAACATGTAGAAAAAGATATTCTTATTGTGCAAATTTATGTTGATGACATTATTTTTGGTTCTACTAATGAATCTCTTTGCCAAGCTTTTGAATCATGCATGAAGGAAGAATTTGAAATGTCTATGATGGGGGAACTCAACTATTTTCTTGGACTCCAAATCAAGCAAAGGAAGGATGGGATCTTCATCAATCAAGCCAAGTACACAAAGGAATTAATCAAAAGGTTCGGGCTTGAAGAATCTAAAGTAAGCAAAACTCCCATGGCAACAACTACCAAGCTTGACAGGATGAACAAGGTAAAAGTGTAGACATTAAACTTTATCGTAGCATGATTGGTAGTTTATTGTATTTGACGGCTAGTAGGCCGGATATTATGTTTTCCGTTTGTCTTTGTGCACGTTTTCAATCTTGTCCTAAAGAATCTCACATAATTGCGGTTAAACGCATAATTAGATACCTTAAGGGCACTATTGAAATGGTTTGTGGTATCCGAAAACTGGCCAATTTTCAATGACGAGTTTTTCGGATGCCGACTATGCGGGTTGTAGGGTAGATAGGAAGAGCACAAGTGGAACATGTCAATTCCTAGGTAATTGTCTTGTATCTTGGTCTTCCAAAAAGCAAAATTCGGTAGCCCTTTCAACCGCCGAGGCGGAGTATGTTGCAGCCGGAGCTTGTTGTGCACAAGTTCTTTGGATGAAACATACTCTCCTCGACTATGATTTACACTTTGATCATGTTAAAATATTTTGTGATAATACTAGTACTATTCACATGACAAAGAATGCAAATCAACATAGTAAAACCAAACACATTGACATTAGGTATCACTTTCTTAGAGATCATTATGAGAAAGGTGATATTGATATTGATTATGTTTCTACCGATTTTCAACTTGCCGATATTTTTACTAAACCTCTAGATTATGCTAGATTTTCATTTATTTGTGGTGAGTTGAATGTTTGCATTATGGATTCTTAAAGAAAAATGTTTTTTTGTTGTTTTGTTTAACCCTTTTTGATGTATGACAAAAAGGGGGAGAAAAAGTATAAAGTTTGTTTGGTATAAGATTGTTTGTTGTGGTTTTGTTGTTTATGGTGTACTTTGATGTATTTGAGTTTTTGACAAAACTATGTGTTTTCAATGCCTTATGTATTTAGCTTTTCATTGCATTATTGATACATAGCATTATTTGAGGGGGAGCTTTCCAAGCTCTTCTTCCATTTTTGTTTAAATAACTTATATGTTTTGTCATCATCAAAAAGGGGGGGATTGTTGGCCCAAGGTTACAATCACCCATGTTTAATGTGTTTTGATGATTACAAAACATATTAGTTATTTGTACTATTATTTATTGTTTAAGTGTGTTTCAGGGTTCTAACTCTACTAAAACGTTTACACCCTAAAAGCAAGTGTTTTGGACTCAAGTCAACTCAAATTGGGCTCAAGAATCAAGCTTTGAAGATCATATGGTGAAAAGCCCTTCTTGAAGAACTTGAAGTCTTTAGAATCATGTAAGAATTAGAATGTTAAAGTTTGAGTGTTGGATATTGGCTCTAGGATACACACACACATTTTGGTTTTGTAAAATGTGAGTCTTGTATTTAATTTTCATGATTTAAATTGGTTTCATGCCTTAGTAGATATTTACATGACCTAAGTTTTACAAAATAAATATCATGTTTAGATCATGTTTATATACTCCTACTAGCATGTTACTTAAGTTTGTTCAAACCCAAAACTACTTTACAAAATTTTCTAGTCAAAAAAAAAATACTGTTTTTCCTATTTCAGGCTGACCGGACGACCGGCCCGGTCGACCGGCGCCAGTGCCAGGACGTGCACACTTGTGCACGTCTGTCGGCCGACCGCCCCGGTCGACCGACTGAATGCACTTGCTCCCGGGTTTTCTGGGTCGACCGGTCCGGTCGACCGCAGAAGAGAGCTGTGCTCTGTCTTTTGGGACGGTCGACCCGACCGGTCGACCGGAGCCAACGGCTCCTTGCCAGCTGAGCTGGCGGTCGACCGGCCCGGTCGACCGCCAAGCCTGCTGCTGCCCAACGACTCTTTCCTCTTTTGTGTAATTCTGAAATCTGTTTTTGGATCTGCTTTTTGGCAGACTTTTACAGGGTTTTCCACTTTGTTTTCAGAGCAAATAAGGTCTAAATAAAATGTTTTAAACCCATTTCTCTCCCTATAAATAGAGGAGAAGACTCTCTTACTAAATACCAAGAAAAGCCTTAAGTTTTTCAAGTTTTTCAAAAGAGAAGAAAAGTGTTTTAAGCTCTTCATTTCCAATACTTTCTTGAGCTAGTTTTCAGTTGTGATTGTTAGCTAATATCAATTCACAACTGAGTTTTTCTCACTACACTCCATAGAGCCAAAATTCCTTTACTCATTCTATAAGAAAATTGTAAAAGAGTGAGACATTGTAAATGAGTTTAAGTGATCAAGTTGTGATCACTTTGGTGACTTGTGATCTTCTTCATCTTGTGGAGACACCTCTTCGGTAGAGGTTTTGTAAGTTGTGGAGCTCGGTGCTCGGGTCTTCGGTAGGCCATTGTAATCGTCCTCGGTGGATAGTGGAAACCCTTCACAGAGGTGAAGGCGGGGAGTAGAGCGGTGGCTCGAACCTTGAAACAAATATCTTGTGTTTGCGATTGCCTTGTGTCAATTCTTGCTTTAAATTTCTCTTGCACTATATTGCTTTAAATTACTTGCTTGTGATCTTGTTTCTTTCTTTGTGCTATTACTTCAAGCTTGTGATACTTGTGATATATTGTGTGCATCTCACTATTCATCCATCATACTTTGCCTTGATCGATCATATCTCATACAACAAGGTTGCATTGCGCACCTCTAACCCATTCAAGGGGAATTGGGAGGAAGGAGTTCAGAACCTCTCACGGGGTATTCGGCTCTTAGTCTTGTTTTGAGAGATCGTTGCATCATTCAACATACTTAGTTTTAAAAAGAATCATTAGATTAGCAATTACACCTATTCACCCCCCTCCAGGTGTTTTTCACCAGATTGGGTAGCTAACATCGTCCCGTCCTCAAGAAGAACGGAAAAATACGGATCTGCATCGACTACCGTGATCTCAACACGGCCTGTCCTAAAGATGAATTCTCACTGCCCATCACCGACGTCATGATTGATAACACATGCGGGTTCGAAAGGATGTCTTTCATGGACGGCTTTTCAGGGTACAACCAGATAAGATGTATCCCGACGACGAGAAGCATACTTCGTTCCGAACACCATTGGGGTATACTGCTACACTGTAATGCCCTTCGGACTGAAGAACGCCGGAGCAACCTATCAGCGGGCAATGAGTACAATCTTCCGCGATCATCTCCGAAAAACGGTGGAGTGCTATGTCGACGACATTGCCGTCAAAAGCCGCAACAAGAATGAACATCTTCGCGACCTGAGAACGATGTTCGACATAATGCGGGCTCATCAACTGAAAATGAACCCGACAAAATCCTTCTTAGGAGTTTCAAGCGGCAAGTTCCTTGGGTTTATTGTCACATCAAAAGGGATTCATCTTGACCCAGACAAAGTCAAAGCCATTCAAAGCATGCATCCACCGACGAATCTCAAAGAGCTTAGAGGCTTGCAAGGCAGACTGGCTTATATCAGAAGATTCATCGCAAATCTCTCAGGCCGCTGTCAACCGTTCACCCGGCTCATGAAAAAGGGCACTTCCTTCGTATGGGATCAAGCTTGTCAGGAAGCTTATGAAGACATCAAGAGGTACCTCACAAAGCCTCCAGTCTTAGTGGCCCCTACATCAGGGAAACCATTCTTGCTTTATGTAAAAGCTATGGACTACTCCCTCGGTGCCCTCCTCGCTCAAAAGGACGACAATGGCCACGAGCAGGCCATTTATTATCTGAGCAGAACTCTCATAGGAGCGGAATCTCGCTTCAACCCTATGGAGAAAGAGTGTTTAGCTCTCGTCTTCGCTATTCAGAAGACACGACATTATTTGGTCGGCCAGACCATACATGTCATCTCCAGAGTAAACCCATTGCGTCTTCTTATGATGAAGCCAGGATCATTGAATTCAAGATTGGCTAAGTGGGCACTTTTATTGTCTCAATATGACATGATCTTCACGCCTCAGAAGGCGGTTAAAGGCCAGGCCCTTGCAGAGTTCTTGGCTGCTCATCCAGTTCCGGAGCATTCAAAACTTCATGAAGATATCCCTGATGAAGTCTTCGAGTCTTATGCAACCTCAGAAGAGGAAGTGTGGCAGATGTTCTTCGATGGAGCATCGCGAAGGGGCCCTAAAGGCAAGATTATTGCCGGAGTGGGGGTTGTGTTTATCTCCCCACAGAATCATGTCTTGCCCAGAGCATTTTCTCTGACAGAATCATGCTCCAATAATGTAGCAGAATATAATGCTCTGCTCATCGGTCTTCAACTCGCCCATGGAATGGGGGTACGCTACCTCGAAGCTTATGGCGATTCAAACTGATCATCAATCAGGTTAAAGCGAATACGAAGTCTGCCATGAGGACTTGGTGCCTTATTACCATACAACCGTTGAATTGGCCAACCTATTTGAAGGCTGCTATATCGGGCATGTGTCTCGATCTCAAAACACCAAGGCGGATGCTCTTGCTGCATTAGCAACAACACTAGCCTTGCCAGTCGACACCGAGTATCACCTCACAGTCGCAACTCGACATCTTGTATGCTCCAAGCACATGCTAAGAACTCGAGAAGTCTATAATGTCTCCACGGATCTTGAGCCGAGAGATTGACGCTTTCCTCTCATTGACTATGCTTTGCACGGTCTGCTTCCAGACGATCCTAAAGAAGCGGCGTCTGTCAGACGAAGGTCTCTCCGTTTCTACTACGATCCGACTTTGAAGACACTTTACCGTCGTTCATATGACGGTCTCCTCCTCCGTTGCCTTTCCAATTCAGAGGCACAGGAAGTGCTTAAAGAAGCACATGACGGCATTTGCGGAGCTCATCAGCCAGGTCCAAAACTTAAGGACAGGTTGCACAGACTTGGATACTATTGGCCAACTATGATAGCCGATGCCATCCAATATGCACGAAGGTGTAAAGCATATCAGATTCATGCGGATTCCATACACCAGCCTTCAGAGCTGCTCCACTCGACTGTTGCTTCATGGCCATTTGAAGCATGGGGAGTAGATGTCGTAGGGCCAATTAGCCCCGCTTCGACAAGAGGTCACCGGTTTATCCTCGCAATAACCGACTACTTTTCAAAATGGGCGGAGGCTATACCACTTGTTGAAGTCAAAACCTCTAATGTGGTTAATTTCATCAAGCACCATGTCATCCATCGATTTGGTGTCCCTAGGCGGATCATCCACGACAACGGTCCCCAATTCATAAGCCAAGTATTCTATCGGTTCTGCGATAAATACCGAATTCAGAATATGGCTTCAACTGCCTATAATCCCGCCGCTAACGGTTTGGCGGAAGCATTCAACAAAACGATCATCAAGCTACTCAAGAAATTCGTCTCCTCGAACAAGCGAGATTGGGACGAAAGCTTAGTGAATGTCTTTGGGCCTACCGAACCACGGTTCGGACACCGACAGGCAATACGCCTTTTTCCCTGGTATATGGGTGCGAAGCAGTCATCTCATTGGAAATCCAGATGCCATCATTGCGAGTCGCTCTGACTACTAAGATCACATTAGAGGACAATGATCGATTGCGTCTTCAAGAGCTCGAAGCCCTAGATGAGAAGCGGCTACAAGCTCAACAGCATATTGAGCTATATCAAGCTCGAATCTCAAAGGCCTTCAATAAGAAGGTCAAACAGAGGGTCTTCAGAAAGGAGATCTGGTTTTAGCCGTCAGACGACCGATGATTATGACGCACAAGACCAAAGGCAAATTTCAGCCTAAATGGGAAGGACCGTTTGTAATAGAAACAGTCTATTCAAACGGAGCATACCGCCTTATGATCTCAGATGGCGACTTACTCATGATGCTGATCAATGGCAAGTTCTTAAAGAAGTATTATCCTTAATCAAGGATCCTTCTCATGATCAAGTTAACACTACACCTCTGATCAAGATCTCCGTGTCCAAAGTACACATAAAGAGAGCCTTTCTCTTCCTCCAAGCGAGATCACACACCATAAACCAGTAGGAACCTGGCCGTATACTGGTTGTCTTAAAGGAGAGTCAGGGTTACACATACGTTAACCAGACGATCCAATATCCTTAATGATTAAGGACAGAGGAAAATGTTGGCTTTTAAGCCTAACATAAGTCCTCGACAACTCATCATGTTGAGGGAATAGCATGGCTAGCCCAATTCAAACGGTAGTTGGTAAAGGCATATCAAACCCGTTGACAGCTGGGGATTTGCTAAAAATCCTAAGGGACCAGTTCCCGTTTGATTCCCTCGTTTCTCCCCGTGAGAGCGAGACCTCCAAAGTCACTTATCAATTCTCATCCATAGAATGGTAAGTCCTCATATACATTTCGTTGTTACGTTAACATTAAACCTATGACAGTGATTCCCTCGTTTCTCCCTGTGAAAACGAGATCTCCAAAATCACTTACCAATTCTCATCCATAGAATGGTAAGTCCTCATATACATTTCGCTGTTACGTTAACATTAAACCTATGACAGTGATTCCCTCGTTCCTCCCCGTGAGAACGAGACCTCCAAAATCACTTACCAATTCTCATCCATAGAATGGTAAGACCACATATGCATTTCACTGTTATGTTAACATTAAACCTATGACAGTGATTCCCTCGTTTCTCCCTGTGAAAACGAGAACTTTTCCCAAACTCCATTACAACCTTGAGCCCTGTTGACATTTACAAAAGACAGGTCTCGATACTTATTGACATTTACAAAAGATAAGTATCACCAACCTTGAGCTTGGTGGCGTCTCAATCGGTTATGTCATTGCGACCTCTGAACCAGCAGACAACCAAGTCTTAATTTCGAGCTTGTTGACATTTGCAAAAGATAAGTCTCAACCCTGAGCCCTGTTGACATTTACAAAAGACAGGTCTCGATACTCGTTGACATTTACAAAAGACGAGTATCACAAATTTTGAAGCTTGGTGGCGTCTCAATCGGTTATGTCATTGCGACCTCTGAACCAGCAGACAGCCAAGTCTCAATTTCGAGCTTGTTGACATTTACAAAAGACAAGTCTCAACCTTGAGCCCTGTTGACATTTACAAAAGACAGGTCTCGATACTTGTTGACATTTACAAAAGACAAGTATCACCAACCTTTGAGCTTGGTGGCGTCTCAAATCGGTCATGTCATTGTGACCTCTGAACCAGCAGACAGCCGAGTCTCAATTTTGAGCTTGTTGACATTTACAAAAGACAAGTCTCAACCCGAGTCCTGTTGACATTTACAAAAGACAGGTCTCGATACTCGTTAACATTTACAAAAGACGAGTATCACCAAATTTTGAAGCTTGGTGGCGTCTCAATCGGTTATGTCATTGCGACCTCTGAACCAGCAGACAGCTAAGTCTCAATTCTGAGCCCTTTTGACATTTACAAAAGACAGGTCTCGATACTCGTTGACATTTACAAAAGACGAGTATCACCAATTTTGAAGCTTGGTGGCGTCTCAATCGGTTATGTCATTGCGACCTCTGAACCAGCAGACAGCTAAGTCTCAATTCTGAGCCCTGTTGACATTTACAAAAGACAGGTCTCGATACTCGTTGACATTTACAAAAGACGAGTATCACCAAATTTTGAAGCTTGGTGGCATCTCAATCGGTTATGTCATTGCGACCTCTGAACCAGCAGACAGCTAAGTCTCAATTCCGAGCCCTGTTGACATTTACAAAAGACAGGTCTCATCTTTCGATCCGACAAGGACCGTTTTCGGGCTTGGTGGCGTCTCAACCAGTTATGTCATCGCGACCTCTGAACTGACAGATAGCCAAGTCTCATCATCCAACCCAACAAGAACTATGTTCTCAAGAAATTGCAATACAATTTGGAATCGCATTCAAAAAGAAGAACAAGATTGGAGATTCGACAAAAGAAGAAAATTTTTTTATTCATTCCAAAAGGATAAAGTACATGGAGCTACAGGCACACACTGTAAGATCTGAGCCGCCCTCCAAGGGAGTCCAGCCTCGTCCTCCTGTCATCAGCAGCCTGGGCAAGCGCTTGCGACCTCAGCTCGGCCTCATTGAAATCCATTGCCTGGGTCAGACGAGCTTTAACCTCCGCCAAAGTTGCCCTCTGTGACAATCCCTGCTGTGAGAGCTCTTCATTTTGGATCTTAAGCTGCTCAAGCCGCGTAGTCTCTTCGAGAAGCGCTGTTTCAGCCACTAAGGGTTAACCTCGCCATGAGTCAAAGTGCAGACTTCGCACAAGTTCATCAAGAACTTCACCAAAAAAGTTGCCTTAGCCCACTAAAGGCACAGTTCGCCGACATGCCAGCATCTTGCGAAGCTCATTCAAAAGGATCCTGTCCTTAACTCTGCACAAAGTTTATCCCACTATGGCCAAATTCTCAATGAAGGCAGGCAAAAATCAGATGAGCAGAAGATAAACTTTCATTGATTTAAGAGCAAAGGTACATTGATATTACATCAAGGTTTTGTTTCATACAACAGATTCAGTTACTCAGCAAGATCATTTGCGCAAAAGGCATACAAGTGGTTTTATCTGCTTCCAGACCAGACCAACTGGACACGAAAGGCCTTCCTCCTGCACAAGGCCATAACCAGTTGTGCCACGAGGACAGGGCCATAATTTTCCACATAATGGCAGATTTTGCCACCAGGAAGCTGGATCACCTTTGATGAAAATTGGTAATGAACTTATCACCGCCAACACGATAGATCACCTATAATGGGAATTGGCAGTGATGTCAGTGATCTCACAGGTGTGACATCCGCCTTCCCGAAGTGGATCATCTCGGATAAGCGGCTACCAGCCTCACCTCAGAACGAATCATCTCGGATAAGAGGCTGCCAATAGCCTCTGGGACACACATCAGCTGCCCCAAGTTGTTCCTCCTGCTTAAAAGTAAAGCTTCCACTGGGGAAGCATAAGACAACTTTTTGGTCTCTTTCATCAAGACACAAGATCGGCGAACATAGCTCACTGCAATGCAAAATTGGAGCAAGTTAGCAGTTAAACACAAAAGACACTGCAAAGCGCTAAACCGAATTCTTTGGGGCAAAGCAATCCGATTTCAGTTAAAGCAGAGGATAAGCCTCGCTCGCACAGCAGTGATGGGCTAGCTCAGCAAACGCCAAGTCCTAACCTCGCCTATATGGCTAAGCCAGACTGATCCTATGGGACACAGTCTTAGCCTCATCTATATGGCAAGACTGGCTCAACCTTGAAGATACCAGGTCCCAAGTTCTGCCTATGTAGCGGACTTAACATACAATGATCTTTCTGTGATCAAGTCAGAATGATAGCTTCGTTGGGGAAGCTATGTCAAAATCCTTCTCTGCAGACCAGTCAATTGCAAGATGAAGAGTAAGGGAAACTAATCCCTGAAGCAGCTGTTAAAGCTGAATTAAGGGAGATGAATTCCCTAAAATCGGTGAAGTCGTTGAATGATCAAGACTTACCGGTCCTTGGCCGGATAATGACCAGAGTGGGCATTCCCACTAATTCAGAGATCTGAGTATCTCTCTCAACTAAGAGAAGAGGGGAAGAGCAGATCACTTCTCTCTTTAGAGGACCTCAAGTGTCCTATTTATAGGCCCCATGGCCTGAGCGCTGCCGCCTCAAGCGTGGAAGCATGAGCGCATTTAAGGCATTTACTGCGCCTTGAGAACAGGGACGGCTTCCCTTGGAACCGTGCAAAGGGGAACGTCTCCCTCATAGAGGCACTTATTGCGCCTTGAAGAAAGGAATATCCTCCCTTGGAAACATGCAAATCGGAGAATATCTCCCTCAATCAGCACGAAGAAAGGAGTAGAACCTCCTCGTAACTGGCCCATGGCAGTTGGCCTCGGAAAAGCGACAAACGTCCAGGTTGAACGTATCTCCAGAAGCCCAGATGCGGAGCTACCCGCACGCGAAGCTACTCAGAGTCACGAACCTCTGTGCAATTCTTCGGCGAATCTACATCCCAAAGAAGGATTAAAGCGAAGCTGAACTTAACCATTATGGCGACGTTCATTCTCCATCAATCAAAGCAGTTCAAAGTATTCCGAAGTCTGAGCCATTGCAGACTTTCGAAAACTTTGAAGTCTTGTTGACATTTAAAAAAGATAAGATTCTCCGAACAATGTCTAAACTTGTTGACATTTACAAAAGACAAGTGACAGACGAGCTGAAGACCAGTTTTCACCCATCTCCGAGGGACAGGGAAGCAACTTGGACTCCACTGATCCAGCAAGCAGACAGTGAACCCGGATTGTTTCTAAACAGACCTCAGCAGGTCTAAGGTGTAACACTTAGCATCGCATGAGCCCAAAGGGATAGCCTCGCTTGAGAGGCTAATATCACCCAACTTCGCCTTGAAGCCATTCGAAGCCTCGCCAAGAAGCTAACTCGCAAACTTCGCCACAGAGGACTTCCAGCTCCGCCAAAGGGTTTCTTTCGGACTTCGCCAGAAGCTGCCTCTAGCCCCGCTACGAGCTCAATGCGGACAGCTCGCTATTGTCTACTATGGTCAACCTTTGACCAATCAAATCTCCGGATGAGATCGGATCCAATCAGATCAAATCTAATTATTAGATCAAATCAGAGATCAAATTTGGCAGTTGATTGCCACAATCTCTGACTCTTCTAAATGAGTAAGAAGATCAGGGGAAATTGATTGGTCGCTAATGTTGCATATTTAATATCATATGTCCATACTTATTATAGAATAAAAGCCTGCATTGTCCTAATTAATTGTTTGATTTATTTGCAGGCCCAATCTTTAAGGAGTTGAAGAGAATGAGCCCAAAGCCCACCAAAATTCTGAATTAAATCAGAATTAATTCGCACTCACTAAATCAGGGCAAATCAAGAGGTGAAACTGGTTGAGAAGAATCCTCTCAGAATCGATTGGTTGAAGCAAGTTTGATTCAATTCTGACTGGATACATTTTAGTATTCGAATCATAACTTTTGCTACAGAATCTCAATTCTGATGATTCAAGATGATCCAGAAATCAGACTGAAGAACTACAACTCTTATGTTGATCATTATTTCTAATTCTTTCATTTGATATGTGATATTCAGCAATCAACACGCCAACAAACTGCAGATCAGAACTGAATATCCACCTCAAATCAAGTTTGAAGATAAGGGGAGTTCAAAAATTGCCAGATTTACTTATCTTCATACTCCTCTACCTCTCTCATTCTCCTATAAATACCTGCACTCAAAAGCAAAAGGGGGACCATGCAGAGATAGGACTTAGCCAAGCTTTTCATTTCTAGGTTTAGGTTTTTCTTTCTTTTTTATGTAACTTGTATGTAGGCTTAGGTTAGATGATGATTCATGTAAGTAAGAGAGAGAGGCTGATGTTGAGAGTGACACCGATGTACTCCTCCTCCTTTCTTCATTGTCTCAGTAAGTAATAAGGTAACATTTTTTATGTTCTTCTTTACTTTCATTTTCTTTTGTTTTCGTCTTCCTCTTCTACTTTACCTTGGTTGTATTTGTTGAGTTTACAAGTGAAACCCAAAGCAAGCATAACTAAGCTACGTGAGAGCCAGTGATAGTTCATGAAGACGTTCTCCTCTTCCAAGATCCGCATCACCTCGTTCTTGCTAGGCTTGACGATATAATGTGCCAGGGGACTGAGATCGAGTTTATGATCTATACGTTGAACGCCTCCGAAGCAAGGTAGAACAAGCAACGGTTTCCAGGTAAGTCATCACTCAACCTAGGTAAGTATTTCTTCATCTTCTTTCCTTTCTCTCATTTCTGTAAATTATATCCCACCTCTTCCAACTCTTTCTTCTCCACTCACTCCATTTGTACATAGTCGCTTTTATTGTTTTCTGATTTTTTCTCCTTCTTCATCTTTCATTTTCTCTCTAATTTTAACATAATCCTTTTTCCTTTTCTTAACTTAAAAACAGAGAAGAATCTTCGCTTTTCTTCTTAACGATTTCAATAAAGAACTATAAAGCTTCCATCGCAAACCCTCCTTGTGGATCACGACCCGCATAGCCACTTGCTATAGCGGAAGAATTGAGCACTTGCACAAGTTTTATTATTAGATCTGAAATTTCATATTTTTGTGCAAGTTTTGCCTCAATCAAATTTTGGCGCCGTTGCCGGGGAGGGTAACATGTTTTTATTGAAATCTGAATTTTTCTTGAAAATTTTTTAGAACTAAACGAATTTTCTTCTCTGTTGCAGGTTACAGGGCAATCAAAGCAGGAAATTAATATTGCGTGACATACAAGTGGTATTTGCCTCTGCTCTAGAAAGCAGAGACCCATTGCCCTGAATTGCCGCGTTTCCACGGCAAAAGCCGCGGATCCGCGGCAATGAAGAGCTGACTACTAACAGCTTTTTGCAGGGCTGCTTAGTTTGCAAATTCTAGTTTGCTGCAATTATTTATTTCTTATATGCCATCACATAAGCCTGCTATAATCAACAGTAAAACGTTTGTTGCAAAAGTTAAAAATTGATTAGACGTTTGCATTTTAGGCACGCGTCTTTTCAATCATTTATTTTTACTGTTGAAGAGTGCTGGAGCAAGGTACGTATGCATTGCATTTAGCATAGGACTCCTTCTTGTTGATTTATATCGCTTTGAGTGAATCTTATATATCTTGTACACTTGCACAAATTGATCTAAGGGCACTAACCCATTAACAAGATAGGTGGGGATTTAATCACCCTTCCTAGCCCAAAAATCACATTCCAAGCACTCACTAACCTAAGCCTAACTAAAATTGAGTAGACTTGGCCCTAGGGACATCTCGGACTCAATTAGGAGATTATCCTAAGGGGGAAAAATGTTGTAATCTGACTCCTGCAAAATCAGTGTCTAGGAAAGGGATTGAGGGCCGAAAGCCTGAAGGTTGGTGGTTATTTTTAATTAAGGAACGTCTTTGACGGAAAACCTCCCACCAACCTTGCCCTGACCTGGCTGATTAGCTTGTGGTCAAAGTCTACATTAGACCTCCCGTGGACAGTCTAATCAGTTAGGAGTCGTCTAGGTCATAGGTCTACCCTAACCTAGTTAGAATTTTTTTTCTTTTATTTGTTTGCTTATTTGTTTGTTTTTTGTTTGTATTCTATTGTGTGATATGGACTATAATAATAATTTTTTCAACTACAATAATAATCCATATTACACACCGACTTTATTTTGGATATTACCAACCCGGCATATCATAACTTTGACCAACCTAGTGTGCCGGATTGGTCTTATCCGAATCATATAACCCATACCCCCCATCTAATAACTATAATTTCCATATGATTTCAACTCTTCACCGAGTCAGTGGGATTCACCTCCCCCGAGTATAATTTTCAACCACCTTGTCCTCTTTCTCCACCTAGTCCACAATATTTTCAAGAGTCATACTCAGCCCACCCGTCCAAAATAGGAAACCATCAATTTTGGAAATGAGTATGCGTGAGTCCAACACAAATCCCAAAATCTGATGGACTCACAATTTCACTACCACTTCCAAGACAATTCTTCATCTTTTCATCAAAACAATGAACATATCACCTATGAAGAGATGCTTGAATCCATGACTCAGGCTCAAAACGCTCGTAATAGTGACATAGAGATGTCGAATCTCTACGTTCTCACCGTTGGACCAGTTCTGATGTCACTACCATTCTGTTAAAGCCGATCTGTTAAAGCCGAAGAGTCATGTAGTTTTGGAAATCAAGATTCCATTTCAGAACAACCATTTGAACTTGCCAAACTTCAAATTTTGAAAAAGATATTGACAGTTTAGCAAGTTTTCCTTTTCCTGAAATAGAACTTGAAAATGATATGATCCTGAACCCCAACTTAGTATTCAATTCTACTTCCTGATTTGATTATGACTCTGGTATCTTCACCTGATTTTGATCTTTTCCCCGAGTCAACGTTGGATCCTGTGCCTATTCATCATGAAATTGAATCCCCCGTCTTTGAGGATCATATTGAACTTGACCAATTATATAATTTTGAAAGTCCTATTGACAAATTGGCAAGTTCTCAATTTTTTGATATTGAACTCAATGAGATATGTGACCTAGATTCTCAAATCTGTGATCCAGTATAACTTTCTGAATCAATATTACTCCTGTTGTGTTACCAAACTTGAGTAATATTTAGAGTCAGTTTTGATTCCTCCACCTATCATTCCTGAACTGGAATCACCCATATTAGGTCACATTCTATTGTTGGAAAATAACATGTGGACTTGAGTTTCAACTTCTTGACTTGGACCCTATTCCTGAACCAATTTCGACTCTTGAATCTTTACTTACTTAAGTTACCTTCCTGAGTCGGTATTAGTTCCTGTACTTCCTGAGTCCA
Source organism: Agave tequilana (assembly GCA_038442645.1). NCBI lineage: Eukaryota > Viridiplantae > Streptophyta > Magnoliopsida > Asparagales > Asparagaceae > Agave > Agave tequilana. Next base: position 12,775 of record JAVJIF010001568.1, on the reverse strand, counting down.
AGTCAATCATTCTATCATTTCATACTCCTTTCTGGACGGGTGGTTGACAAATTTGACTCCGAAATCAATTATGGAATATGGAAATTAGATGGGGTAAAATATTAATAAAGATCCTTTATGGATACATCTTTTTAATGGTTATATTAGAGAAATTTCTGGTGGGTTCCTCCGAGACCCAAGAAAAGTTGATTGGGCCGCGTTTCCGTGGACCAATCAGACCACCACCGGAACCACCACCTTAAGGTACCATTTTCCTTCCCTTTCTTCTTTTTCATGCATCTATGTATTAATTCATACATTGAGGACAATGCATGAGATAGGTGTGGGGGAGGGTCTAACATAACTTTTCTTTTTATTAAAAAAAAAATTAACATTTTCTTTTCTTTTAAAAACTTTTTGAAAATGGAAACAATACTTTGACATATTTTTTGTAAGAAATTAAGTAAATTTAAGGAATAGGAAAATCCAAATTAGGATTTCTTATACTTGGTCAAAATAAGATTATTTGTTTGATTTTAGGGTTAGGAAGATAATTTGTCAAAGTAATTTAGTCTTGATCTTTACCTTGATGAATATATGCACACTTCATACACTTACACACTTAGGGTTCAAAAACAAAGATTCTTATGCCTTATAAAAAGAAAAAAAAAAGATAAACAAATCTAATTATTGATTAGCTAGGTGCTTTGGCCTAAGAAAGCCTTAGTATTTATGCGAAAGATGATTAGATAAGTTTTGAGAAAAATATTAATAAAAATCCTCTGATTAAGCTGGGTATTTGTGCCTAATAAAGCATAAGTATTCACGCTAAAAGATGTTCATATAATAAAATCCTTAGTTTTGTGGCCTTGTTTGCTCGAGTCCTTAAGTCCTAGGGGTGTCTTCTCACCTGGTGCCCTAAGACCGTCTGGTTTGGGAGTCATCGATTAAAGGCTCGTTATATGGGCAGATTAGAAAGCCTAAACTAAGGAATAATACCACCAAAAATATATATATATAAATAAATAAGGCATAAGAGTTAGAGTTAATGAACCCTAGTCAAAATTTTCACAGTCACAGTGCATATGACTGGGTAAAGTAATAGACTAGATGAGAAGTACAATTTGACTCCTTACTCTAATTGATAACAAATTTTTGAATAGAGACTAAGTTTAGGAATGAAAAATTTAGTTTTCCTATAATTATAGATTGCTTAGATCTTACAATTATATTTCAAATATTTTTCCTTTCAAAATGCTTTTCAAAAATACTAACTCTTTATTTCTCTTTCTTTATGCATTTTGTGGGTGCAATCCGCTGAAAACCCTCACGAGACAAAACTCGTCCTCTAGGGGGAACCTAGAGGTGTAACGGCTTGTTGCACATGCTTAGTGCAATCGCGCGACCTGCGAAAGTGGTCTAATAATCCTTAGTATAGTTTAGTTGTTTTGCTCGAGGACGAGCAAAAGATAGGTATGGGGGTGTGATTGGTCGCTAATGTTGCATATTTAATATCATATGTCCATACTTATTATAGAATAAAGCCTGCATGTGTCCTAATTAATTGTTTGATTTATTTGCAGGCCCAATCTTTAAGAGTTGAAGAGAATGAGCCCAAAGCCCACCAAAATTCTGAATTAAATCAGAATTAATTCGCACTCACTAAATCAGGGCAAAATCAAGAGGTTGAAACTGGTTGAGAAGAATCCTCTCAGAATCGATTGGTTGAAGCAAGTTGATTCAGATTCTGACTGGATACATTTTAGTATTCGAATCATAACTTTTGTTACAGAATCTCAATTCTGATGATTCAAGATGATCCAAAAAGCAGACTGCAGAGCTACAACTCTTATGTTGATCATTATTTCTAATTCTATCATTTGATATGTGATATTCAGCAATCAACACGCCAATAAACTGCAGATCAGAACTGAATATCCACCTCAAATCAAGTTGAAGATAAGGGGAGTTCAAAAATTGCCAGATTTACTTATCTTCATACTCCTCTACCCTCTCCATTTCTCCTATAAATACCTGCACTCAAAAGAAAAGGGAGGACCATGCAGAGATAGGACTTAGCCAAGCTTTTCATTTCTAGGTTTAGGTTTTTCTTTTTCTTTTTATGTAACTTGTATGTAGGCTTAGGTTAGATGATGATTCATGTAAAGAAGAGAGAGAGAGGCTGATGTTGAGAGTGACACCGATGTACTCCTCCTCCTTTCTTTCATTGTCTCAGTAAGTAATAAAGGTAACGTTTTTATGTTCTTCTTTACTTTCATTTTCTTTTGTTTTCGTCTTCCTCTTCTACTTTACCTGGTTGTATTTGTTGAGTTTACAAGTGAAATCCAAAGCAAGCATAACTAAGCTACGTGAGAGCAGCGATAGTTCATGAAGACGTTCTCCTCTTCCAAGATCCGCATCACCTCGTTCTTGCTAGGCTTGACGATATAATGTGCCAGGGACTGAGATCGAGTTTATGATCTATGCGTTGAACGCCTCCGAAGCAAAGGTAGAACAAGCAACGGTTTCCAGGTAAGTCATCACTCAACCTAGGTAAGTATTCTTCATCTTCTTTCCTTTCTCTCATTTCTGTAAATTATATCACCACCTCTTCCAACTCTTTCTTCTCACTCACTCCCTTTGTACATAGTCGCTTTATTGTTTTCTGATTTTTCCACCTTCTTCATCTTTCATTCTCTCTCTAATTTTAACATAATCCTTTTTCCTTTTTCTTAACTTAAAAACAGAGAAGAATCTTCGCTTTTCTTCTTAACGATTTCAATAAAGAACTATAAAGCTTCCATCGCAACCTCCTTGTGGATCACGACCCGCATAGCCACTTGCTATAGCAGAAGAATTGAGCACTTGCACAAGTTTATTATTAGATCTGAAATTTTGTATTTTGTGTGCAGGTTAGCCTCAATCAAATTTTGGCGCCGTTGTTTTGCCTCAATCAGAAATCCTCCAACGATATGGAAAGGATCAAGAAGATCAACCGACTCTACCAATTCTAGCTTCGCAGAAGCCGATCCTAGCCTCGCAGCAAGGCTACTTTCCAGATTAAACAGATTCGATTCAATCTGTTTCATATTTTCAAGGGAGATTATACCCTTGCTCTCCCTATAAATAGCCCGCCAGGGGTACAAGGAGAAAAAAAAAGGCACACACAAGAGGACTCCACAAGCAGAGGCTTCTTCATAATAACCCGTGCGCTCTCAAATTCAGAGACCTTTTAGAGAATTGTTTTCTCTATCCAGGGTGTTGATACCCTAACATCGTCCTTCTTCTCAAGGAATCTCCAGAACCAGGCGAGAAGGAATTCCTAATTGAAGGCGATTTTGAGAAGCAGCAAGAGGATTCTACCAACCTTCTGTTCTCTGATTCCCGGAACCAGGCGAGAAGGGAATCTCATCGCTCGCATCGTCAAAGGGACAAAGTGGTCGCGCGCTGACCAGACTCCTATCGCACACTTCTCTCCAGAATCTCTGAGGAGATCTACTTGTAATCTTTTTAAGAATACTTGTAATTTAGCTCCTCACCCTTTTATTGTAATTTTCCCTTTGCGAATATAACGGAAAACAAAGAAGTTTTGGAAAAATATTTTTCAATTGATGATTTATTTTTAAAAAATACGAGTTCTTGTTTAGGTTAAATTTTATATCACAAAAATGGTTCAAAAAGTTTGTAATATGTGTTGATTTTTATCAACATATTTGTACTTCAAAGTATTTCAATGAACTTATTTTTTAGATTTTATGTGATTTTATGGATTTTATTGAAGTTTATAAGACCAAGATTTAATCCCCAAATTCCTGACATGGCCTGCTGTGGTCGACCGGGCGGTCGACCGATGAGCACAGAAAAGTGCACGGGCCTTGGCTTGAGGGCCGGTCTACCGGGCGGTCAAATGATCCAGAGAGTTCACTCTCTGGATCTGGCCCCGGTCGACCAGGCGGTGACCGCCCAGAGAGCTTTGCTTTCTGGATCTTGCCTCGGTCGACCTGGGTGCCGGTCAACCGACAGGACATCTGGCCTACAGATTTGACCCCAACGGCTATATTTCTGAACTCTTTGTTTTAGACAAGATTTGAAGAGGGTTTTTGAGCCAGTTTTTCCCACCTTTCTCAGAGGTTTTCCAACAAGTTTTGAATTTAAATTCTATATCAAAAAGTGTGTTTACAAGGGTGATTCTCTTCTGTTTTTCAAAAGAATTTCTTGAGTTTTTCAAAAAATTCTCTTGTGTTTTTTGAGGTTTCGCCTCTCAATCCCTAACCTTTAACACCGATTTGGCAAAAGTCAAATTCTAATCAACTTTCCCCTTAGGTCAGTCTCCTATTGAGTCCGAGATGTCCCTAGAGCCAACGTCTACTCAGTTTTTAAGTTAATCTTGGGTTAGTGAGTGAGGAGATTGTTTGTGGGATAAGGAAAGGTAATGACTTTCCCACCTTATCTTGTTTATAGGAGAAGCCTTTAATTCAGTTTAGTGCAGAGTACAAGTATATAGCAAAAAAGTAACACTCAAACAATATTTTTATACAAGAATGAACCTTATACTAAATGCTATGCACACAATACTTAGCTCCAACACTCTTCAACAGTAAATAAAAAATGTAACGAAATAGAGTCATGCCTAAATGCAAGTCTAAACATTTTTTAGCATTTACAAGCAACAATTTACTGTTGAGGTTAGAAATGTTTGTATAGTGAGTTAAATAAGAAAATAAATAGCTGTAAAAACTTAGACTTTGTAATTCAACCAACCTGCAAAAAAAACAGCTAGTAGTTCACTCAGATTGCTACGGGAACGCAGCAAATCTAAGGGCTTCTGAGCTCTGCTTTCTTGAACAGAGTCCAGGCCAGTTATATGTCCACTGCAGCAAAAATTTTCTTGAAGTGCTCCTGTACATAAGAACAGAGAAGAAAGTTAACAAAATAGTAAACTAAAAAGAGTTACTTATGTTCCTCCCCGACAACGGCATCAAAATTTGATTGAGGTTACCTGCACAGAAAATACAGAATTTCAGAATTTAAGAATAGAAGTGCAAGATACTCAGTTCTACCACGATAGAAAGTGGTTATGCGCATCATGATCCACAAGAAGGGACTAGCGATGGAAGCGTGTTGTAAGTTCTCTTTTAAGTTCACTAAAGATGATTAAAAGTTCTTCTTTTGTTCTTGTAAAGAAAAGAAAAATAAATCTATGGTTAGTTAAGAAGAAAGTGAAAGATAAGAGAAGATGGAGAAAATAGAAAATAAGTTTACCAAAGAAATAAAAAGAGTAAATAAAAGAGAGTTGTAATTGGAGGTGATCTAAACTAAAGGATTAAAAGAAAAGAAGAAAAAATCTAAAAAGTACTTACTTACCTCTTTCAGTTGATGACTTACCTTGAATCCTGTGCAAAGACTCACTTTGTCTTGAAGGCGAGCAAAGCACGGCAAATAGGATCTTTCCCGTTTCTAGACCAAACTATGAAATCAAATGCAAGCAGAAAGTAAAATAGAAACGGTTATTCATCACCATAAGCCATCAAGGGCACTTGCAATGGCAAGGCAGTTTCGATGCTAAAGGTTTCATTTGGATTATCATCAAAATCAGAAAGAAGATGAGTAAGAGAAGAATAAGAACATAAAATGTAACCTTTGATTTGAAATAGAGTAACAATGGAAGAAAGGATGAAGCTTACACTGGCATTACTTCTCGATACAACCTTCTTCTCTTTCTAACATGAAACTTCTCTCTGGTCTCAGTTACATAAATAAAATAAAAACTTACATTAAAAAAATAAAACCTAAGTTACAAACTAAAAAATAGCGTAGCCTATACTTTCTGCTGAATCATCCTATGTGGCCTCAGAATTTGCAGGTATCTATAGCAAAATGAAGTGAGGGAGAGCGTCAGAAGATAGGGGAAAAAATGCTCCCCCTTATGTCACTTAACTGCTACGGAAATGCGACTTGGGCAGTATTTTTGTGGCCTAGGTGTGGCCAGGTGGCCACACCCAGGGGGTGCAGGTCTCATTTTGATGTTCCATCCATTTATCCAACAGGTTTCTTGATTTCAGCTATGGATTGACGATATCAGTGTTGATCTTCAGCTTACCGAAATAAATTCATAAAAATCCAAATTTAACCAATTTTAATTTGGTGTTATCTCTTTGATTTGCTCTGACTTCAGCTTAACATTTGCCCTCATCCTTGATTTTGATTTTAATCTTAATTTCAGTGGGCTTTTTGGCTCATTTTCTCTCCTCTTTCATTTAGTAAAAGCCCTACAAATAATTAGACCAAAAGATAATTACGTAGCAGAGTTTGTTAAATAATAAATCTGAGAATGTGATGACAAATATGCAATATCAGTGACTGATCACTGACCATCTCCTTCTCTGCTGGAGTTACCCCAGACAGCACCCGACCACCATCTCCTTCAGGCTGAGCACCACCTCCCTGGCCGAACCCAAACCCATGCAAGGCCACGCAGCCTTGGTCGAGCACCTCCCCGGGCTATCACCCCGCACACCACATCCTCCTCTTATACTGTCGGCCTACGCCATCATCATCCCAGCCTCCCGAGCACCATTGTACCCTCCACATTGATCTTCGTCGTCCCGCGACCTTTGCTGGAACTCCTCCGCGCGCTCTCTGCACCATCGAGCCAACCCTCACACCCTAGCCGCGTGCATCCCTAGATCTAGCCGTGAGCACCCATGGCTGTGAGCCCTTTCCCCTCTCTCAGGTTATTTATCTCCCTCTCTCTGTTATATTATATATGAGTGTTTGTGTGTTTGATGGTGTGTATTATAATTTTGTGTGTTATTTACATGTGTTAGTTGGTGTTTTTTTGTGCAGTGTGTATATGTATGTATTTTGTGTGCATGAGTGTATATATGAATGTGTGCATTGTATAGATGTATGTTTGTGTGTATGCATATATGTAATTGTGTATGGGTGTGTATAAGTATATTTTTTGTGTGTGTGAGAGAGAGGATGTGTACATGTGTGAGTATATGTATAAGTGTGTGTGATCTGTGTGCTTGGATTTGTGTGTGATATGTTATGTGGATGTGTTTTTGTGTGCGTTTTAGTGGTTTAACCTGAGTCGCATTTACAGAAGACCCGACCCGATCCAGATTCGTGTTCTAGAGTGCCAATATGTCAGGCGATTCGAAGATCAACTCATGAGATGATCTGGTGATCCGTACCGATTCGTTCAATGCAGACCTGACAGTGATTAGGACCCAAAACCGCGTCATTTCATGTAAGTGTTTATTCTTATGTTATTTCCTTATTTACTATTGACCAATAGGTGTTCGTGTATCTATTCATATTCTTTCATGTGATCGCCTGATATATTTATCAGTATGATTATGCGTATCATTTTATGAGATTCAGTGAGTGTCCACATTAATTATGTAGTTGATATGAGCATTTTCGGCATCATTTCATGTGTAGTAGTTCGTCGTTGTTAGCTTAGGCCTAATATTGATACATCTTAGATAGTGACTTGATTTGATCTATTGATGGGCTGGCCTAGTTCATGTTTGAGGCCAGATAGCATATTTTATGTATAGGATTTATCGGTAATTCTTAGTGATTATTCCGACCAGAACTCTTTTGGATATTGAGGACAGGTAAATTTAACATTGCTTTATCTATAGACTGATTTACTGATACACGGATTGATATGAACTTAGTTAGATTTGGAGTGGACTTGAGATTTATATTCTTTTCATTGAATCTTGCTCAGTATATAAATGAGATTAGTTTTTGTGGATTATCATTAGGTGTTGTGCGAAAATTTTACCTTTGATATCAATGTGTAATATGATTTTGGTTTTGGATTATTAAAACAAAGATTTCTGAATTTACCTTGATTATATTAATTGAGTATCGATGATCTTATTAATATTGGATACTAGATGTAGAGGAGATCTAAATTTCATATTGATCGAGGATGTTACACTTTTTAGTTATGATCTTGATCATGGTTGGATAAGTCTGATCTTGAGGATGTTCATTCTTCATTTGTGATTTCAGAATCTGTTGACTTAGTTGGTCTTGAGGATATATCATGTGCTTCATGTTTGGTTATTGATTACTTCAGTTATTCAGTTATAAAGATAGAATTATTGTGTTAGTGATCTCGTTTGATATCAATTATATTATATTCTCAGAGTTTTGTATCAGTTATCAGTATTTAGTACACCGTTATATATAGTGAATCTATATCTCCAGTATTTAAATGTCAGTTATTAGCTACCAGTTGTCAGTTGTCAGATATTAGTTTTTAGTTATTCAGTTATCAGCTATAATCGACATCATCAGTTATTGGAGATATCTTGTCACTAATTCATTTTAATAATAACTTATATCATTGCTTGTTAATAAAAGAAACCACAACCCAGGAAAAAGGGATAATTGCCTAATAATGCATTTCGTGTATTTTGAAAAGCTTGTTATGGTATACCGAGTTTAGGTTGCACCATAGGGACCAAGGTAGTACTGGCTACCTAGTTATTCAATTATTCAGTTCTCAGTTATCAGGGCTATATCCGGACAACGGTGCCACACCAGTTATTCTTTTGTGTGAGGCTGTGGTCTTCAGTATTAGGGCCTTGCGATCTGTCATGGTTCAGTGCCAGGAATGTCAAACCATGGTACCGGGCATGCATGATACCCTTTCAAATCACATACATTACATTGACATGCAGTTATAATAATGATCACCTTGTTTGATATGTAGGAAAACGGCTATGGTATAGGATACAACGAAGTACTACATTAGTTAGGTTAATAATAACCAGCCAGATTAGAGATATATGATAGATCACACTTCTTTGACATCAGTTGTTTCTCTTTACTGTGATATGAGTTATATTTCGTTCATAACTTTGTTCATGATATTATTCAGTTACATTCAATTTACAGTTTTAGATATGTTATTATCATATACACACTATTTATGTGCATAAGCACCTTCCCCTCTTTTTACACACTCATTGGGTTACTTTTTTATGACCCTGGATTTGCACGTTCCAATATTGGATGTTTTATTTCATTGATCAAGTGTCCATTGAGATCACATGCCTTGTAAGGAGCTGGAGTTTATCTCTACCTATTATGGTATTCTTGCCTTCCTTATTCCTGTTGTTATCCTTTTGATTCTCTATATATATCAGACTCTACTTTTATTTCAGTTCTTGATTTATATGATATTATTTTTGGACATTATATGTGTTATTGTAGTGATCATGATTTAACATTGTTATTTTGTAGCTTGTTTCGGTTACTTACGACTTAATGCGTATATATGAGGTATTTTTCTTGCGCATATGCATTGTCGACTCTCATCGTATGTCCGCTTTAGCGTATTTTAAGAAGCAGGGTGTGACAGTTTCTATGTCCAATTACTATTAATTAAATAAGTTTCTAGTCATAATCTGAAATTTTGACCAAAAGTCAAACTTTCAACCCTGTTGACCTGAACTAGGCCCTATAAGAGCCGAATTAGGGCCCAACAGAGAGAAAACATGATTTTCAAGAGCCCTGAATAGTATTCATAGTTTCTGTTGGCCTAAAAGCCCATTACTCTAGTTTTGATGATGATTAACTCATACAGTTATAGTACTAATGATCGTGTGCTTATTTAGTTTCAGATATTTAATAAGATCTTAGTCGGTGTTTAGCTCCAACAAAAGATTCGAAGTCAAGTTTTGAAGTTAGCACGTGTTGATTCAAGAGCTCGCGCATTAAGATTGCATCAAGTACTCAAGAGGAGTCTAGCTTATTGGATCAAGGTTTAGACCAAGTCAAGAAGGAGAAGAAGATTTTCAAGAGAAATTTTTCAAGACTTGAGTTTAGTTTTGTAAGTGTTAAGATTTTATTTTTAGATAAAATATAAAGGATAGATTAGTTTGTATTGCTCAAGCTCATATACACGCACAAAAATATTTATATGTGTTTTCATAAATAGCTTTAGTTTTAGAAAATATCATTTTGGTCTTGAGCTTCAAAGTATTCATCCTTATGTTTCATGATTAGATTTTATCAAAACAAGTTTATATGGTTTATATGTGTTTTGGACTTCATCCATGCACATTGTTGGTCAAATATTTTAGAAAAACTTATTTGATATTTCTATATCATGTGTTTGAGTTTTATATTTATCGAAACTTATTTTAGAGTATTATGAAAAATACAGATATTTCATCTTGTATGTGTATTGGATAATATCCATACACATTAAGCTTCAAAGTGTTTAAAATATCTTATTTTTGTATTTGAAGAGTTTTGGAAAAATCATTTTTCAAATTGAAGATTGTTTTTAAAAAATACGAGTTTTGTTTAAGGTTAAATTTCTATATCACAAAAATGGTTCAAAAAGTTTGTAATATGTGTTGATTTTTTATCAACATATTTGTACTTCAAAGTATTTCAATGAACTTAATTTTTAGATTTTATGTGATTTTATGGATTTTTTGAAGTTTAATAAGACCAAGATTTAATCCCCAAAATTCCTGGCATGGTCTGCTGGTGGTCGACCGGGCGGGATCGACGATGTGCACAAAAAAGTGCAGGCCTTGGCTTGAGGGCCGGTATACCGGGCGGTCGACCGATCCAGAGAGTTCACTATCTGGATCTGGCCCCGGTCGACCAGGCGGTCAACCGCCCAGAGAGCTTTGCTCTATGGATCTTCTTGCGTCGACCGACAGGTCATCTGGCCTACAGACTTGACTCCAACGGCTATATTTCTGAACTCTTTGTTTTAGACAGATTTGAAGAGTATTTTTGAGCCAGTTTTTCCCACCTCTCTCAGAGGTTTCCCAATAAGTTTTTGAACTTAAATTCTATATCAAAAGTATGTTTACAAGAGTGATTCTCTTGTGTTTTTCAAAGAATTTCTTGAGTTTTTCCTCCACAAATCTATCCTAGTTTCTCTCATAAAAGCTTGAGCTTTCCATTATCATATCTATGTTATAGAGCTTTGTGGTGAGAGTGTTTTTGGTGATCAAAGTGTAAAGATCACAAAGTGTTCATCTTTGTATTTGAGGAGGCGAACTTGCGGGTTCGTGTTATGATGAGTTCTTGTGGGAGCTCGGTGTAGATGTGCGGCCTCAGCAAGCTAGTGTTCTTATGTGTGTTATTCTTGCGGGAACAAGTGAGGGACTTACGGGTCCAAGAGTTATAGTATGAACTTGTTGTAGGTGTTGCGGCCCCAGTGATCTTGCGAGATCGTTATAGTGGAAATCCTTCATAGTGTTGAAGGCGGGGACGTAGAGCAAGGGTTCCGAACCTCGAAACAATTCTCCTATATTTACGATTGCTCATCTCTCTCTCTCACACACATACACACACTTGTGTTTATATATCTTCCATGCTTATATTATTTATCTCTTTATATGCTTGATATACTTGTGCTTAATTGATATATGCTTAGATTGTTTGCTCACACTTGTATTCAACCAAGAGAGCCATAGTTGCACCTCAACTCTTAATCTAGAGGAATCTTGAGGAGATAGTCCAGAGCCCTTCACCAGAAATTCAGCTACACTCTTGTGTTATACTTTGTGTGTTAGCTTAATAGTTTTCATTTGCATAAATAGTTTTTAATTCCGCATCATTTGTCATTAAATTAGCTAGTACACCTATTCACCCTCCCTCCAGGTGATTTCAATTGGTATCAGAGTTTAGTGCTCTTTTTTGGGTCTAACAATCTTGAGTTAAGGTTCCTCATTTTAGCTAATCACAATATTTGTTTACACACACATATGGATTTCATGACACCTCCCATGTTTGATATTCTTAACATCCAAATTTGGAAAGTTAAGATGTCAATGTACCTCAAATCCCTAGGGATTCATGTTTATTTTTTCACTACTAAAGATTCATACTTTATAAATGGCAAACATCTAGAGGCTAATGCAAAAGTCATTCATGCATTAAAGAGTACCCTAAATGATGAATATTTATCTAGGGTTGCTAACTTTGATTCGGCTTTTGTAATATGGAACATACTTGTATCTCTTGGTGAACAAAAGCAACACTATATGAGAGTGACTCGAATGATGGAAGTGAAGCTTCCAACATATGCTACATGGTCCAACGGAGTAAACTCCAAATCCGTGCTAGAAGAAGATATTGACATGCTTTAATGATGAGCTTGCATCTTTTTTATCAAAACTTCTTAAAAATATGATTTATTAAAATTGAAAATGATAAGTTAAAGAAGGAAAACACTCTTTGTTAAAAGAAAATGATTCCTTTAAAATAAATTTGAATGTGTTTTTACAAGAAATAAATTTAAAAAAAAGGAGAATATTTCTTTATCTTCAAAATTGAATGTTGTTTCTAAAGGAAATAATTCTTTAATAAATAAAATTGATTCTATTTCAAAAGAAAAAGAAATTGCTTTAAATGAAAATAAATTTTGCAAATGAAAATTGTTTTACAAGAAAAGAAAGATTTCTAAAAGAAATAATGTTGATTCTCATTCTTGTCATATCTCTCATGCTAATTATGTTACATCCTCTTTTGATAAAATGAGATTCATGTTTTGAAAAAGAGAATTAATTGTTTAGCTCAAATTTGAGTAATTGTGTATTTAATCATAATAGATTGGAATCCATGTTTCGCAAGAAACAAATTTCACATGTTCATGCACAAACCCCATGGCATACACATGCAACACCATGCTCACACGGCACTCAAATGCATGCTAGAGTGTAAAAATGTACACATTGCGGCCGCAAAGACCATTTAGCAAAGTTTTGTTTTGATAAAATAAATCATATAAATTTTA